>NW_020769350.1:9712653-9729541 GCF_900518735.1 Pseudonaja textilis
ATAGATAGATAGATAGATAGATAGATAGATAGATAGATAGATAGATAGATAGATATAGATAATGATATATAACAGATAGATGATAATAGATAATAAGATAGATGATAATAGATAACAGATAAATGATAATAGATGATAGATAATAGATGTCTATATGAAGATGATGCTCATCCCAATTCTCCGAACCTTTCCAGGGCTTCCTATTTCTGACCCTTCTATTTTCCATTCATTACTGGTGGCTCAATGCACATTATGGGATTTGTTTGCTTTAAAAAAAGAACATTTCATCTGTTGCTTTGACGTCTTTTGTGGATTTTCCTGTTTTTGTATTTCTTTAACACATCATGCAAGTTCGAGGCTTTGGTATTAAGACCTTATGGAAAAACTATAAATAGAGCCATTCTTTTTTTCCCCCTCCATATAAATGCTTGCTTTAGAATAACCGGCATCACACTGCCATAGAAGAAAAATGTAGGGTCAAGAAAATGCTTCTGAATAAAGTCCATTTTGGCCTGGGCTGATTGTTGCTTAGAAGAGTAACACAAATGAAAACCTGCATTTAGCCTGTGACAAGGATGATGACTTGAACTCTGTTTGCAACTGTTCCCTGCAAAAGATGATTTGATTTAGGCAAAAGCCCACGTTGCAAGATCTAATCTGGGTCGGTCACTGGGACCCAAAGTTTACTCTTCTGAGCTTTCAGACTCGTGCTGAGGCCATCTTCAGGGAACTTCTTCATGACCAACCCAGATTGGATCGTGTAACGTTATCCTGGGACACGTACCTTTGTGAAGAACCTAAGCATTCAATTTCTTGGAAAGGTGAGTTTTACGAATCCAAAGCAACTAATTTGTGAAACTCTGAATTATAGCTGGGGAGAAAAAAACTTGATGAGATGAAAAGAGTACACCTTATTTTTTAAGAAGGACAGATTTTACAGATCTCCAACTTTCTTCTTTGGGCAGAATGACAGGGAAAGGACGGACTGGGATGGGGAAGGTCATGGTGGCCAAAGCGGGATATAATGTGGAAAGTATGAAGTCCACTTGATCAGAGTTTCAAAGGAAAGTTGAAGAAAATGCCGACTTCCCAGTGAGTTTTGGGGTCCTGGAACCCAAGACTCTTCCCCCACCGAGGAGCTGCTGGGACAAACAGAGAGACCAGCCTCCATTTTTTGAAAACGAGAGACTCAACAGATGTCTCCATCCTTAAAGGTAACACACAGTGATCTCTGGGGTGGAAAACAGGGTGGGAGGCAGCATTGCTCACCCCAAACCCACTCCTGTTTTCTGCTATCTCTAAGACACCAGCTGATAAAGCAGAGGGCTGCATCCTGCAAAGGTTTGCTCAACTCTAAAAGTGGAGTTTCCCTTAAGGCAATGGAGGGGAGGGGCTCTAGAGGGAAGGACCATGGACCCTGCAATAATATCCTAAGAAAAAGAAATCCTCCCTTTGACTTCTCCTAGCCCAACTGTATGCATTTTGCCTGAGTGAAGGCTACCCAGATGACAAATGGGAAGTTAGAGGCACTGAACTCAAGGACTTTCAAATCAATACAGTAATGTTGGAGGAGAGGAGGGGAGAGGAGAACCGATGCATTGTGCGGCATCACAAACCAATATCTAGGAGTTGTGACTGAAGCATCAGAAAACCTATTAGCCTGCTGTCAAGCCCTTTTCTCAATCAATGATGAGTTATCTCAGATCCGTGCTTCGAGGTGGCATCGTCTCCCGATTCCTCTCCGTGACATCTCTAACGTGTGCATTCAATACGACGGCCCTCCCTCCTTTTGTTCCTTAACATGCCACAAGTCAAAGCAACATTTATCACTAATTGCACAATTACTTTATGCGGCACTAGAGATGAAAGCCTTGACTTTTAGTAGCATTCAGTTTTCAGAAAAGTCAAGGCAGTAATTATCAGAAGCAAAACTATTTATTAATTAAAGTAATATCTCACTCGATGTAGCTGAACTTCCACGGATCTGAAGACTACAAAATAAAATAATTGTGCAATTAGGGGGAAATCATTCATTCTTTTAGAAGTGCTCAACTTACTACTGCAAACAATGTACTTTAAATCGAAGTTCACAGGTTTCCAGAAGACCAGAGACCTGTTAGAATCCCTCCCTGTTGTGGGCAGGATGAAAAACGATCACCAAGCACCAGAAAAGAGTTTGGAGATCAACCCTGAATGTGAGGGAGGGCCAGACCATGATCGTTTCCTCACCTTAGTATTCTTCCCCGTCCATCCTTACTTTCCAGGAGCAGAACATTGCTCTTTTTGAAGGCTGTTATGGCTGTGCAATTCTTGGATTTAAAGACAAATGACACTTCAGAACAAAGAGAGAGACACATAAGGAATCCTTGCTCTTTAAAGCAGCTGCATCCTTTCCTGACTCTGCAGTTGAGATGTGGCATGGGGTAAGATGCATTTGGCTGGAGGAAGGGCAGAGAAGGGCTGGTGGGCGGCTGCAAAATATCTTTTGCCCTCGCAGATGAGGGGCAGCACTGCAGGCTCTCAAGTTGGATGTTCTCCAATGCCTCATTCTGGGCCATCCCGATGACCCACCCACTCTCGTGCACTTCCAAAGACAATTGCTCAAGTATCAATTTGGTTTGGCCTTTAACAAAACCTCCTCAGTGTTACACATTTTCTGAAGTCCTCTTGTTTAAATAATCTGCCAAGTATTTTTCGAATTCAGATGTATTTTCTTCATCTGCAACCATTTCTGCAATTCACCCTCTGATTAAAGCAGTTCCAGATGGACAAAGGGATACAATTTACAAACTGTTGCACTAGCACATGTGCAACACACTCATTCACGTGTCCCAGCTAGCAAGTGCCTTGCGTAAGCACTCATCCAGCCCAAGAAACGTTTCCTGTCTTGTGAGCTTCTCTCAACACTAGCCCGTTAGATAGTGCTCCACTTCCAAGTTTGGGTTTCCATGGAGGCTCCCCAGAGCTCCACAAACTCGGGCAACCAGTGTGCATTGTCACTTCCCCTCCAAATGGTGCAAAACAGATGGTGTGCTCAGGGCAAAATTGCTCGGCGCAAGAGAGTTCACTTGGGGAGACTGATCAAAATGTTGGCCGAGACCCAAAGTTTTGCAATTCTGGCTCAACATGCAGACTATAATTCATCCTTAGCAAGAACAATTGGCAAAGGGAAAACAGCACCGTGGCCCAGAAATAGATTGAAAATCTCTATTCTGCCCTTCTGTTTTCACCACATGGGACACAAATAGCAGCATTTTTTTCTGGCCAGTATTGGGTTCTTGCAAGAATGGTTGACACACCGAAATTCACCCGTGGCCCTGATTGCTGTGGCGTGGTTTGAGATAGTGGGCTGCCCACACCCCTCATTTGACTAAACAAGCAAGAAAGCAAACAAAATGGTCTCCTGCACTTCTGCCACTCCAAACAAGGAGCATTTTTACAGTTTGAAAAGGACAACTGTGCAGATGGATAAATGGTCGTGCTAACTGAGGCTCTCTAGCTGATCCAGGCTGTGAGGAGCTTAAATGGCATTTGGTAACCAACACTTGATTGCATCTCTGAGTCCCACTTATGGGTACACTGAAGTAGGAAGGGCCCTGAAGGTTCCTTGGGACCTGGAACAGGTTGCAGAGGCTTCCCTGGCAACAAGGGGGCCACACTTGCTGAATAGACTTAGCTTCAGACTCATGACTTCAGTTCTGCCCTTGCCAGAGGACAAAAAAGGATGTAGCTAATGGATAACGGCAAGTCACAGCTTTGGCCAGATTGCTTTGCCTATAGAGCCTTTCAGATAATGGACATCTTGCATTTAAGCCTCCTCCCCTTTCATTCTGGATGTAGAATATTTATGGTATGTCCAGAAACGCAGACATGGCACCCTAGTTGGTCCATGAGAGCAGAAGAGCATGGCAGGATGAACCTGAAAGTTTCAAGCTGTAGCTCTGTGGTGGAAAGCAAAGGAATGATTTAACCTTGTTGTCTCTGGCAACAGTTCTCTCAATGCACACAGTTGTAAACACCCCCAAAATGGAGCTGTGCTTTCTCTCCCCGTCTCTCTGTTGTTCCATCCCCATGCAGTATGTGGAAAGCTGTAATGGAATTGTAGCCTCTCTTGGAAGTCACAGGCAGATTAGGTTACAAAAGACTTCTCTGGTTCTAGCTGGGCAGCCACATAAACTTCAGGTATTTCTAAGAGGATGTGCCCAGAGTAAGAATAAAGGTTCAGCTCAGCCAAAGAACAATACTGTACACAGTATCCAGAGCAGGCGCGCAGCTCTTGTGGTTTCTGGAAAGCAAAGGTAGGCCATGAAATAGCTCTGGAAAACACCTGAAGACAGGAAGTTCTAATCCAGCTCAGCTTCTCAAAAGGGTTTGTGGTGATCTGTTTAATTCTTACGCAGATTTGGATCAGAAATGGTCAAACTTCCAACCTTCCTCCTTTTCTTATAAGAAAGCAGTATTTTTGTGCAATGTAATTCTGAACGCATCTCAGTAAACCATCAGAAAGAAATATGTCCAGGATTCGGTTTAGCTGGGGGTGGGGGGCGTAAAAGCAGAGGAAAACTGGTGGTGGGAGCAGCAGAGAACCTCAGACTAGTTTGAGACGTTTTTATAAAGAGGGTTGCAAGGGTTCAACTAGGAATCGTATGAGCTAAAATGCAACGAGTAAGAGAATTCTCTGATTACCCAAGACTCACAGGGAAACCCCAATGAATTCTGAATGGGCTACATCTAGGCAGGGGGAGTTGAACTCGCATGGAGCAAGTTTAGACCAGGTGGTGGCTGAAGAAACCAGGAAGCAGCCCTGCCTGGGACAGGCAGCCAAATCAGGACCAAGGAGAGCTCCACGGAGCCCTGCAGGCTAAGACCCAGAAGAGAAACTCCAGTCTTCTCTGCCGCGGTGGGCTAAAACTCCTCCGTGGGCACAGGGAACTGGGGCATCAGCTTGGAATGTGCTCAGGATCTTGATGGAAATCCTCAGGCCATCCCAGAAAAATGACAGCCCAACCTTTGCTCAAAACCATCCCAGCGGCCGAGCTGCCCAACAGCTTCATGCAGAGAAACGTCCTCCTTATTTCAAATTTGGAATTCTATGAAGCGCCACCTGTTGGGTTTTGCCCAACCACAGGGACCACTCAGAATAAATGCCCTGCCCCCCTTCAATGTCCAAGCATGGGAAAACTGCTGCCAACCGCTCGCTCAGACTTCTCTTCTTTAGGCTGTAGGCACCCCCTTCCTTTAGCAGCTCTTCCTTGGGATTGGGCTCCGAGACCTTCGTCATCATCGCCGCTGTCTTCTGTCCTCTCCAATTTTTCAAGAGCTTTCTTGGATGTACCTTGGCAACCAAAAACAGAGATAATATTCCAGATGCAGCTTGATCAGGGTAGCAATGAGCAGAATCATCATTTCCAGAGCGACTTTCGATTGTTGTTTTCTTGAGCAAAGCTGACATTTCCCCAACCTGTGACTTTTTGAGGGACAGAACGTTCTTCACAAGGCAATCGCTCTTGAAGAGGCCACTGCTGCGGGGCCAAAGAGCCACTTCGTTTGATCAAGCAATGCAGCAGAGGATCAAGTGGGAGGGGAGGGAGGAGAGCAGAAAACCTTGCATGATTGCATCAAGGAGCCTTCAGTCAAAAAAGCACGGAAAACGATTGCAAGTGGAAAGGCCGGGCCCAGCAAGGAGGGCCCGGGAGGGCAGCCTTAGCGCCAACTTGTACTTTTGGCATTAATATGGGACAAGCTGAGTAGAGGCAAAACGGACATGCAAATTTTTCCGTGTTGCTCAAGTCTGCTCTTTTAGTCTCTCCCCACATCGGCTCTGGAAGATTGAAATATCAATTACAGATCAATTTTCTCCTTAAGTAAACACTAATGCAGGATAAACAGCATTAGGAGATGCAATCGTAGCATTGCTGACTTCAGGACCGACTGCCTGCTGCTCACAGCAAGCATAAGCTTGGAGATTAATTAACCTGAGGAGATATCACTTAAGAAAGATTTAAGGCGATCAGGTTTGGGAAAATGAAGCAACCAGGCATATTAAGGAGAAGGCGGCAAGTTTCTAGAAAGGAGCAGCAAACTTTGATTTCTTCTCCTGTGGTTGAGGCTCTTGTTTTCCCCGGCTTTAAAGATTAGCTTCAAAAACAAGGGCATTCTCCTTTCCTAGATAAGCCATGGTAAAGCCACAGGCTCTTAAAATAATTCTGGTCCACAATCCGAAGAACTAGGAAAGTGTTTGAAAGAACTCCGTATCAGGACAACCTCTTCTAAAGGAGACATCTGAAGGCTTTGTGGCTTGTTCCCTATTGAGGACCCGAGTCAGTAAGTTTGGCCAAACAGCTAAGTTCCCTTATTGATATAAACAAATATCAATCAGGGAAGAGAAACTAGCCGTTAGCTTTGGGATGTTGCTATGTTCTGGTAGGCTACCATCAGCCTGGTTTTTGCTATTTTATTGTCCTATTTGCAAACTCTGGAATCCCTTCGTAACCCTTGGAGCTGCGAGAAAGCAGACCGTTGGGTTTTGTAGAACAGACTGCCAGTGGTCAACTGCTTGAATATCAGCCGCACAGGAGGCTGCCTCAGTTTCCTCAAATGAATAGTGACTTTCATGGTCAAGTTGCCAATGTCACGTATGGGACCAGAGTCCACAGGAGTTGTATCACGGTTGATGTACCTCCTTAGAATGCACTCGGATATTCTGAAACCCAAAGCTAAAGATGACCCATTTTAAGAAAACCAGGAATGTTGGAATGACGTTTAACCAAAAGGCAGCTCAATTCTATAGGAATTGCCTGGGAAAATAGGCTGAGCAGTTAATTCTAGATTTTGATCCAGTTTAAGGCAGCATTTATTCAAGAAAAACCTCTTCTTCTGGAACAAATGAGCCAAGGAACAGGAACACACATCTTGTGGGAGGCCCAAAACTCACTCAGCCATCTAGTTTAAAAAGGAAAGAGAATTAGCAACTATCCAGCTTCAGGTCAGGTAGTCCAACTGTTTCTAGCCAAATAAATATAGCCAGTTGTCTCTTCTTGCCACCTCTTCTATTAGGGCTCAGCCAATGAGAAGAAAGGGACTGTGACAGTGTGCTCAGATAATAGATCAAACCAGATAGCAGATCAAGGGAAAGAACCAAATTCTGGGGAGTGAGTCCAGATTCCCTTCCCCTTCAGCCTGACACTCAAAAAACATAATCAGATGAAGCTTCCTGTCGACAAAGGACAGGATGTTGAGAAAGGCAGGCGGGTTTTCCAGCAGAAAAAAGCACAGTTTCTCCAGAGGGAGAACTAATTCTCTTCTACTGAGTAGAGTTTTCCTTTTATGGTTTTCATAGGACAGTGAATGATGGGGCATTGGAGGACCCATTTCACGTTCCTGCTGACACCAATGTCCGGGGAAATGTCATCTGCCAACTCTGATGCCCGTCCTCAAGGAATCAGGCTTCCCTTGATCTTCTTTTGAAATCAGACAAGAAACCACTAAGACTTGTCAGTGAAAAAAAATCTCCCCTACAGCTCCATTGGAGAGCATTTCTTCACAAATAATTTAATGGCAAGCTTGCAAATACTACAGCACACCCTTGAGGGAGGAACAATAAGACAGACCAGAATTCAGAGGCCTTTCACTACCTGTTGGCATGGCTGGGCTTTCTTGAATGCCACTGTGGGAGCCCTGAAGAGGCAAATCCAATGGAGGAAAGGTCTTTTGGACCACTGTTGGTCAAGATCCTAGACAGGTCAAGGAAGCAAAGAGGCCCAACTTTGGCTATTCATGAGGTTTTTCGGTGCTGTTGGATCAGGGGAGGCCTGACCTTCTGGCTAACGGGAGGTCTCAAAGGAAGTCCTGGTGTCAGCAGGACCACCCATGACCTTTCAGAAGCAGTTCTGAATTCTGGGGGTTGAGGTCCGCTTGTCTTAAACTTGCACTGGGAAGGGGGTCCATGGGTAACACCCCCTCGGCTTCAGGAAGCAGGCCACGGGGGACAGAGCCAGGAGACTCAAGGAGACAGAAGTGAGAAATAAGCACCAACTGAGGACATAACTAGTTTTGTAACATTAATTTGTTTTTATTAAGAAGACAGATACTTTATAGTACTTCTTTCTCTTTGTAAAAATGGTATACATGAACCAATACAAAATGTGAATGGGAAGAAATGGTTATGCGTTTTCTTACACTGTAACATCATCCATGGACACCTTAAACAGAATCGGCCTAAGGGGGCGAAATTAAAACAGGTCAAAGGGCGAGTCAAGAACAAGCTTATTTGGCATTAGCAACGCACCCTTCGTTTTCCTCCTCAACTTTCCTTTTGGTTCTGTCTTGAGGAAAAGGAAAAGGGGGGAAAAAATAAAACCTCATCCGAATGACCAAAGCCCAAAAAACAAGTTTGTTCTTTCTCAACTCCTAACTCTTGGAATCTAAACCTGCACAAATCAATAGCTAACAATACATTTCAAACAGTGCACGGAACACTTGCAGGAACAACCGCCCCCCCCCCGCCTCCTCCTCCTCAAAAGCGCCTCCTTCCCGGGCGATGGTGGAAGACCCACTGCCCACCCTTTCCGGGTGGGGGTTGCTCCTTGCGGTCTCTTCCAAGGTGTGGGATCCAAAAAGTTTGCAATCTACCTGAGACGGAAACACCAATCAAAACACGTGAACCTGAGACATCTCAACAGTATTAAGTCAAAGTTACATCGGGAACACGGCACTACTGTACACTTTCCAAAACAAAGATGAGCCGCTCAGCGCAGAGGATGTGCCAGTTCTGGGATCGGTGGTGGTTAAAAAAAGGCCCCCTCCCTCTTGAAAATCGTTCAGAAGCTGTCCATGGCCTGCCTGCCAGTGTGGCCCCCGACTGGGGTCTTCGGTGGGTCCGAAGGCTGAGAAACAAGATGGCGTGGTACAAAATTGGGTAGGGGGCAGCCAAAGGCCAAGGGTTTGGGTTCATGGCTTAAGGATGGTAAGGTGGGGGGGGGGGGGGGGGGGGGGGGAGTTGTCAGGGGAGGGAAGATGGGAAAGTTCTTTTAAAAAGGATGGGTTTCGCGTGCCAAATTCTTCAGCGAAAGGTTAACGTCTAAATGTTTGTGCCAATAATTTAAAAATAAATATTTTCAAAAGCCTTTCTTTTTTTTTCTTTTTTTAAAAAAAGATGTTGACGTAAAGAGATGATAGTCTCTCTCCCCCCCCTCCCCTCCCCGCGATAAATCTTTGCAAGTATATAACAGGACAGCCGTACAAATCTATCAGCCAGTATCCTTTAAGTGCTTCCCTGTAAGCCAACCCTGCTTCCAACGTGGATTCTCCCCCGGAGGGACCCAGTTTTCCTAGGGGCGTTTTTTTTCCCACCGTAGCAACTTTAAGACAAGTGGACTTCGATCCCCAGAAGACCCCAGCCAGTGTTGCATTGCTGCTGAGGAATTCTGGGAGTTGAAGTCCACTTGTCTTAAAGTTGCTAAGGTGGGGAAACACCGCCCTCGATGACTCTGGAGCCACGAGATGCTCCCTGCCTCCTCCATCTCCTCCCAGGCTTTCCAAGAGGGAGGTGCCCCCCACCATTTCCAGAGGAAAACTGTTCCGTTATTGGTAGCTGGAGGATGAGCCTGAGGAAGGGAACCAAGGCTCCATTTGGAAGCTGAAGTCAGGGAAAAGGGAAAAGAAAACAATCTTTCTTTCTCTCTCTCTCTCTCTCTCTCTTTCTGTCTTGCACACCCACTCAGCCTGAAAAAATTTGGATCAAGTAAACGAAACGCTGCTGCGCTGACTTCCTGGGGACAGAGGCCCCGGGGCTGCCCAGCTGGAGAGCAAAGCTCGCTTCTCTTCCATTCCCCGCTCGCTGCCTTTTGTCCGACAGCCACATCCCGAAGGCGTGGCAGGCTTCTCCCAGCCTCTGCCGTGGGGACTTCGGGGTGCCCCATATGGGTCACAGGCAGGGCTTGCAGGCCGAGATCACGCCGTGACCTCTTTCGCCAAGCGCCAAAGGGAAGAAGGGATCGAACGAGGCCAAAAGAATACGCAGAACGAAAAGAGGGAGGAAAATTTTTTTAAAAAAGCAAAAGGGGACAAGTTTGGCCGATTCACAGAGTTTTCTGCCTCCAGCAAATTACAGTGATGCTGGGCCAAATTGGGAGCCACCGACGGGACCTTTGGGAACCCCAAAAATCGGAGCCAAAGTCAACCCTTCCTCCTCCTTGTACGACTCGGCTTCGCCTGCTGTCCCCGAAGGATCTGGCCCCCCGTTCGTGGCAACCGTTTGGGGGAAGATCTTGGAAACGGTACCTGCAGGCTGATCGCACCGGTCCAGACTCTCCGGAGCGCGGAAAAGCACGGAAGGAAAGGAGGTTTGGCTCCCTAGGCACACACTTTGCTTGCAGGTGCTCAAGTCAGCCCACTTCTGGCTCTCGGTGAGAAGCAGAGCGAGCCCAGGTGCTCGCCTCTGCTACACTGGAAACGGAGGCAGCGGCTGCCCCTTCTCCTACAAAGCCTATTGGTCCAAGCTCTCACAACAAGGGTTTATGATGGATGATGGATACACTCAGTTTCAAACAATGAAATCTAAGGTGTGCTGGTTCTCCTTTGATGACACGGTTTCAAACAACAACAACAAAATAGAACCCAGAATCTCCAAAAAAAAAAAAAAAAGAGAGAGAAGAAGAAATAGAAGAAGAGAAAACTAACAAAACCAAACGAGATTTAAAACAAAAAACAAAAAACCATCAATAACCAACCAGCTCAAATCTCTTCTCAAGGGATTCCAGCAGACAATTCCAAGAAAGGCTAGGAAGGAAAAAAAAAAGTAGGAACTGTATGAAACTGTCGGTTCTCTCCCGCCCTCCCTCTTCCCCTCCCTCCAATGAAATAAAAAATAAAACAAGGCACAGAATTTTCTGTAAATGATGGGACTAAACTAAATCCAAGCTGAACTTGGCCATAGAATTAACAACCCAATGATACAGAAGTGTCACACAGCAGAGTGTACTTTACAAAGAACACCTTTTCTCTTTTTTCTTTTTTTTAACGTTGGGACTCCTCAACTCCCACACATTTTGCCAGCCATAAATTTAGAAAATAAAAAGAAAGAAAAGGAAAGAAAGAAAAAGAAAAAGAAGAAAAAAGAAGAAAAAAGAAAAAAAGAAAGAAAAGAAAAAGAAAGACACACGAAAGAGACAAATTAAAAAAGCTGTAAGCTGGTAGCAACTTCCAACATCATTGTCTTTATCTTCTAGGGAGGGCTGGGCCTCCCTCAGCCCGGCCGGCCGTTGGGCGCCTCCTGGAACAAGGGGGCTCTAAATGAAGTACTCCTTCTTCTCCTCGGAATTGTTCTGTCCCCCCTCGGCGTTGATGATGGCCGTGTCGGCGTCGGCTGCGTCGTCAGCTCCTTTGGCTTCGTGAGTGAAGTATGTACCTGCACCAAGGAAGGAGAGAGGCCTCAGGGACCCTGCCGCGCCAGGTGGGAGACTCCAGCTCAGCCCCCACCCCCCCTTGCAGGCTCTTCCTCCCAGGCCTCCCACTCCACGCTTCCCATCTTACAATGCAAAAACTTTTGGCTAGGACCTTTTCTGCTCCGCCATGCCAGCCCTTCTGCACCCCTCTCCCCCCGCCACTGCTTTGGGGAGGGGGCTGCATGGAGAACGGCCTTCCCTAATTCCGGGTCTTCCTGATGTGAGGGAGGACAGCTTCCAAAATCCCCAGGCAGGAGGCTGATCAAAGTCGGCTCAGAGTCAAATCAGTCCTCCCTGAGATTCTGAAGGGGGAGGTGCCTGAGGATTTAGACCGAATTGCACCAGGAGACACCCTAGTGACTGGTGTCCCAGGCCATTAGGCACCGGGCTTCGATCCCTGGCGACCGAGCAATCTCCCCTCACCCCACTTGGAGGGATATTCTAAGGAAAAGCTGGCCTTGCAGGTCTTTATGCATCCGTTCTGGTGGGCTGACCTCCCAGAGGTTCAGCTGATAGTCCCGGTGCACTTGGCCGCTGTTGCCCCCCACTGCCAACAACAACTCCCCAACCAGTCTGTCGATCAGAGATGTTGGCAACCGGCTGCATGGGTTAAAAGGGGGCATCCATGATGAGAATCCAAGCAACACAGGTGAATAAAAAAAACCCTGCATCTTTCGAAGGGGTCTGCCCAAATTATGATGCAAGGCAGTTGACCTTCTGACGGTCTTGAAAAATGTCCTTTGCCCGTACAGACTGAGCTCCAGGAGGAGGCTGCGTAGGGCCTGCCTGATGTATGAACTGTGCAGAAGACCCTCCGTTTCTTGGGTGGGGGGAAAGCATTTTGCAAAGCTCTTAGCCCTACAAAGCTCCCACGCACATTTTAAGGAATACCTAATAGGCAGGGCGACATATGTCCATCCGATTAGAGTGAGACCGCCAAGCCAACTGGTTTTGTAGCCTCCACGATTCTTGATTAAATCCTCAGAAAAAAATTGGACCAATGGCATAGTTCCTTCCGGCATCTTTAACTCTCTACAAGTCCTGCAAGGGAGGACCAGGAGGGCCTTCTAGTGCAGAGGTCCCCAAACTTGGCAACCTTAAGATTTGTGAACCTCAACTCCCAGAATTCTCCAGCGAGCATAATTCTGGGAGTTGAAGTCCACAAGTCTTAAAGTTGCCAAGTTTGGGGACCTTGTTCTAGAGGTAGGAGCCACTTTTTGCTTCTGGCTACAAGGACCTTCTGTCCAGCCCTGGGAAAGGTTCTGCTTGATTGGGCGGAAAAGTGGGGAAGGAGCTGGGTCTATGATACAGACCCCCCCTGCCCCTTAAGCCCATAGAACAGGCAGGGGGAGGGCAAAGGGGATGTCCAAGACCCCTCCTGCCCGGACTCTTTGTTGACCAGCGTCCCCCTTGCACTGACCTTTGTGTCTTGCAAAGTACCGCCCCAGGATGATCAGGAGACAGAGCATAGCGAAGACCACCACGGCCACCACTCCGCCGATCACCGCATGGTCCACCGCCGTGATGGCGCTCTCTTCTCCTGCTCGAGAATCTGCCACAATTAGAAGATGGTCAGGATGGACCCTGGCGACCTCGGTCACCTTTCCTCGCGCAGGTGTGACTTATTTTAGGCCAGGGGTGTCCAACCCTGGCAATCCTGGGGCTTGTGGGCTTCAACTCCTGGAGTTGGGAACTGAGGTCCGCAAGACTTAAGAGTTGCCAAGGTTGGGTGCCCGTTTTAGACCAAGAGAGTCCCGAATGGGACCCGGGAAGTGGTTCAGGCTGCTGGGCACTACTGGAATGCATTGGGGGAGGGGGAATTAGGAGATGCTAGCAGAAGGGGAAGCCACCGGAAGCATGGACACATTGCTGGGGGGGGGGGCACGTTCTGAGATAGGGAATCCATACCTTGTAGCTGCAGCCCCATAAACAATGTCCCCCCACCCTCAAAGAAAGACCAAATTTCTCTGAAGGAGCAACAGGGAGGCAGGATCTTCTACCTTCTCCCCTGTGAACTGCAGTTCAATTGGGCACTGTGGTGGATCAACCCTGAACTTCTCTCTGTCCCCCCCCCCTCCTTTTTCTGGGAGATTTCAAAAGCGTGCCATCAACCTCTTCTGAACTGAAGACAAAAAGCAATCATTGCCTATTGCTTTTATTTTATTTATTTAACATCTTGCCTTGCAATTAATTTGCTTTTACAAGCGGCTCGCTCTCTTCTACCCCCCCCCCCCCCACCAATGCTTTCTGTCAGAAGAGGAATGACTTGCTCAGCTGGGGAGAAACCGCAGTGAACCCCGAGTGAGGGATGGCCACGTAAAATTAATGTATAGCAATGTAAACAATTTTAATTTAGGGACGCGGCTCCAGCAGCCCCTCCCTGCAACTCTAATGGCAACCGAGATTTATAAGGGAGCAAGAGACAATTATTCTCCTGTTGATTAATACATTAACATTTTGGAAAGGAAGCTCAGCCACGGTCGCCTTTCCCCACCTCTCTCTCTCTCTCTCTCTTTTTTATTTCTTTGATCGAGTTTAACCGTGACACCTCCATTAAAATGATTTACTGGCCGTCCCTTACAATTTAAGCACAGCAGCAACTGAAATGGTAAAATTCTTTTAACTTTACATGATTTGTGAAGTCCGATGTGAAGGATTTGCCATTTAAATCTTTCACTACAAGAAGCGCCTGGCCAATAAAGCCCCCCTGCCTGCCCGGGTGCCGGAGAGAAATGCGTTTTGCCAGGAAGAGCCGGTTGTGCAAATTTCAGCCCGTTTTTAAGAAAGATTGATCTCTCCCCTGAGAGGGTCCTCTCTCGAAGGCCCCCGCCTCTAATAATATTTGAAGTTTATCGATCAAGTGTGCAGCTCCATGAGAGCTCCAGGTAATGGGGCTTCTTGGAGGAGAAGGAGGGCGGCCAGATAGGAGGTTCTCAGTCGGGGAGAAGGATTTACGATCCCCACGGAGAGCATCAAATCTGCGCCATGATTAAACACTCAGAGGTAAGTAAATAACTCCTGGCCGAAAATTGCTGCAAAATGAAGTTTAATTAAAAAAAAAAAATACAGTTCCAATTAAGAGTCTTCCAGAGGCCCCGTTAGATGCTGTCCAAGCAAACTGCCTCACTGGAATGTGAAGAACAAAATCCCAGTTCCCACCAGGGAGGAGACAGGTAAGGAGGGTGCCAGAGGGAACAAGGCTGCCATTGCCCTGGGTCAACCTACCAACCTTCCACCTGTGGTGAGGGAAGAAGATCAGGCAGGGTGAGGGGCGTTGTTTTGAGCAGGGCACCTAGGAGGGCCAGAAAGTCTCTTTTTCACATGCCTTAATGAACCCTTGGCATGACTTTAGTCACATCTATGTACTTTGACACAGTTTACAATGGTCCTTCTGCCTCCAGGGCGAGTAGCAGTGGTGAAATGCTACCGGTTCGGCCTGGTTCCATTGAACCGGTAGCAAAAAAAAGCTCCGACAATCAGCTGAGAGAAGAATAGAAAAGCACAGGATTGGCCCTCCCACCCACCCCTGTGCTTTTCTGTTCTTTAACTTCTCCGCTGATTGGCACGGCAGAGCCTCAGCTGGTGTCTGGAAAGCTGCACATACATGTGTTAGGTGCGCGTATGCGCCAATTGTGCGATCACTGAACCGGTAGGGAAACTGGTAGAATCCCACCACTGGTGAGTAGGGGATGTGTCTAGACCAGCATTTCTCAACGTTCACAACTCTGAGTTGGGTGGACTTCAACTCTCAGAATTCCCCATCCAGCAGCATTCCCCCCCCCAATTCTACCTGTGAGCTTTGGCTCAGGTGGGAGATAGGAGGACCAGCTGGGACAGACCAATTGGGTCTCTCTTGGCTGCTTTGGGGAGCTCTTTGCTTTGCTGGGGGTTGCTGCCTTTGCCGAGTGCCCAGAGCCAAGTGGCGGTTGGTCCCCAAGGTGCTTTTTCCAAAAGGCAGCTGGATTTTCTGGGGGATTTTTTCCTTTCAGAGCATTTCAGTTGATGTTAGTTGAGAACTTAAGGCTCCCATCAGCTTCTTCCAATTCAATGTCTTAACCCTCATTTGTGAGTGAGGGTCTATGGAAGAGGACAGGCTTTAAGGAACTGTTCCTCACCGAGACCCTGGCCAGTTTAAGGCCCTGGGGACACATCCGAGGCTGGGCAGTATCTATCTAGGTGGACATCACCTCCAGGATTCACAGGCAGGCATGGATGGGGGTGGATGGGTGGAATTCTGGGAGCCGAAGCCCAGCTTTTAAATGGAAAAATGCCAAGAGGATACTCAGATGATTTATGGACAGTTTAGGCTATTTCATTTTATACATAACTTTCTGTTGAGGGTATTTTGAGTGTCAAAGAAGATTTATCTGCTGATCAACCTGGCAATTTAGCAGTTGGGGTCTAGTTGTCCAGCTGCCTGTTGACATGTCCAACAAAGCAAAAAACGGGAGCCGTTCCACCTTAGAGGGGACCGTCACCGACTGATAAAATCAAAGCGCCTCCACTGAACAATTGGGGGAAATCTATTATTTGACCTTAAAAATAAGGGTCCGCTGGAAAGCGCCATGCCAGTTCACCTGCTCTCTTAAGGGGAAGCTCAAAGATGCCAGTTCAGGGCTGAGCAGGGGGACTTTCCCTGGCAAATTCTGAGAAAATGCCACATTTCTGGCTAATCCTAATGTGTTATTCTTTCTTCCTTAAGGTTTGCTTTTCTCAGCACCAATTCAATTACAGATGCTACAAATCCTTCTGACATTTAATTCCTTCTTGTCAGACTGAGCAGTAAACGTAGATCCATGCACGGCGTTTTCATTAAGATGTTAATATACACCTTAGCCTGCTAGCATTTCTGCCCAGGTGCCTCCCAGAAAGAGGGACGGGAAACTGGGGGTAGACCTGTGCCCAGCGCTCTCTGCCCAGGGGCAACAGGGCAGCCAGCAGAGGGAAGGGAACCCCGCACTCTGGGGGGGGAGGGGGCGCCTACTCTGTGGGGCAGCAGCCTAGGCCATTCACCAAGGCCCCCACATCATGGAATTTAAGCATCTGCTGTGCAATGGGCAGAAAACAAACCTATCCTTGACTTCCGAGCCTTGACTTTGGGGGAGCAAACCAGGAGGCCCCCAGAGAACCCCACTGCAAGCTTACTCCATGACCTCTGACGGGAGCCGGACCATTGGTGGCGATGTTGCCACCTGGTCCTGAGTTGTGGCTCAGAGGAGCCTTGTGCAAGGAGATGCTCCACAAAACTGGACAGCAGCAACACAACCACTGCTTTAGGGCTACGAGAACAGTGAAAGATGTTCTCCTATTTAACTGAGGATCAGGTCAAGTCTTGGCTTGGCTTAGTACAGGGGTCTCCAACCTTGGCCACTTGAAGCCTGGAGGACTTCAACTCCCAGAATTCTGGGAGTTGAAGTCCTCCAGGCTTCAAGTGGCCAAGGTTG
>NW_020769350.1:9729941-9827725 GCF_900518735.1 Pseudonaja textilis
CTGGAGGACTTCAACTCCCAGAATTCTGGGAGTTGAAGTCCTCCAGGCTTCAAGTGGCCAAGGTTGGAGACCCCTGGCTTAGTCCATGTTTTTTATCTTCTAATGTAGAGAAAAGGCACACTCGGGGAACTGTCTTCTGCCAGCACAATGGTGGTTTCAACAGAAGACGATCTCTGCCACTCCAGGCTGAACTGCGAGGGTCCTTGGTGCTCTCTGAGCTCGGTCGTTCACTTGCTGGCGTTCCTTTACCTAACTAAGGAACACCATCAGCGCGAAGGAGGGGGATAGGAGTGAGTAGCGTGAAATGAAAATCCCCACACTCACTAGTCTGGAAGATGATACCCTAGTTGGGTAAGGAAATGTCTGCAAGCAAATGAGTACGCTCAGAGAGAACGCACCAAGGATGCCACAATTGTGATCTGGCCTAATTAAAAGGTTAATTGGACAACATTTTAGGGGCAGGCTTTCCATTACAAAGTGAAATATAGTTTTTGAAAGAGAATATCACACAGACATTCACCAACCCCTGCTGCATTTCAAAAACTGACATAATTGTCATGACCCAGCCACAGATTTTTACAATTTTAACTACACATCTCCAAACTTCAGATGTTTATCAACAATAAGAACCCCTCTGCACCCAGAATTTAAGCTGAGATCTCAGAAACATGTTAGCTCTTCTAAGATTTCAGCTTAGCTAGCTTCATTTTCCTCACATTCTACTCCCAAAATTTAGCCCACAAAATTCTGCAACTCAGGATGGGCGAGAGTGCTTTCAAGAAGGCCCATTCCCAGTGGGTGAAATCATCTCAAAATATGTCCCCTTTTAAAGAAACCAGCATTGTTGGCCCAGCTGAATGACAGGTTGCAAAGATTCACCTTCCTGCTTGGGAATGGGGAGCTATTATCCTGGAGGAAAAAAAACGACTTCAGCTGAATCAACGCCGTTTCCACCCATTGGGGCCGATTCCTCCGTCTACACTTTGGACATTCCCCAAAGCTCAGGACTCTCGTCCTCCTCGGAATGAAACTGGAGCTAGCCATATTCTGAGCCCAAGGGAAAACAGAGCAGGGCAGGACCTCGAGGTTTTAGGTTCACAGGAGACAGAGAAGGTCCTCCTAATAGAGAATGTGAAGAGCAGGCTGGGACCCTGGAAATCCAGGCTGCCTGGGACCCCGCCGGCCTCTCTAGTACCAGCTGTGCCAGTGACTGGGAAGGCTGGGAGAGGAAGAACAAGGCTGCCCGCAAACTGGGTGCCAATGGCACGGAGGGCTTCCAACCGTCTTTCCTCCTCTTGCTCTCCATCAGCACCGGCTGCAAACACCTTGGCATTGTGGTTGATATGCTGAATACCCAGGGCACAATAGAAGCCGAGCACTTAAGGAGCCCAGGATATTTTATTGCTGTGATTTAGCTCTTGTGCTCTGCAGGGTCTCATTTGCTCCTGCTAAGTTATGTAGACCCAGGTATTAAAGGGTTCTCTTTAGGGAGAGGGAGGGGCAGCGCCGGACCAACCGGCCTGGAGTTCCTCCCAACTGCATTTGTGCTGTAAAAGCAAAAGGCTGATGGATGGTTACTGAGTGGGCTCAGCATGGCTGTTAATTGTGGCAAATTTAGATTTAAGGCTCCCTCTTACAGAAGTTTTAACAGTTCCTGTTGTAAAGGAATGTTCCAAACGGCCATTCTATTGCATGTGCGCCCCCCCGCTCCCTCCCCGCTGGCTGCAGGGCCATCCAACAGCATCGCAGGACGGGCCCGGCCGGGAGTGGTGCTGGGTGTTGGTGGGGGTGCAGTGGCCTCCTTCACCCTTGCAGAAACACTTCGGTTTACCCACCACTGGAAATGCCCAGCGGCAGACGAGGCCTCTCCGACTCTCTTTTGCCCCCCAGCCAAGTCTGCCTCGCACACAAGGGAAGCTGGTGGCAAATCCAGGAGGAAAGGGGGCCTTTGAGCCCGGAAGGACTTCTTCCTACCCCAGAATCTGGAGAGAATGGAGGGGCCAAGGCCCCCCACCCCCCCAACTGCAGCCCTGCCGGTTTTCCTGCCTCACCTACACAGCACACCGACCCCACCCCAACTAAAGAAAGGGCAGCCTTGCTTCGGGCAAGGCCAAATCTACATCCTTCCCTTCTTCTGACGGGTGCAGCTCCCAGATTCTGCCCTGCTGGGAAAACCCCTGGGGAAACTGCGAGGGACGCCCACGGCCACCTTTCTGCAGCCTGTCAAAGCTGGCATCCAACCCTGGTTCTCTGGGTTTCTTCTGCAGCCTGACGAAGAGAGACCTGATTCAACCTCTCCCTGGAATTCAGAGACCGGCTTCCCGAGAGCGACTTAGGCAGCTCAGGGCAGCCGTGGGCCTCCGGAGGGAGCCTTGCTTTCTGGAGTGGCTCAAAGCTTGACTGATGGCCTCATTGATGGTGATAACTCAGGAATGTTTATTCCCTTGATAGCAATCCAGAAAAGGGGATGCCGCCCCTCTTGGCTTGCCTGGCATTATTCATTAGCCCAGTTTATCCCCTCACCTTCTCTAATTTAGTGATGGGCTATTTAAACCCAGAGTTTGTCTTGTAATATAATTGAATTTGGTCTCTAATTTAAGCGAGTGAAATTCAAGGAGTTCATCCTTCCCCAATCAATACGTTCCCCTTCAGTGACCCATTTCAAGATAGCTTCATAAAAAATAATGTATTTTGTTTTAATAAATTTAATCGCTATGACAGGTGCTCAATTTTTATTGGCTGCTTTTCCAGACATCTCTTTTCCAAAGCCATGCTTGCAATCAATAGTAATTGATTAATCAGCATCCCCTATGAACAAAGGTGCTAATCAGTTTTTGATTAGTTAATCAAACTACACGGGTCCCCTTTGATTGTGCCATGCTCTGCAACCTGCAGAAAAGGGAAGGAAGCTCTCGGGGCTGCATAAACAGGAGCCCACTCAGTCCCTACAGAGACGGGAAGAGAATGGAAGGATAACCATCTACAAGGCAGGAGAGACGGGAGGCCTTCTGGGCCTGGATTTGCAGCTGCTGAGTAGGAGGGAAAGCGCAAAGCAGAACACGCTGCTGCTGCTGCTGCTGCTGCTGCAGAGGGGGGGGCCGGCCCCCGCCCTCTGCACTACGGGCTCAGGGCAGCGTCCTGTGCAAAGCAAAGGGCAGGCATTAAGGTGGGAGGGGCGGGCTTCTCGCCCACCCCCTTTCCTGGCAGGCGGGCCATTTGCTGTAAAGGAATAAAGGCGGGATAGGCAATTAATGCGCGGGCCGGGTGGGCAGGTGAGGAACCCACCTCCTCCTCCTCCTCCTCCTCCTCCATTCCACTGATGGGGCAGGTGGCCATGCCAAGCCCAGCCCCCTCCCCCCCCCCCCCCCCCCCGGGCCCCCACCCCCCCGCCCCCCCCCCCCCCTTTGCCAAAATAATCCACATTTCAAGGAGAAAAAGGCTTCCAGTGAGGAGTCTCAGGATCTCCTCCCCTCAACAACACCGGCAACAAACCTTGCAAATCCCCATTTGTTGGGCAATTTCTCCCCCGCCCTTAAACCTTCTGGCCACCGGGGCTGATGCCAACCGAGGCTGCTCGGCTTCGGGGAAGAGGGAAGGGTCGGCTCGGGGGTAAGGGGGGCGGGGAGACGGCCCCTCCAAAGAGTCCAAAGGGCCGGGATGCTGCGGAGGGTCGCGACTGCGGAGGTTGCTGGGAGAAGCGGCCAGGTGCAAAGGAGGCAGGTGAAGAAGAAGACAACCACCACAGGGAGGCCAGCCCTTACCTGAGAGATCCCCATAGTCCAGCTCTTCGGCAGTATTGGGCAACTGAGTAAAGCCTTACAAATAAAAACAAACTCAGGTTTCTCTGGGTTCCACAGGGCAAGAAAAACAAAACACTTAAGAACAAGAGGAGGACGGTCTCCCAGAAGTCATTGGCCACCTGACTCCGGTTGGCCTTCAAAGGAGGCTCCTCGGCCAATTTCCATCAGAGAGGCATGCGCGCGCGTGTGTGTGTACATCCACATATATAAACACACATGCAGGCAGATCTCTCGTGTCTTTTGAATCTACCAGAAGACCAATGCAGAGTCAGGAGAGGGTTAAAAAAGAAACTTGGTCTGCTCTATTGGAAAAGCACAAAGCACAAAGAGGAACATTCAAAGCCACTCGCCCGTAAATACATGCAAAAGGCATTTCCCCAACTTGTCTCACAGCAAAATTTCCCAGGATGAAGGAGGGTTGGTTCTTCTAGTGAACCGCCTAACGTGTGGCATGGTTTTTTTTTCCAGGTTTCTGTATGCGCGTCTGTCTTGTGGCCAGGCCACTTATCAATATATATATATATATATATATGTGGGCTGTATTTTCAAAACAACCGGTTTATAATTGGGGTGAGTTGGGTGTTTTTACGGGAAATGTTTTGGAAAAATCACCAAGGGTCTGTTGCTTAGAAAGTCACCTCGAAGCTAATAAAGTATGCTGGTTTGGGGTTTGGGGGTGGGGCCCAGAAACCTCCTCCAGCTTTCCCGAAACTACCTTGTTGTCGAAACTTGAAGCGTGTCTGTTTAGACAGGCGACCCTTCCCTAGTTTTGAAAGGGCTGTTTGATGGGGATGCATTTCAGCTCAAGGTCATGGAAGGGAGTAAGAAGAGTGTCAAGGTCTGTGGATCTCCCACAAAGACGACGTGTCTGTTTGGAGACAGAGACAAGGCCGGGGGAAGAAAAGCCCTGGGAGAAGAGAAGGTGGACGGCGGAGTCAGTCACCTCCACCTCGGCCTCTCTCGCCTCCAAGAAAGAGGAACGTTTTGAGGGCATGTTATGAGTTGACAAATGACAGGCGACTCTTTTCTGTTTCCTTCCACTTCCCAACTCTGCAATGTTCAAGTTGGTCCTAGGAGACCTTCCCCCTCCCCTGAACTGAGGCTGGCGTTGACAAAGGTAGAGGCATCTCTGCTGCACAATGTAGGCTGTCAGCTGGTTAACTTGGGTTTTGTTTTTTTTTTAATTTTGGGGCTTTGCTGGCCATTCAAGTTTCAGTTGCTGAATTGCAGAGTTAACTTCAAGACGGAGGCCACCTCCTGGCCACTGAACATGGCAAGACTGCAGGAGGTCGGCTATCAATGATGCCACCAGTTTAGCTGCATCGAGAGCCTTGTTTACAGGCAAATGGTCCTTCTTCTGGGCCAACAAGGAGATCTTAGATTCTTACGGCTTTGTGCACTGTGGCAGGGAAAACGTTTACATCTAGGAACTCCTACTGGCTTTGACATTGAACCTTGGAGAGCAGCTTCATAGACAGATACTCTGGCCTAAACTGTGATTGTGAAGTGCTCTAGAATGGTAACCCATTCCTGTACACTCCAAACTCTAAGGAGATGCGTCAGCCCCAACTAACAAGTGGCCATCCACACCCATTTCTCTGACTGGTGAAATCAGGCCATCTTACAGTTCTGGGGTTTGGAGAAAGATCTTTGTAACTTCAGCCTTCAGAGCTCCTGTGAACGAGAAGGCCTCCCTCCCCGCTGAAGATTATTGTCAGCCCTTACAATGCTGAAGGTCTTGAGATGGTTGAGGAGTTACTCGCTTGGCACAACTTAGGGGAAACATCTCCAAGTTCCACCATCAGAAACAGGCAGACTTGTGATAAAGATGTCAGTAAAAAGAGAAGAGAAGCGCTGAAGACTCGTATGTGCTTCTGCCTACACATGGGTCACTTCGTTGGCAAGGGCAGAGTTGCCCTAAACACACGGTACGTTTCTGTTCATCTGTAGGGGTTGGGCAGGCTTGGATCTTAGATGGTCCATTACAATCAGTAATCCCAGTGCTGTCTATCTTACTGGTTCTGGCTTCTAACTAGCTCCTGGGGAGGATCTAGTTTGGGTGAGCTAAGCGTCTAGACTTGATCAATTCCCTGCTTAAGGGGAGAAAGCTTTAAGACTAATGAGCTATTTAAATCTATGGATTTGGAGCAAACTGACTTAAGATCACATTATTTTCAGGTTGTTTTCACTGTCAGAATTTTTTTTCCTGAGTCATAAAAAACGGGCAAAGCTGCATCTTTTACAAAGCAAAGGAAATTGAATAGTTCAACTTTTTCCCCACATGTCAACAAATGCTGGGAGAAATAGTCAAGATGGATGTTAAAAACATGTCACACAAATGCCTTGGCTTCTTTTTTTAATCCTCTTGACTATTTTAAGTCTTTGTGCTTCGTTTTTATAAGAAAGCATTTGGATATTCTTGCAATCTTTCTGGATAAATGAAAAGTAAGTTTCTCCTCCTTTCACCATATGGATTTAAAGAAGTGAAAATCAACCGAAGAGGGAGGGCAACCTTGAAGCATTTGGACTGAAATGAGAGAGCCGTTTTCCTTCGGCAGATATGTATTTGCCCACCACGATTCCTCCTGCTTCCAGAATTGATCTGAGAGCAGCAATCAATTTTCCTTCCTTTAAAAATTTAAAAGAAAAATTAAGAAAATATTACCCTGAAATGTGTGTTTATAGCATGAGTCTGCAGAGCTATTAAATAATGCAAATACACTTATTCAAGTTTCCAGACAGGATATAAAACAGCTGGTTAACATCTAAATAAGAAAGTGGCCTTGATGGGACTCCGCAGCGGAGAAGCCATACATTCAAACATAAAGGTAGCCCTGCTTAGCCTGGATGGAAATTAGCAGAGGGGACCCTTTCCAACAGCTCTGATAGGAAAACATGAAAATTTTATGGAGCTGGAGGGTTTGAGTGGCAGAAATCAGGGGATCGCTGAAAAATGATAAATGGAAAATCACTTCTGAGATTTAAAACCAGGACTTTGGGGCAGCTTATAACCATATAAAATGCAATGCAAATCAGTGTAACAATCAATTAAAGGAGTAATCCATGTCTTGATTTAAACAGGTACTAAAAGTAGTGAGTTAAATTTATGGAGTATGGTACCTCTGTTGCTTCTTAATTCTCGGAGGCCAGTTGGAAGACCCAACTCTCCACCTGATTCCAGGTGGCCCTGAGGGTGACAGCCTGAAGTAGAGGGGCTGCTATGGAGAAGACCTGCTGGTGGGCTTCCTAGCAGACATCCCTTCCCCAAGCCATAAGGGGCTTTCCAGGTAGTGACTGGCACCTGGGATGGCACTCAAAAACCTCCTACAATAGTGTGACTGAACACCATGAAATGTCTTGGATTAGCTGGAGGGTTGTTGTTGTTCTTTTGATGAGGGAGGCCTTCAAGGGCAGTCTCACGTAGAGCAAGTTCCATCACCCTAATCTAGAGATAACAAGGCCATCTCTCTTTTTAGGTAAGGCCAAGGTTGGTGGGCCAGCTAAGGCTCTACCAAAGCTCCACATGCTCTTCAAACCAAGCCATGAAATTAGGAGGAAAGCAGAGCTGCACAACACATCAAGAGTCAGAGAGGGTCAATGGGGCAGCCTCCACATTGCAACAACGGCTCCCTCTTCTTTGGGTTGAGTTATGACCAAGCAAACTGGGTGCTTGACATTATAGGTCTAAGCCACTGCAGAGCCATGACTCCACTTAATCTCCACCCCCAGATGGTCGTAGACGGAGTAAGGCAAAGTGTCATCTTCATTTCTGCGTGAACCTGCCCAAGTGAAGGGCAGGAAGCCAAGTCTAAGCCATCGCCTTCTAAGCTGCTCTGGAAGTTCTTGCTATAAACAAGGGCCACATGTAACCACCTCAACCGAGACTCCAGCTATGGGCCTGATGAATTAATTATGCTGGCAGAAGGTCACGGTGAATTGTTTCAGCTTATATTCGTTTCAATTTGCCAGCTCATAAACTTGGCTAAGTCTGGGTTTAGCCCTCAGTCTAGGCAGTGTTTCTCAACCTTGGCAACTTTAAGATGTGTGGACTTCAACTCCGAGAATTCTGGGAGTTGCAGTCCACACATCTTACAAGTCACCAAGTTTGGGAAACGTTGCTCTAAAGCAGGGGTCTCCAACCTTGGTAACTTTAAGACCTGTGAACTTCAACTCCCAGAATTCTAACTGGCTATGCTGGCTGAGACATTCTGGGAGTTGACGTCCACATGTCTTAAAGTTGCAAGGTTGGAGATCTTCCTGTGTGATCAATTGCTTGTTCCTGCTGCAAAGTTACTATTTAATTATATTTGATTGGACAGATAGAGCATTATTTCATTTTTCCTCCCCTCCTCTTTTTTTGCATGGGCTTTTTTTAAAGGACGGTCTATGACATTATTATGGCCTATTGTAGCTGTTGAAAGTTAATGGGTTTTACACACAAACACAATCCACAGCACAAGCTTCATTTCTCTGCCTTCTGCTCCTAGTTGGCTTCATTGGCTTTGAGAATGACGTGGAGTTTCTTCGCTTATGGAGATTGGAGTTCTGAACCTGCTAGCTGACAGGGGTCCCCAACCTTGGCAAGTTTAAGGCTTGTGGACTTTAACTCC
Source organism: Pseudonaja textilis (assembly GCF_900518735.1). The sequence goes on from NW_020769350.1 coordinate 9,738,352, forward strand.
CAGAGAGGAGTTGAAGTCCACAAGCCTTAAAGTTGCCAAGGTTGGAAACCCCTGTGCTAGAACACGAAAATTTAAATGGAGTGAATCTATAGGCTATGGAGTTTAGGACAACTAGGAGAGGAGGAAGAAGTTTTGAGGGACGCCGGGTTCTCCTAAAGGCCACAATTAATAGGAGTAGTTGAGGGAGAGGATCACACAGCCCTCCAGCACCCCTAACAGGGTTTCTCCACTTTTATGGGGGAGTGGGGGGGCTGCACAGATGCTGCCTGCCTGGGTGGGGAGGGCTACACCTGGCCTCGCCACGGGGGAGTTCTCGAGAGCTCCGGGCGTATTTCCTCTCTTTGTCAAGGGTGTCATTGAAATGCAGATTGGGTTGTAAAAGGGCGCTCCAGTTCTCATTGCAGGCACTGAGAGGTCGCTGAGGATAAAGGGCCCCGGAGCACCGTGTGTGCGGAAGGGAGGAAAGCATTCCAGAGCGAGAACGGGTCCCTGGACCTTTCTGGGAATACTAAGTATGTTCTGGGAAGCAGCTGGATAAACAAGCCTTTCTCCTCGTTCAACCGATCTGGAGGAGTGAATAGGTCCAAAGACGAGGGAGAGTGAAGCGGAGAGGAGGGCTGGGAAGGGCAGAGGAGCCCGGAGCATGTTTGGGCCAGAGTTCTGGCGCAAGGAAGGCAGCCGGGAAAGGTCAGAGACACATACAGAAATCTGGAAGCATGGAGTCCTTGGCACCAGGGAGAGGAAAGAGTGTCAACTTGCTTTAAACTTGCCATGCATTGCTGTGGGTCAGCCCCGTGTCGTGAGAGAGGGCCTGGCAGGGGGGGCTGCAGTCCTGCATGCACAAACTCATCTCTTCTCTGGGACAGGTTCCCCTCAGAGGAAGGGAAGAAGTGGGAGGGAGGGAGGGAGGGAGGGGCAGGGCCAAGCAGCTTGCTCCCTTCCCGGCACCCTGGAGCAGGCGCCTTCTGGGGCTGCCCTCTAACCTGGGCTGCTTTGGGAGGAGTTCCCTGGGTTCCATGGGGGGTGGGGGGACCACGCCCATCATGCATTTCTCCCCATCCACAGACATGCTGATGCTGATTCGGGCGCTGGTCAGAACAGGATGGCCAACACGCACGAGAAACACCCGATCAACTCCAGACACACTCCGGCAATGCAAGCTTGGAAGGAGACGGCGAGGAGCTGAGGGTGGGGGTGGGGGGGTGGGGGGAAGAGCCACCTTGCTAAAGAGGGTCTCAAGGAATCCCCCTCCCCACCTTTGAAGGCAGAAAGCGCAGGGTGAGTAAGTTTGCAAATTGGAGAGGGAGGGAAGGTTGGCCAATGATACTCGGAAACGACTGACTGCACCTCAAAACAAAGGCAACCTTTTCTGCTCCCGTTCCTTGTATCCGATCTTTCTTTTCAAGGCAACAATTTGCTTCTCAGAGGCTTCCAAACAGAGCAAATGACTGCAAACCAACGTACTATTTAAAACCAACACAGGTGGTGTTTCTAGGATCCCTGCCATGGGACAGTTGGTGGCCCTGGTGGGGTAAAGGAGTCCCTGTGGATTTTACTCCGCCAGTCCTTGCCGGCTATGGGAGAGTGGTGTCCATCTCAATATCAAGGCCATTGAGCCAGCAGTGCCTGAAGACATTTCTGACAGTCACGTGGCCAGCATGACATCACAGCACACTGTGACCTTTCCACCAAAGTGGTACCTATTTATCTACTTGCATTTGCATGCTTTCAAACTGCTAGGTTGCAGGAGCTGGGGTGAGGATGGGAGCTCACCCCTTTGTGTGGCTCTCAGGTCTCAAACCTGGACTGCCAGCTTTCCAACCAACAAGCCCAGGATCTTAGCCATCGCACCATCTTTGGTGATCATGGATCCACCTATTTATTTATTAAATTTATATGCGGCCTATCTCACTATCCAGAATGATCCATGACACAGACTGAAAATCCCCATACTGAGATTTTTCAGGTCAGCGCCTCTCTAACTTGCTTTGTTTTATTCTGTTCTTTAACTTGATCTGAAATATTTCTTTGCCACTGCTGAAAAACTGAAGTTGGAAGACTCTTCTTTTGATGGTGGAAGCATAGAAATGGCCCCAGGGATCTGGTGCCCCGGCTTCTCAACTATTTTGTGTCTCACATTACAAGGCACCATCAAATGAGAGGCAATCACAATGGCACAATTTGTGCTGCTGTACATAATGGCAGCTCTTCAAAAAATAATGGCCTTTCTCTGGAAGAAGCAGCAGGCAGTTATTGGGCAAGCTAAAATAACTCCAAAAAAGAAATGGGCAATGAATCATCCCACTTTGTCCATAATACCGAGATGGTCACAAGAGAGAGTTGCAGACTCTGATAGAATTTTGCTTTCTGTTGAAAAAAACAGAAACTTTTTCAAACATTGGTTCAACAATAGAGAATTTGCTACTTTTCTGGATTTCCACTCAAACTGTCCGATGCAAACAACCTCTTATGAATAAGGGAAGTCGGTAACTTCATTGTCTAGCACCTATATTACAAGAACCCCACTGGGAAGGGCGAGACAAGGCTTCGTGGCTCTTGAGGGAGTTAAAAGTTTATGCTGCTTGTCCCTATGCAAGGACTCCAAGCTAGATCCTCGCTTGATCTCTCCTTCCAGCCTAGCTGGCAGTTTCCCAACCCAAAGCCAGGCTAGCTAATTGGAAAAGACTGCTTAAGACTCCTGGCAATCTTCATGAATTTTCAATCTTTCAACTGAATGATCACGGAATATGTATCTTTTCTGGTAAAATAAAATTGGGAACGAACATCATTTAGGAGAGCATAGCTTTGCTGTGGAACAAGGCTAAATTTCATGATTTCTAACAGCAAATGTACTACCCAGAGGAGTACAGCCACCCTCCTCCGACGAGCCACCTGTATTAAGGCAGCTTCTGACGAAGTCAACAATGAAATTCCACTGGACCAGCTGAGACACAAACTCCACCGAGTCTGATCAGGATTCTTAACCTGTACATACACAACCAATGTTCTCTTTTATTCTTCCCGACAGTTATTCTAATGAGCTGCCAAGCTAAGTGTCTCTTAAGACAGAAGGGGAGCATTTTTAGCCATAAATGCAGGAGGCCTATTTTAACTGAAGCACAGTCATCTTAATGAATTAAAGTCGTTTCTCCGGGATTTGTTTCACTCTGGCTAAGACCCCCCCAATATCCTCCCACTTGGAAAATTGACACTCGGGTGAGGAAGCTGCCCAAGATCGGAGCAGCAACTTTGGAAAGAGGAAGAGAGGCGTGAGGGAGCCCGCCTCACTCATCGGTCCTGAACCAGGGATGGCAGCCCATGTGGGAGCCAGCCTGCGGCTGAAAGGTTCAGGTTATGTCCCTGCCTGGGGGATATGGAAGTTTCACGCTTCTCTGGTGCACCTCAGGAAATCACCGAGACATGCAGGGAGGATATTAAAAATAAAAGTGGGGCCCTGATTCCTTTTCTGATGTATCCTGACGCTTCTGCGGGTGGAGGGAAGTGGCCGTGTGGAGTGCAATGGAACGCCTGCAGAAGAGGCCAACCTGGGCCCCTTTTCAGGCCTTAAGACCCAGGAGGGGGACTGAGACCAGCCCTTTGGGGAAGGTGGCTCTCCCCTGCCCCAATTTCCTCTCAGCCCCCCCCCGCTCCTCGCCCCCCCCCCCCCACCTTTTCTCCCAGGCTTGCCTCGCCCCCTCAGCTCAGCCCAGCAAAAAGAGAAAACAGGAATGCAATACCAACCGTGAACTGCCGGTTCTGTCGCCGCCGTTGTGTCTACACACGGGAACAGAGTTTGGAGGAAGGGAAGAAACAGGAGGTACAGCATGCAAAAAAGGGAAATGGAAAAAAAATGGAACAGATCATATATGAGAGCAAGCTTTCCAAGAACTTTGCGTGACGAGCAATCATAAAATGAAAGGCCAAAGCATTTGAAGTGAGTTGCGCTGTTTTAAGAGGCATGCCTTGCGCTTTTAAGCCGGGAGCCTAGAGGGGGAGGGGGGTGGGGAAGACCCCTGGGATGCCTGGCATCCAGAGGTTGGCAACAGTGCTGCTTTCTGGCGGGGGCGCATGCAAAGCTGAAGAGACCCCTGCTCCCCCCACCCACCCAGGGAAGCCGAAAGCAGCTCCAGGTGGGGACAGGGGGGGGGGGGGGGGGGGGGGGGGAGTCCTCTGAAGGCTTTGAACATTCAAACACTGCCTCTGCGGTGGGCTGGGCTCCTGGAGGGTCCACGGCCCCCGTCCCCTTCCCCAGACGCAGGAGGGGCAGGAAGGCCCCCATCGCTGCCTTCTGGCCGCTGGAAATCCCAGGCTGTGGCGGGAGAGGAGCTTTGCCTCCAGCAAGCCAGGCAGAGATGAGGGAGGGGGAGAGCAGGTGCCATCTTGGCAGAGGGGGAAGAGGGGGGGGTCCTTCAAAAACCAACCCCCCTCCGCTCTCCAACCTTTCGGCGTTTCCCGATTGCTGTGGTTGGCACAACGAAGCAGGGCCAGAGTTCTATGGGACAGGTCCATTTGGACACCAACACACACGTCCTTTTCCCAGAGTGGGTGTGGCCGAGCGGGAGACATTTTGGAGAGCCAGGCGGAAGAGGATCAGAGAATCGTGAGTGTCCCTTGGGGTGGCAAGATCACAATACAGTTCTTCGCAGGGGGCTTTGTTCTCCGGGGACCACCACCCCTGATACCCACCCTCCAGATAGTCCTGTAGCTTTGGGGGGGGTTCAACCTAGCAACCCCAAAGGTTGCCTGGAGTTTGCTCTGCACCAGAGGGTTTGAAGAGTTACAGCTTACGCCGGAGGTAGTGCTGGCTTGGCCTGCCTTGTTGACTGGTCAGCCCATCCTTCTGCTCTCTGAAACCTGGTCCTAAAACATCACACAGAAGCCGGACATGGCACGGGCTGCTTCAATAGCACCAAACCACGACGGGGGTCTTCAGCAGCTTCTCTGCTCTCTCGGTGCGGCTCTGTTGGGTGACATTGTCTCCCGACACAATCCTAATCCCCTTGTGCAGAGACAAGGACCTGCTGAGGGACCCCCAGAGGCTTTCTCGAGTCAGCAGAGGCAATGTTGAAATGGAAAAAGCGGGTCTTCGTGCAATGTGCTGCAACACACAACTGAGCCTACCAACGACCTCTCACTTTGGAAAACGAGGAGGGCAGGGTGGCATTTCTCCACGGTCACCTTTCCGAGAGTGGGTTGGCCTTCCCGTGGGCTTCCCAGAGCCGGGCCAGGACAAAACACAAACCAATATCTGGACTACCCCAGTGCTGGTGGGGCAGGACCAGGAGGCATCATACTTACAGATGGAACCTTCTAATAGCTTTGATGTTGACAGAAGACCAGCTCTCCTGCCCAACTAAAGGAGGCATCTGGCCCAAAGTGACATGCCTGCAATTCACCGACAAACTGTCTGAGACTCCCTTCTGCCACAGACACCGTTTGGAAGGGTTCCAGGGTATCAGGAGATGTTCTTATGGAGGGAGCTCAAGCCAAGCCAGAGCAACAAAACTACCCCAGGGCAGTGCAAACAACACGGGAAGCTTGAGGTTGGCCCTCTCTTACCACCATGGCCTGGCCAAGGCGGCCTTCCTAGGAAGGGCACCCCGAGGGTTGTGTGCAGGTACGGATGGGCTGGGGGTCAAGACTGAGGGGTTGGCCCAGCTGAGTCACCTGAGCTGGGCCTTCTGTTCTGCAATTTGGAGGCGTCTCCGTAAGGAACCCCGTGTGCCCTCCTGGGGGCCTGCAGGAGACGCCAAACCCTGCAGGAATCAGGACCCCTGTCTGTGCGCTGGAGAAAGAGGATGGGTTAAGGAGCATGGCTCCATGCTCACAGTGCAGCAGCTCGCTTTTCCTGCCCAGGGACAGAGCAGGAGACAAAGAAGCAGAAGTGGGACAGAAAAGTTTCAAGCGGTTAAGGCGAACAAACACTCCAAGTCAAACAACATCATGTTGGCTGCAGCTGGAATGGCAAAGTTGCGATTAGATTGGGGGGCAGAGATGGATGAGCCACAGCGAGTCGATAAAAGGGGCCTCGGCCTCTCCGGGCAAGGCAGCCCCTCCTGCAGCCTTCCTACTTCAACACTGCCTCTGCCTGGCGAAAGAGGGAGAGGCGCTGAGGGAGAAACCCACATAAGGCACTTTCCGGCAACGCAAAGGCAACGCACCGCACAACGCAGGCCTCCTTCTGGAGCGTGAAACCCGGCACCCATTTCAGTCTTTGGAAAGAGCAGCAAGAAGCAGCTCGAATTCCAGAGTAACTGCTGGGACTCCCGCTAAGGGGGCGGGGGGGTTCTGCCTCCTCCACCCAACTATGCAGGACCAAAGTGGGAAATGCTAGAAGGGTCCGGGCCTTTCGGATCATTATTTTTAACAAGGTTGGGAAGAGGAAATCACTAACAAGCCCCCCCACCCCCGCCATTCCCCGCCCCACCCCTGAGACAGCTTAGCAATATTCATGGGGAACCGTGGAGCTGAACCTGCTTTGCGGCAGAGTTTGGTCTGTTCAGATGGCTTCTCTCCAACTTAAAATTGTTCACTGAATGTGACAGACTGAGGGTTTAAAAACTAATCCATAAAATTAGTCCACAGTCTCCCGCAGAATGGATTTTTTAAATGAAAATGAAAACCCAAGGACACATTTTTAAATACATGCCCTAAACGTTTGCGCAGGCAAAGCCTGGCCTCTGGAAATTGGGTAGAAGGAGTCGGAGGAGGCCTTGAAAAACGGCCTGGCCTTCGGTTGCCCTCCCCTGTTTTTACCCAGCAGCCCCAGGACAAGGCATTGGTCGGATCCCACAGTAGGCCCAGGATGATGGGCATGGGAGCACACAGCAGACACGGAGCCCAGTCTCCTCCCCAAGATCTGGGCCCAATGCCGCGGGAAGATCACCGTGACAGAACAAAATGACTTTCGGCGGAGATAACTCGGCTCGGATATGAACCTTACTGAATAATTCTGTACGCATTAAGTTTTATTTATCTTACTGGGTTTTGGATCTGAGGGTCTTGCAATATACCGTCGTTTTGTTTTGAACTGGGCAGTCCCCCTTCTAGGCACCTCACCCAAGATGGAAAATCTGGATCCCACCCAAGCATCTTAGAAGCAGAGCAAGGGTGTAACCTGGTTTCTGGGATTGTGAAGGGTGGTTGGAAACCTGCATTCCTAGTTTGCCTTTGTTCTGGGTTACGTTTCAGGGAAACGCAAGAACGGCTCAGTTCACACCAGAAGGTGGAAAGAAAAGAGCCGTGCAAGAGACGGAGAGAGGAAGAGGAAGAGGGATGGAGGCCAGCAGATCTGCAGTCCAAGTCACCCGAGCGTGTTGAGAGACCGGATGTTTTGTAAAAAATAATCAGGATCGGTTTAGGAATTTAGTGTGGCGCAGAAAATTATTATTATTATTATTATTTGAAGCACGGCAAGCACACAGGGGGCTGTGATTTAACGCTTCACCCTTCTCCGCTCTCCTCACCAGCTTCCTTCCCTAGCAAAATGGGAACTGTCTTGCATCAGCAAGAAACCACACCTCGGAAGGGCCGTTTAATCAAAGGTCTCCTGCATAAGCCCCCGTGCACTGAAGCCTTTTGCTCAGCTCTTTGTCTCCCCGCCTCCCGCCCAAAGTGCTAACGTGGATGTCAGGGCAATTTGCATTTGCTGTGCTAAGCAGGGCTTCCGGGGGGGGGGGGGGGGGGGGATCTAGTTGGGCTCCCTTTTGCTGACGGAGCGCTGGAGGCCCCTGAAGGCAGAGGGCCTCCTTAGATACACGGGAGCATCTAGAACCACAGGCGGGTCAGGCCAACTGGGGTGCAGAAGAAGGAGAGCAGTGCTCAGTTGCGGCCAGCATGGAAGGGTTGGGTTTGGGGGGGCCTGTGCAGGCGCTGAAATGTGTGCTTTGGATGTGGGGGTCCCTACGCAGAAGGCGAAAGTGGACCAAGCTGGGCTTCTTCTGGGCAGGAGGAGCTTGGGAGCAGCTTTCTTGGAAAAGAACATGGGAGGCTGAGAGGGAAGGCAGAGAAGGGCTGGGAAGAGCCAGAGGCCGGTGCATGAGCTGCGCAAGGGAGAGAAGGAATGGCTTCTCCCACCAAAATCCCTCCAGATTTCTAAAACCTTCTGGGTTTTGCTTCTGATGGACTCTGTCTGACGCAAACTTTTCTTCTCGGGTGCAGCAGCCTGATTTCAGGTTGGACGTAAAACCTGCACACACCTCGGCGCAAGAAGACGAGACGCCGGCCGAGCTCAGTGGCAGAAACGTTGCCGCTTCGGGAGGGAGCCCCCCCCAAACCCCTCCCTTTTGATGTGGTTGCAAGGGAGGCTGGAAAGGTCAGGCAATCGCAGGGACCACGCTAAATTAACTTGACATTTTACCAGAGGCACAAGAAGCCAACGAAGAGAATAAATAACTGGGGAGAACTACATCTCCCCCCCCCTGCCCCCATCTGGGAAATGGTGCTGGAGACTTGGCTCCATTGTGCAGGACACAATAACAGGAAGTGATGTGCCTTATCCAAAGATCTGGGCTTGGTGGGGGAGGGGAGAGGGGCGGGCTGGTTGGTCGCTTCCTGGAGAGAACCCAGGACATGAAAAGGTAGTTCTTGGCTAACGACTGCAACTGGGACCGGATCTTTCGCTGTGGTTGTTAAGTGACCTCTACCCAAAATACAATTGCATTTTGCCCCAGCCGTTAAGTGAATCAGCATGCTTGTTTGCCCCTTTGGGATGATGGCCTGGACAACTGGGAGCCTGTGGAGTGAAAGGGGAAACCTCTGAGATCCCTCCTGTGGCAGAGCGGCCCCTGTGCAGCGCCTGAGAAAACCAGAGATTCAGCCTGACTGGAATGGGTGCAGGCGGGTTCCTACGGAGGTTTTCAGACAATACGCCTTTTGCTGAAAGGGGAGGGGGCTGCACGGGAAGGTAAGAGCAGCAGCAGACCTCCCAGCCTCTCAGGCAAGCGTTCTTCCCAGCGAGCCCTGCATAAAAGGTGGGTAATTATGCTAATTTCATTTGGAGAATGGTTTCCGTTATATAAACCTTCAGCACAAGAGAAGAAAATAGACTCCCGGAGTTTTATGCTGCCACTTAATCACCGGTGTTTGCCTGTGGAGGCTTTTAAGGCTAATGGGTGGCTCCGAGTTCCACAGAAATTCATTTCTGTAGCCATTTGACAGGAGATAATACACCCGAGCAAATTTAAGCAGGCCACCCACTCCCCAGAAGAAAAAAGAAAGAGGAGGTCAGGATTTGGTCCCCTCACCTTTCCACTGTTTGGAGAGAGAGAAAGAGAGAGAGAGAGAGAGAGAGAGACTAAGTTAAATTCCAGGCAGGTGATATCAAGGCTTCCCGATAAGATAAATACATACACAGTTTGTCTACTAAGGCACAGCAACGCGGCAAGATCCTATCCATCAAAAGAGGGGATCTGACAAAATGGCTCGAGTGGCGATCTCAGCTTAACTGCACCTCAGCGCCAGATGGTGTGTTGCAACAAGAGTGTTTTGGGGCTGGATGGAGGAAGGACGAAGACGGACAAATCCTTGAGATGGGAGCCACACGGGCCGAAGGCTAAGGGGCCTTTTGGGAGCGCTCACGGGGACATATTTTGGGGGGTGGGTGAGGGCTTAAAAGGGAATTCCGTGACCAATTACCAAGAGAAGAGAGAATTTGTAGCTCAGAGTTGAACTGTGGGGTCCTTGGTGCTCTCTGAGCTTGGTTGGTTTTTTTTGCAGACGTTTCACGACCCAACTAGGGAACATCACCCGTTGTAAAAGTGGGATTTGCTTTCTTCTAACGTATAAATAGCTTGCCCTGTCAGTTGGTGGGGGCGATCTTGGTGGTTCCTTAACAGCCTAATCGAGGAACTCGCAAGAACAACCACCACCGCCGCCATCACCACCACCAACAGGCAAGCTGTGAGGTATCCCGAGAGAGTCAACCCCACTTCTTCTAGCCCTGAGATTGTTACCTAGTTGGGTAATGAAACAGTGGCAAGAAAACAACCAAGCTCAGAGAGCACAAAGGCCTCCAAACAATGAGGTGACCACAACTGGGCAGCGCAACTGGTCTCGTGCTCTCTTGTCTGTGTTGCCGGAACAGCCATGTCAAGTATCAGTTCCTAATCAACAGGATGGATTTGTATTTCCCTGCCTTTCCCCCTGCAGGCTCTCCAAATAGGTCTAGTGGGGAGAACGCAAAGGATGGGCCACCCTCCGGCTCCTTCATCCAGACCCTCCCACCGGCTCCTTGGGAACCACAGTCCCCGTTCCTCGGGAGTCTTCCAAGGTGGGAAAGGAAACTTGAGCCGGCGAGCAGGGACAGATCTTGGGAAAGGCATCGATGCGCATTCTGCAGAGCAGGAGTCTCCAACCTGGACAACTCGGTTGCTGGCTGAGGAATTCTGGGAGTTGAAGTCCACATGTTGTAAAGTTGCCAAGGTTGGAGAGCCCTGCTGTTCCAGAAAAGCTCCTCATCATTCTTCCAGCGGGAGGAAGGCCTCTTCCACGCTATTTAGAGAAGGCATCTTCCGAAGGGGAAAACAGGCTTCGTGATTCAGCAATAGTGCTTCCCACCAAGGACAAATTTATGCCGAACCAATTAGCTTAAACCCACTGAATTAATCTTTTCTTCCCCCTTGAGAGCCAAACCCCTGGGCATGCACACAAGCATCAAAGCCCAAGGGAACCTCCGAGAGGAGCCTGGATTCCGCAAAGATATGAAAGATGCCCAAATCACTCAACACAAAAGGGCCTATTCGTCTCATCTCTCTGGCTGCAGGTGACGCACGGCGGGAAGAGAAACATAAAAACAAGGAGGAGGAAGACCCCCCAACCCTCTACAAAGAAGATTAGCGTCTGTCAGCAGCAACCTGGCAACAAAATTAAGCGACATACCAGCTCAGGAGGCATCGAGCTTGGAAGGTGGGAGGGAAGGCCCATCTTCATCGCACGCAGAAAGGCAGAGGGGAAAATGTGGTAAAACTAACATCTTGGCACGGAAGAGGAATTTCAGGTGAGAAGCAAATAGAGCGGGTTAAAAAGTGGGGGGTATACCTCTCCTCTTACAGCCCATTTGGGAAAGAGGATTTTGGCTGGGGTCTGCAAAGCAACAGATCTTGAATCCCCCAAGTGACCCTTTCAGGAAACAGGCTGGGGTTGAGAGCACCACCGCTGGGAGGGCTCCTCAGTTTCTGGGATGACCAGGTTGGGACTCTGCTCTGGGATTGGGGGACACATCAAGGGAGTAGAGGGTCTGGCCCAAAGTAGGTTCCATGACATACTGAGTATGAGAAAGAGAGGCAGGGTCTGTCCAGTCCACGTTCTCCCCGGCCCCAACTGGCCCAAGAGGCCGGAGGTGGTCTTGAGTCAAACCTCTTGCTCTTCTCTGAGTGTAGCTGAATCCTTTTCCACTAAGTTCAACTCTTCCTGATCCCACCATTCCCCTTCTAAAAGCCCTGAGATTAGCACCCCTGATTTACTAGCCAACCCCAACCCACCTATCTTACTTTCTGAAACATCTGAGATTTTGCTTTCAGGAGTCAGTCCAAACGCCTGGCAAGTCTCACGGGTGGTCAACGGGACTGGAAAAGGGACCCATCTCCTCCTGCCACTCAGGGAGCCCAATGAAGAGCAACGAGCCAGGAATGAGAGCGACCGGCACACGGCAGGGCAGGGTCCTTGCGTTGCTTTCAGGAGGAGCACACGGAGGCTGCAGGCGTTCCCACACTGGCAATTTCTCCCAGTCATCAAATGAGCACCCCGAGACACCAAAAGGCATTAATTCAAATTAATGAAGCTCTTTTACATGGTCAGAGGTGATCGTGATGAGAGGAAGGCTGGCTTTATGGGGGGGCCCCTTGGCTTGCCCTCGATCTGCTCCTTGGAGGGGGTGAAGGTCACCTGGAATCGACAGCACTGAGCAACCCACCAAGTAGGCTAGGACTACGCAAGGGTGGAGATAAATAAGCCACACAAACGAGGACTTTCTCAAGGTACCGGCTTCCTTAAGAGCCTGGAAGGAGAAAATTGTAACGAGGCAAAACACTTGATGGTCAACACAAGAAAAAAAGGAGGGTTAAGGCACATGGAGAGGAAAGGTTTTGTTATTTCAGTAGACCCAACATTTCTGAGCCTCCTCAGAGAAAGCAGAGCCTGTGTGTTCTAGGAGAGGGATGAGAGCGTCACGACAGACGGACGGAAGGCCCAAGGCGGCCAGGTGAAGGAAGGTGGAAGTCACGCGGGCGGCTTCTGAAGTGGGAGGAGCACAATCTCGCCTCCCGTGCTGGGCTCGACCCACAAGTCCACTTCTGCCCAGGAGCCCAAGAGGGAAGAAGAAGTAGAAGAAGAAGAGAAACCCTGCAAAGAAGAGCCCGGCGGGGGGATGGACGGGCGAGGGAGGCAGGGTGTGGCTGCGCTCAGGTGACCAGCTGGAGCTGAGGCACCTGCCCTGGGAATGGCGGGTAGGCAGCGGCCAACGGGTGGCTCAGGGTGATGCGCGGGAAGGGCCAGGGAGGGACTTCGAGGTGCCGGGCGAAGGGGCGAGGCAGCAGCCATCTTGGGTGCAACGGGGCTGGCAGCTGCAGAGGACGAGGTAGTTGCATGGAAACCAAAAGTCAAATTAATTGTCCTTACGAAGGGCGACGCCTGCGGACCGGAGCTGAAAAGGAGAACCGGTTCTCTGTATTTTAAAGAAAGGAAAGCAGAACTCGGGTTGAGCCAAGTGGGTCCAACCTACTCATAGACTACAGTGCCCTAAAGAGCCCAGCCACGTTTGCCTCAGGCGCTGGGAAGGGTGGTCCAGGCGTAAAGGAGCCCCCTGCCAGGCCGACATCCCAAACCCTTTCGGGTCACCCAGGCGACGGGGTGGGGGGGAAACAAACCACACCAAAATCAAAATCCGGAATAAACGGAATTGGAAAGAAGCCCCTTTCCCCTCCCTTCCATGGCCCCCCCCCCCCCCCCCCCTCCCCCCCCCCCCACCGTCCCCCGGTCCCCCTGGTAGGTAAGGTACAGCAACACCTGTAGGCTTCGACCCATAGGGCTGGGGGAGGTACTGTACCTGTGGCGATGTTGGTGGTGGTGGTGATGAAGATGATGGTGGTGGGAAGTGTGGTGGTGGGAGGAGGGAGAGTTGTGGGAAGATCTAGATAAAAAAAAACACATAAAGAAAGAAAAAGAAAACGGGGGGAAAAAGAGCAAATTAAAAAGAAATGAGCAGAACACAAAAATGGTCAACCAATCAGCAAAGAAGCCAAATAAAATGGTGATGGCGGTGAGCGGCTGGCCTCGGTCCGGCTGTTACGGGTGGAGGCCAGGAGGGGACGGACGATGACGTGGCTCTTGCTCGGCTTGGGGTGGGTGAGATCCAGCAGCTGTTAGCCCCCCTCCCCCCACCCAGGGTAGGGAGATTGGGGGTGGGGTGGGGGGGAGATGGAGAGGAGATGGAACACAAAAATTAGTCACAGATGCAAAACCGCGTGGGATGGCCCTCCTCCAGGACCCGCCAGAAACCCCCCCCACTGAGGCTGTGTGCCCCCCCCACCCCCCCAGGAAGGAGGGCTGTGTGCCCCATTTAGGAAGCGTATTAAAGCCGGCCTTGTTTTTGATTTCTTCGGCTGGTGCTCTGGCACCTGAAAAAGAGGGGCCACCCCCCCATCGCCGCTGGGTTCAGCAGCCCAAATACCAACACAAAATAAGTCTGCTCCCCCTTCCTCTTTGCTTTCTCCAGAGCAGTTAACTTCATTATTTCCCCACCACCCACCACCCCCATCAACCCATCCCAGCAGGATATAAAACTACTTCTAAGCCAGCAATAAATACAAAAGGGAACAAGAATGTCATGGCTGAATATCAAGTTGGATGCATGGAAGAGTTGAGTGAGATTTCTTTTAACATAAAGTCAATGTCTTTGGGACTTATAAATATTCATGCCCAGCCCAGGATCCGTGCATTTTTCACCCTCCAGTGGATGGAAATAAAGGGGGATTCCCCCCTTTTCCTTCCTGACCACAAAAGGGAAGAAAAGGCCCCTTGGTCTAGAAGCGGGTTGGCCTGTAAATGCCAGCCACCATCTCTCCTAAGGGCACCCAACCTTTGCCAAGAACGGGTGGCCTCTTGACTTCCTACCTTTTCCGAGTCCCTCTGGACGGAGGAGAGAAGGAAGGAGAGGGGGAGGAGACACTGGGGGAGGGGAGGGGGAAGAGAGGGGAAGCGCCACGTGTATCGCTGCCCAAACGATCAGACTGAATGGGTTAAGCACAACAGCCGACTTTGAACTTGGGAACGAATCGTCAGTAATGGAGCTTGAAACGGTTCGGAGGCTTTTGATTTCAAGTTTTATCTTAAGCCTGTCAAACTTCTCATCACTGACACATCTAGCCCTCTTTTATCTTCAAGAGAGCTCTTGGGTTTTCTAATTAATAAATCCAAACTCGCTTCACCTTTCTTGTGCGCTTGGCACAACTTCTTCAGGAGCGGGTAGGTATGGCCAGGAGACAGGGCTGCCGAGGGAGCGACGCTCGGCTGCCCAACCATCTGGAGATCCCTTCAGCGGGTGCCAGGCAAGAGACAGGCCTGTTGGGCACCAAATTAAAGGACTGGACCCTCTTTGAAGGCAATGAAAGCCGACCAAATCATTTTGTTCCTGCAGTCCAGTTTCAGAGCGGCTGCCCTGCTTGATCCGACGCCATCAACCAGCCTGCAGAGCAGTGGGACACACGGCACAGGTGGCCCCTCTTGTGTTGGGTCAAGAAAGAGGCCCCCTTGTCATCTATTTCCTCTACCTCTGTAAATCCAGCCCCCAGCCAAATGTGCCAAGATTCGTTTTGAGAAGGTGGCCACATTCGTCCAAAGCAAGATCTCCGAGCTCTGCTGCTGCTCCAGGTCAGCTGCTTCCCATAGAAACAACCTCGGGGTGGTTTATGGGGGAGGGTGAGTTTGGAAACCGCAGGGCTGCTACTGATTTCACTGGGATCTGTGCACCGGGACCAGATTCCCCGTCTCCGCCATGATGAAGGAGGCCACGATTTTCCAGAATGGAAAGGAGGCCAGGGAAAGGGCACCCTGGGGCTGAGTCACCGGCCTGTTGCCTCGCGCGTAAAAGGCCATAGGGACCATCCTTGTTTGGTGCACAAGGTTCTCTGCCGCCTTTCTCTTGTTTGGGGCCATTTTGATCCATGGTTTGACGCAGGGGATCATCAAGGAAATCATATCCTCTCGCGAGATTATCTGCAAAGGGGGATCCTCTTACGATTTCTTCCAGGAAAGGGGTGTTTGGAGAAACACCGCTTTTCCGACTCAAAAGGTAGTGAAATATATTTATTCCAGACAGCTGATCGAGCATAAGAAGGAGATCAAAGGGAAAAGGTACTGAGATGTCTTGAGGTCCAGGATCCCTGACTTCTCCACGCAAGAACGAAGCTGTCCAGCAGCAGCCAAGTTGGCTGGAAACTCTGGAGAACTCAACTTCCAGCCCCACGAAAAGCGCCAGTTTGGGGGGGCTGACCTGATCTGTCATTGCTTGGAGAGAGTAGGGATGCTGACTGTCCTTCAGATAAACCAGGCATGTCAGCTTCTGGCCAGCCGACCCTCAACCAGGAAGGGTTCTACTAAAAACCAAGCCAAGCAGGAGAAGATTTGGGTTCGGAGCTCAAGCTTGACTTCTAGTGCTGTTCTGCCATGTTTTAGACGCAGGCGAGCAGACCGGGAGGCTGTGGTGGAAATCTAAGCATGGCTTCATTCGGTTACCAATTCCTCTGGGATTCAACAACTGCTCTACCATTAGGCTTGCTTGCTTTTTCCAGAGGAACCACAGGAAGGAGAGCACCCGGTCAGCTCCTAGGAGAGGCATCAATTTGGGCAGGGAGGAAGATGATTCCATTTGCGTCTCAAAGAAGAGGGGCCCCCAATCCAACCTGTGCCTCTTCTTGATCTTCCTAGCCCA
Organism: Pseudonaja textilis; assembly: GCF_900518735.1. Next base: position 9,754,277 of record NW_020769350.1, read on the forward strand.
ACCCGTGTTCACTCCTGAACACTGACTGTGGATCAGCCAATGGCCTTGGTTTCATTGGGAAAGTTAGAGGACACCCGTCAGGTCACTCATACAGGAAAAAGAGGGGGAATAAAATAAAATGGTAAAAGTTCCTCAAAGAAACCAGAGGCCTGACTAGGTCAAAATGCCGTCAGCTTTCCAAAACTAGCGAAGATGTCTACCTGTCCACACCTGGAGTTGGGTAACTTTTCTCTCTAAAGTGGCAACTTTACATTTCTCACCCATTTTCTATAAACGCACACTTATTCTGATTAGAGGCAATAATTAATGACTGACCCTAATGAGTCTGGGAGAAAAGGGCTCCGCACTTGGTTGGCTGATGATGGAAGCTTTCTACGGGCCCCGCAACAGGAACAACGAGGTTCCTGGGCTTGGAGCACAGAGGAAGCTTCCGTATGGATCCCTATAAAGAGGAATACTTGCAGGGAAGGCCACTGGGGGCCAGGGCAGGCATGGGGAGGGAAGAGTTCAAGTGGGGGGCGGCGGGAGGGGGGAATGGGTGGCGTGGAAGGATGCTTGTAATGCCTGCGCTCCATTACTGAAGCTTTCGCGTTTCCTGCTGAGCTGGCTCAGCCAACTAATTCCCTGGGTTTCCACTGTGGATATTTCACTGAACGGGACGTCCAACAACAACAGCCGCTGCCGTTCAGGGCTGCAGGGGCTGCTTTTATTTGGGGGCTCAGCCTGCCCTCTCTGGCACCGAGTGACCCACCAGGCTCTCAACAGGGTTGAACCCATTTGCAAGCAGATCCATGGTTCTGCTCAAGGGCTCGAGTTTATTGCTGCTGATGTCCGACGCGAAGGCCTGTTCAAAGGGAAGGAAATAATCTAGCGGCAAGTAGTGCAGTTGGAAGTGCAGTTTTCAGTCACAAAAGATTGACAGAATGGTGTGGTGTTCCCTTAGATTGTGCATTCTCAGCTGGTGACCTGAGGAGCATCAGTTCGAACATTAAAAAATAGAAATCCCTCCTGTTTTTCTTCACAGTTTATACCACGGGTCCCCAAACTTGGCCACTTTAAGACTTGTGGACTTCAACAGAATTCTGGGAGTTGAAGTCCACAGGCCTTAAAGTGGCCACATTTGGGGATCCCTGGTTTACACTTCAATAAAATAGGTTCGGAGACATGGCTGAACCCATCCTGCCAGGAGGGAATGAGCATCTACCACTTCCAGCCGAAGCCTTTTCCTTCTCGGTCTGGGACTGCTCCTTCCGCTAACAAGACCGTAAGGACAGGACTGCTCGGTGCAAAGGGAAGGTGACCCCAGAGTCAGGCAGAGGAAGGACGGAAGGAAGGGAGGAAGGAAGGAGGGAGGGAGGGAGGGAGGGAAGGAGAAGCTAACCGGCTTCATTCCAGTGATGCTGCCTTCACCGTACGCCATGCTGGGCCCGGGCCCAAGGAAGGCAGCTGACCCCAGCCAAAATGGCGGCTTATTTGCCGACACCATGCCCCCCCCCCCCCAAAGACCTCGGGAGCAATTCGGCATCAAGGCATCTGGAAGAAAGGCGTGCTGGTCTCACGTACCGTATACATAAAGCGTGTAATCAGAATAGGCCGTCCCCACTTGGTTGGAAGCCTCACAACGGTATGTGCCGTTATCGCTTTTGTTTAGGCTGTCAATGTGGAGGTTTGACCCCGACACCAAAACGTGCTGGGGCATCTCATCGTCGACTCTTAACCACGTCACATCAACAGGCCTGAGAAGAAGACCCAAAGAAGAACATTGTGAAAGAGCTTCCCGGGCCACATGGCTCCCCCATCCCTGCGAGCATAAACTCCAGCCCCAATGAGTCTGTCTGAGAAAAAGAGAGAGAGAGAGAGAGAGAGAGAGAGAAAGAAGGAAGGAAAGAAGAGAACAGGAAGGAAGGAAGGAAGAGAGAGAGAGATGGGTGGAGAAAACTCTCTCTGCACGGAGGAATCGGCTAATCATAAACAGAGAAGCATCCATGGGTGGGGGTGGGAGGTTGAAATGATTTCCCCGTCCCCGATCTGTCCAAGCCAGAAGCTGAGGATTTTCTTTCAAGTCAGACATAGCCCAACCACTACATAAATCAGTGATAAATCTTATGGCTTTCTGAATTACTCTGGGCACCTGGAATGTAATTGCCAAGATAGCAATCTATTTCTCTCTTATTCCTTCATAGGAAGAGTAAACATTAATGTTAAGCCACAATGTGTGATGGGTTCCACACAATGAATAAATTAGAATATATCACAGAGAACAAGGAAAGACAACACCGCAAAATACAATACTCAAAAATAAAACCCAGAAACATGCAACCAAGCCGAGCCAACAGGAGGGGGGGAAATAAATACATTTAAAGAAAAGGAAGGAAAAAGAAAGAGAGACGATGCCGAAAGACGTTACCTAGCAAAACGTGTCTCTTCTGTCCAACGCACCTTTCCTGTCCACTGAACAGAATCCCTGCGTGTCAGCCTTAGGCTGGAAGGCATGGTGGGAAATAGGGGGCTGACGTGTGTGTGTGTGTGTGTGTGTGTGTGTATGAGAGAGAGAGAGACCTCTAACTGAACAGACCCAACCAGGAAGGTGTCGATTGGAGCGGCCGGTCTCTTCACCTTGGCACCTTTAGGATGCGCACCCTTCAAGTCCAGGCATCTTGAAGGTGCAAAGGGTGCAAGGGTGCTGGATTAGAGTTATCTGTTCTGGTTAATTCATTTGAGAGACCGAAAAAAGGAAGGCTCAGATGCCAAAGGTGTGGGTTGTAAAGAATTAATAGTAAGTAAAACCCAGCCTGCAAAGAACCCTTTCCTTGCTCGAAATATTTGTCGTTTCGTCTGCACTAATGCTTTGCGAAAAGATTTCATCACACTCCTGCTCACAAATGGCTCTTAAGAGCCTGGATATAAAAAGCTACCGAAAAACTGCTATAATGCTTCAATTTTTGCAACAGCTTATTAGCACCTTCCATTTAGGGATTTGGGGGCTTAGGGAAATGAAAACCTGACAAATAGGAAGTACTTAGCCCGGGTGAGAAGGGATCTTTGCTCTCCTATAATTCCGTCCGTACTGCGTTCAACTAGGAGGCCTCTCCCAGTCCTTCTGCTTAGTTCACACCTGCAGCCCAACAGAGGGTCCAGGGACGTCCTCTGGTGGCATCGCCTCTTTCTGGAGACCACACGGAGGAGCCCCTTTCTCTACTCTAGAATGACTGGAGGCCACCAGGTGCCTCAAGAGGGATGGTGGACGGCACCTGCTCCCGCAGAGGCCACCCTGGTGCCTCCTCCACTGCCTGAGGGCCACAAAGAGGACGAGGAGCGGGACAGGGAAGGTGCCGAGAGACACGGGGGGGGGGGGGGGGAGGGGGGGGGGGGGGGTCGAAAGGGGGGCGGCCGCCACAGGGCTGGCAAGCCAGAAGGGAGGTTTTGCCACACAGCAACTCACGAGAGGCCCTGCTCTGTCGCAGCGAGCCAACCCCCGTGTGAGAGCCTCACTTACTCTGGTTTCCCTTTGACTTGGCAGAGGAGTTCGAGTAGGTCTCCTTCCCTTGTGAGCGGCTGCGGAGGAGAATTCTGCAAAACTTGTACTTCAGGCTTATCTGCACATCAAAGACACAACACAGACAATGAAAAAGAGAGGAAAAAAAATAAGAATGAATGAACGAATGAATGAATGAATCACCCCCTTACAAAAAGACACCAGGCAAATGGCTCATTTGGTTATTTCTTTAAAAAGACAGGTCCTGCAGAAGAAAATGGTCCAGGGCTTCCCGGCTGGTTGGACCTTTTGATCTGTAAATTATCCTGGCGTTTCCCCCAAATTAAGTTGACTAATAAGCTCCAAACCTAACATGTTGATAAGAAACCTGCACGCCAAGGCAGTGGCTCCCCCTGGTTCTTGCAAAAAGAAATTTTGTTAAATTGAAGTTTAATCTCCGAACTCATTTGAGCTAAAGGAAACTCATTTGCCTTCACGCTATGGTGAAACGGCAGATTTGCGGTGTTCAGAACTGATACCTTTTATCATGCATCATATTTTATGGGCTGGCAATCCTTTGTGAGGTGGCAAATTAATAGGCCGGGCTCTAGTGGGGGCATTTGACGAAAAGGAGTAGGCCGAGCCATGCACTGGTTTCTCCAAGAGCCAAGGAGATTCTCAAATGCCCACAAAGCCACCAGGGGAGGAAAGCATTTCACACCCAGGGAGAGATTTTGGGAATCCTTTGGAAAGACCCTGTAGGAGAAGAGCAGTTACCGAGAAGGTTGCCCTAAACCACAACCATGGCACAGACACAGTACCCAATGTTGCCTTCAGGGCAAGACCATCTCTTCCTTGCCACGGACATTTGGGGCCAAACCAGTAGGAGGAGTCAAGCAGGGAATAAGTCTGGAATCCTTGTGTAGGCACAAAAGGGTAACAGACTCCCCTTGAATGCCAATGAACCTTATCCAGTGTGGCTGGGTGCAAAACCCCAGACTGGGAGGATTCCTGTGTTAGAGGCATGAACAATAACGTGGCTAATTGAACTCTTCGCATGTGGATCTGGCTGTTCACACCTGACAGCGCCTGCTGTAATTTTAGGAATGGCCAATAATAAAGAAACATGTTAGATTCTGGTTATCCCCCCACAACCAACAAATCCTGGGATACAAGCAAGGTTAGGAATAGACACGTACGGATTAAAAGACAAACACAAGACGTTCACAATTAAATGCAAAACACTTTTAGCAACCACGTTTCCTGTCCCGGCGAGAGCGTCAGCGAAGGTGGACCCCTTTGCAAAACCTAAAGGCCGAGAGTTGGAGCTGATCCTGGCCCTTTACTTGATCAGATAAGGAGCCTTCGACTCAATCCTCGTAATGAGAGCACGATACAAAGGAGCACTGTAAGTAACAGTCAACACCACGACTGAGTTATAACCAAGGGTAAGGTTTCCAATTATCCTATAAGAAAATAGCTTGATAAGGTGTCTGAGGTATCACAGTTTGCAAATTCTATAGTATGACACACGCAAGATTGAAAAAAAGCTGGAGGAGAGGAGAACGTGCTACACCTTAAAAGAGTCACACATTTAATACCGTATCAACATCTTGTGCCACAAAACTCATCTTTTTCTGTAACAGACTCACACAGCCCGCCCCCCGCCCCCCCCCCCCCAGTCAGTGGTTATAATTTGAAAACGCTAGGATGGAATTGACGGTATCGTTTAAGACAGATAAGTAAAAAGTAACACAACTGTAATGCAAAGCAGGCACGCAATGCACACGCACCAATAGGACACAACCCCCAGCTTTTCCAGCAGCAAGGAGGCGGCTGTTCTTTTGACACTATTGGAAGGCAAGTGTTGGACTCCACTGATGCAACTACACAAAGTTGTGCGACAATCTCCAGGTCAGAATGAGAGATGAGGAAAGTATCTGGACCTCTCATCCTAAGATAACCTGAAAGTCTGAAATTCTGAAATTCCCGTCAACCCCACTTCCCTTTTCACCTGGGACCCAGAGTCTTCCCTTGGCCCCATTGCAAGTCACACACACACACACAAACATACACACACACAAACACACACACACAGAGAGAGAGAAAGACTTGGAAAGAAGGAGAACCCAGGAGTAGCTCTGAAATACCCAAGGATCACCTTGTTCTGTTCAAGAAAAATAGGCTTTGATACACTTGGATTGAGAAAGAAAGTCAATTTTTAAGAAAACCCTAAAACTGAGGGAGGAAGAAAGCAAATTGGAGTAAATGACTCTTTAGACATTTGTGGGAAAAAGGAAGGGAATCAATTAAATAGAGATCAGCTAGGACAGAGTTTCACGGATAAGAAAAGAAAACTGTGGGAGATCCACGCTGGTTTAATGAGCGATCAGTTCTCCCCCAAAACAAGAAAGACTGAGAAGGAAACCAGAGAGAAATCAGAAATAAAAGGCACCAGGAGGAGAGGAACAGGATCTTAAACCGGACATGAAAAGCAGAAAGGCAACTAGCAAAGGAGAAAAAAAACAAAAAACAGAGAGGCATGATTATTGTTGCACACTGAGTATCTAGAAACAAGGGATTGAAAGTGGGAAAAGGAAAAATTGGATAAAGCTATTTTAACAGACAAGAATGAAATAAGGGAAGAGGGGCTACTATAGACAGGGTTAATGGGAATAGCATAGTTTGGCATAGCTTATTAACAGAAAAAATGGGTCAAGATGCAATTAATAATAAAAAAACAAAGAGCAGAAACATAATTTAAATAGTAGCCATACTGCATTGTTGACTGACATTGGGCTATCTTAACCACTCGGCGTCTGTGGATAACAGCAAGTATAAATTTAGCAAACCTAATAGATCAATAGTTTTGATTTTGAGATTAAAAGCACACACATTCTACATAATAGAAGAGCAGGAAGGGACGCATCAGAGGGAGGGTGACAAGACATCCTGTCCCTGAAAGGTTGGTTGGTTGGTTTTTACAAAAGTGTAGGATCAATAGCAACAAAATCAAAGTTTTCTTTTTTTAAAAAAAGAACATGGACTAGAGATAGTAAAGATGAAGCCAGCCTCCTCCTCCTCCTCCTCCTGCTGCAATAACAGAATTTTTAGCAAGAAAGGAAATCAGAAACTGAAGAATCTCCCAGGATGAAAGGCAGACCACGGAGGAACTCAGAGCTGTAAAAAAAAAGGGGGCTCATGAAAAGCACAGTCAACAACTGGAGGATACAGCAAGCAAAACTGAGCACCAGTGCCATCTTTGCATAAGAGAAAATCAGTTTGAGTAATACAAGTCACAGAACAAAAGAGTTGCGGCGTTAGAAAAGATTTCAAGCATCCTCTGGTCCAGTGGTGGGATTCCAATGGTTTTACTGCCGGTTCTGTGGCTTGGCGGGCTTGGTGGGCGTGGCAGGGGAAGGAGACTGTAAAATCTCCAGCCAGAGGTGGGATTTGCCGGTTCTCCAAACTACTCGAAATTTCCGCTACCGGCTCTCCAGAACTGGTCAGAACCTGCTGAATGCCACCTCTGCTGTGGTCCGACCTCTGCAACATGGAAGGAAACCAAGTCAACCGTCCATGGCGTCCAACCTCTTCTTTGAAAAGCCTCCAGAGACGGAGGATCCAAAACCTCCGTAGAGAAACACTTCAATTATTGCACAGACCTTGCTGACAAGAATATGTTCATTAGAGTTAAATGCAACCCAGGTAACTGTCATTTGCACTCATTGTCTCTGGTCTTGCTTTTGTAACAGCGAAAAATAACTCCTCACTCTCCCTTCCCTTTGGCCTCCTCATGCCACCCCGAGGACACCCCTGTAGGCCTCTCTTCTCCAGGACAAACCTCTGCTGCAGGGCCCTCAGCCTTCCTCGCGGGCCACGTCCGCCAGTCCTTGACTCCCTGGTTGCATTCAGGCAGTCAGGCACGGAGCCACATTAATGCTGTGCCATCCAAACCAGACTGTAGCAGCCTGTCAATGAGAATGTCATGTGGAAACTTTGCTGATATTGAGGTAGATTATCCCACTGCCTTCCCCCCTTTTTCCAATAAAGTAGCTCCCTTGTCAAAGGAGGAGACAGGATTTGTCTCACATGACCTGTTTTTCACAAAGCCTTGCTGACTCTCAGCAATAATGGCATTAACTTCAAGATGCTTACAAATGGCCTGCTTTATTGTTTGCGCTAACATCTTTCTAGCTATTGATGTTAAGTTCACTGGTTGATAATTACAGGGTTTTCTTTCTTTCTTGAAGAGGGGGTTGCGTTGGCTCTTTGCCCAACTGTCTGGCGCATCCCAATTCTCCAGGTTTCCTCAAAGTTTAACAGACAGAGGTCCTAAAAGCTCCTCGGTATTCCGGGGTATATTTCAACAGGGCTTGGAGGAATACTGTTTCCTAGTATGATTTGATTGCTTGTTGTACCCTATGACTATCATTAAGTGTTGTACCTGATGATTCTTGACTCTTGACGAGTGGTATCTTTTCTTTTATGGACACTGAGAGCACTTGCACCGAGACAAATTCCTTGTGTGTCCAATCACACTTGGTCAATAAAAAGAATTCTAATTCTAATTCTAAACATTGACCTATTCAAAAAGATCAAGGCTCAGCATGATCCCATGTCTTTGGATCTCTAGTAGTTTTTGATCAAATGCACAAGGCTACATCTTCCACTGGGACTGGGGTGCTCCAAGCTCATGTGGGCTCCCTTGTGGTTGGGACATGGAACAAGCCCAATAACTAGAAAGTATCTCCCCATCTAGCAAATCAGCTTCCCACAATGAAGGAACTTCTGTCCCCACCCAGAGATGGTCACTTGACCTCACTTGGGCTTCCCAACTAGGCTCCAATGAATTAACCTATTTCTCTTGTTAGGGTCTGAGAACCAGGCGGCTATTTTTCAGTGGGATGGAATTGACACACCTAAGCAGCTTCGTCAGGAAACAGAAGAACCCCAAATGAGATGCCCCCCCACAACTGGAAACATCTGGGAGAACATCCATGGCCAAGTACCCTTGTATGAGCAGATGGCGTGTTTTACAACTCATACCCTTGCTTGCAAGTGTCACCCCACACAGAAGGTCAGTACACGTCCTCTGAAATCAGGGCGAAGACTGCAATGTTTATTTCCAGGGACCTCTGGAAATTCAGCCAACCTACCTTTCTGGGCTCCAGAGGCAGCTTGTTTGCATCTAGACACTTTGTCCAATGTTTTCTTCTCTGCAACACTCAGAAGTCATGATACAGTCACTTAGCAATGATACATCAGGTTGAAGAAAACATTTGGCTGTGACACCGAAGCTCGACTAGCCCTTCCCGCCTATCTTGACAGCAGAAGCCGCTGAGCTCCTAGGCCACAACCCTTGCGTCTGGCATGGCACATCCGGCCCTCGTGGGTGGCAGCCCCAGAGCTACAACTCATGGAAGAGATGAGGCAGGAAGTGGTGGGTCAGAGAAGCGATTCCAAGCAGGGCAGGAGAACAAGCAGAGCAGCCGGAGCTCAACCAGACCAAATGGGTCAACGATGATGGAGGGGATGACGAGGATGAGGATGATTAGAGCCACTTTAGGCACAGAAATGCTTTGGGGCAGGCTTGAACCCATCATCCCCGGAAGGATGCCGGGGAGCAGTGAAGGTCAAGGAAGACAGAGAAAGCAAAGGAAATAGTTTGGCATTATTCACGGAGTTCAGATCAAACTAAAAATTGAATTCTCTTCACTTCCAGGCGCAAATCTGTACCGATTCCCTTATTCCCTTGCAAAGTAATAGATATTTCAGTCTGGAGATTAGGCCTGGATTTGCTAAATAATGCATTCGCTTCCTTGTTCTCGGGGAAAAGAAAACCCCTGCCGACTTCTTGTTAAATTAGCTGGTTAAAGACTGCAAACCCTTCGGCGTTTGCCACCAATTGCGAGTTGCATGCACAATTTGCCTCCGCCCGAGGAAGAAAAAGCCCTCAGATCAGAGGACGAGGCATCTGCGAGGAACAAGGCACACTCCATTTTGGTGTCAAGGATGGTACCCACCCACCTCCAGTTTATTCCAATTAACGTGGCTTTTTAATCACCTAAGATGGGGTCTCCAACCTTGGCAACTTTAAGACTTGTGGACTTCAACTCCCAGAATTCCTCAGCCAGCTTTGCTGGCTGAGGAATTCTGGGAGTTGAAGTCCACAAGTCTTAAAGTTGCCAAGGTTGGAGACCCCTGCTCTAAGATCCCAGGCCTTTGGGCTCAGGATCAGGTGTCTCTCTTCCCACCTCAACCCCCCACTCAACTTCCCCACTTGCCGGGCGTGGGAGCCCTGCACTCCTCCAGCCTTCGCCCTTCGCTTTTCCACCAAATTCCTCTGAGAAAGATTCATTAATGAGCTCGCAAACGAGCACCCAACTGGGAAATGTCACAAACAAGAGAGGCTAATGGTCCAGAAAAATCTGATAACGGTAGTCAGTTGATTGGGGGAGGGGGAGCTTCCTTATTTACAATAACGGTACTACTAATATAGGGGCCCCTTCGAAATCCGATATTCTGAAAGGGTCAACACCTCGCCGAATGAAACAGCTCATTTATTTATGTTCAGAAATCTCCAGATGATAAATTATATTGAAGTTAATCACTTCACTGCGTACTGGTGCAATTAATATCTGCACTCACCAGAAGCATTCTGATTAAGAGAAACACGAAGCGCCTACACTGGTTGGCGTCTTCCTTTCTTTGTTAGACATAATTGGGCACTGGGTATTCTCTTGGTATAAACAAACAGCAGAGGTTACGGCGCTTTCCCTGGGTGTATGTTTTCCTAAGCATACAAGCAGGCACTACAAATATCTGGGTTCTATTAATTATGGCTCTCTTCTGCGTTTCTTCTCCTGTGGCTTTGAGGCTCGGCTGCCTCCCCCTCAACATGGCTTCACCCAAGGAGGGGAAACACAGGGGAGACCCCGGCACATCAAACACAGGCAGGAAGGCAGCCCCTCCCTCCCCTTTGCTTCTTTAGCTCAAGACCTCAATGATGTCTTCATCGGCTTCAAAGCTCCGTTTCTGTCTTTAGAGGTGAATTTGCACGCCATCACCTCCTCCTCAACTGTGAACGTACGCAAGTCAACCAATGCACCTCGAAATGGCCTGTGGGCAAGCCCTACGCCGGCAGCTAAAACCCCCCAAAGCAAGATTCTCAAATCATCCTTATCCAGACTAATTGAAAGGGAGGAAGGCATTGGCTTGCAAACATCTTGGCAACCGGAGTGTTGTAGTTAAAAACAACAACAACAAGATTTATCTCTACATTTTTATCGCGGACGTTTCTTGATCGTCTTACCAACCTCTCTTTGGGGATCTAGCCTTCAGGTAGCTACCAGGCACAGCTACCTGGTGCAGAACGTGCAGCTCCCCTGCACTTACAATACTTTGCGACTTGACAACCTTTTCCCCAACTTCTGAAAAGCCCTTTATCTCTACCTTGGATAAACTTCACAGAATGATGGCTTGGCTGGTGAGAAGTGTAAAGTCAGCCGCGCCGCAGTAATTTTGCCCCTGGACGTGTTAATGAAATTCTCTGATGGAAGAATAGAGTTTGTGGCTCTCAACGTCTAAATCAAGCAAGATATCTAATGCTTAAGCCTAGTTGGTCCTCTGGAGACTCCTGAAGGACAAGGGGAAGGCCAAAACTGTTCCCTCCCTTCTGCTTGTAGAGGAGGAGAAGACCCTCCTGAAGCGCTTCCGGGGTTAGGACAGCAGGTCCCCAAATGCCACAGAATCCACACATTGATACTTGGCCTCCTCGGGAAAACATCTCGGTTTAGGAACATCTGAAGCAGGTCAGTTTCAGACCCTCATGGATGGCAACAACACGAAGAGGAGAGTTTGGGAACCATATTTAGTTGTAGCTCTCGCACTCTAATCCTTTTCTTCGACAGACCAAATTTCTCATCCAGAAGTCCTGCGTGATGAATTTTTGAATTTGTAAAGCAGTACGGTTACTTCCAATGAAGCCGCTCCTACCTTGGACCAAACTCTTAGATATGCTATCGTATGAAAAGGACTCTGCCGGATGCAAAGTGTAGCTTCCTGCCTGAAAGATCTCTGCACTTAATTTAAAACCTCCCTTCTCTCCGCTCTTGTGTGTATGAGTTACAAATACCTTTAACAACTTGCACCAAACTTCAAAATATTAACCATGAGGAAGAGGAACCACAGCCCTTGCTTGTTGTCCAAAATACCTCTCACTTTGCCGCCTGTTTTGATTACTGTGCTCATCACCCCAATATTCCAGCAACTCTTGGCCAGAAGTGGTGGGAGAAGTCAGGAGCCCACCGTCCCTATTCATTCAAAGACCTCTGTAGCTGCGGGGCAGAAGAGAGACAATGCAGGCTCCATGGAGGAATATTCTTTGGCCCAACGGAGGCTTCCTACATGCCTAGACATGAGCCCAAGACTAGCCTGATCACACTTCTTCTAGACATGAGGAGAGATTCCAGTTGCCAGAAGCCATCTTACTGGGATTTGTGGCAATGGTGTTCATGCAAATCACAGTTCACCACATTGTAGCTAATCACCCAGGAAGCTTCCGGTATTCTTCATTCATGCGTGGAAAGTTGCCTTTTGCTCATTCTCACACCAAACCTTCTGCTATGGCTTTACGTGGATTTCCAGCTAATGGTCTCCTTTTAAGAACTTGTCCAGAATCCTTTAATCAAGGTGAAGGGCTCCCAAACGCAAGCCACATCTTCCTTGCAACCATTCTCGAAGACTTTGTTCTCATTTTCACTCTTCCTTCCATTTCTGAGCTAAAGCTAACATGCAGCTGTCTATTCGAGCCTTTGAGCAAACACGAATTAGCTCACAGCCTTGAAAAAAGCTCCACAGATAATTTGAGTCTCACCTACTAATACCTTCCTTTTTATTACAAGCTGCTACCTTCTGACTTCTATCTTCTACTAAGTGAAAAAAAATAACGGGCTGTGACGGTGCATTCATTGGTTCAGGGAAAGAGGGTGGCTGGATCAGCTCACACCTGGGCCAGGCAGGAGAACCGAGATCCAGGACCTTCTGTCTTCCCTTCCACCAGGTCCTTCTCTCCAGCTGCCAGTTGGGGAGCAGAGGTTTGGATGCAGCCCTGCAGTCCAACGTTAAAACCCTCCTGGACTGGCAGTTTGGGCTCCCCATGCATGGCAACAACAGGCTGGCCACATAACAGGTATGAGGTGGTAACAGTGAGCCCAGTTGTGGGCTCTGACTGCAAATCCCAGACCCCAACAAGCCTCTGAGAATGGGCCGTCACTGATCCTGGTGCTTCCAAAATGTTATTTTTCTGAGCAGCTGCCAGGGGGTGTAATAATCTGGACTTCCAGCAATGGACAAGTAGGGTCTGCTTCTCTCTAAGCTGCCGTGGCATCGGGACGCCAAGAGAGAGGCACAATTAGACAGAAGATACGACACCCTTTGGATACCACAGTTTCCCCACTGACAGAACTAATCTGAGACCTCTTGGACCCCAGAAATGTTCTGATTAGACCCCTGTAAATAAACAAGTGCATGCGGCCATGACACTTTTGTTCATTACTCTCTGAGGTGAAACCCCTGGAGTTCTCCTGCACGGTTCTCCCTGGTGCTGGAAGGATGGGAGCTCCTGACCATTTTCCAAGGAAGCTGCACTATGAGTAGTGACACCTGTACGTAAGTACCTGGGAAAGCTCCTCCGATCAGACCTAGCAAAGGTGCTAATACATTATTAAAGCTAATGGGGCTCTACCAGAAATGCTAATGGACAGAATGTTTGCATAAATGAATTACACATTAGCACGATGACTAGGCTGCCACAACCTGCCAATTTAGGTAATATCTGATGGGTTTTTTTTTTGTTTTCCCATTATAGGGATGTTCCTTCCCCAACACTTTTGGGTGATATGAAAATTGTAAGCAAAATGCTCATAATGGAACAACATAATGAAGCAGAAGAAATAAATTAACATGAGGGAGGGTTCTTTGTGTAACGTTACGGTTGAGTTGCAAACACAAAAGGCAGGCATCGCCCTGCTGTAGCCCTGGCTCTGTGATGAGAGGGGCTGGCTGCTTAAGCCACAAATCCTCCCATGCTTCGTATGGCACTGCATCGGAGTGGCATTTGGACAGGATGGGGCACACGCCAAACCCCGGGATGCCGCTCACGGCTGCTACAGGCCTGGGCAACATTTCAAGGCAGGCAGCAAAAGCAGCCGCGGTCGGGGCCCGGATCTTTTCTGACACCCTCTGGCCCTCTAGCTGCCTGAAAGAGGAAGCTACAGCTTAGTGCCAAGCCAGGAATTTAACTTTGTGGATTTACGGAAAGTTATCCTCTAATGACAATATTTATAGGATGGGTGGTTGTGCAGCACTTCAGCACCAAACAATAGTGGCAGCCAAAGATTTGGGGGGGGAAACAGCACCAAGGGGGAAAGCCATTGGTTGGAGAAGCGTGGACCCCCAAGGAGCCATGCCAATGCTGACGGGGTCTCTGGAAGGGCGGCGGCTGATATTTCAACGCAATCTGTTGGTGAACCTGAACTCGCTGCTGCTTGATCTCTGAAGTGGCCCAGAACGGCCAGCTCAAAGGCTGGTGGCCACTGTTAAGATGGGAATTGAACTTCAGGAGCTCATTCAAGACAGAACTTGAACGGAGCCCGAGGCAAAAACCGTTAACTTGAGATATAATGAGGAACTGAGAAGACACAATGGCCAGAAGACACAGGCATCACATTCCAACACAACGGGAGGACCTCTACTGCAGGACGACTCCTCTTCAACACGTACTCCAAAGTTGGTTCAGGATTTGGGAGCTTGTGGAAATCCATAACTAAGATGAACCTCTGAATTTACTTCAGCTGACATCCTCCAGATGTTGCTAGACAGAACCTCCCATAGATTCTAGCCAATGTGGACCTATCGGCTGGGATTTGTGGAAAGTGTAGTCCCAAATTATCTGGAAGGCACCAGCTCATGAAAGTCAGATGTCTGCACTAAAATGACATGTGTGGTTTGTCCAAGGGTGAACAGCAGAACTTTTTCAAAAGAGACACGAAAGAAGCTGCAGGAAAAGCTTTAAGCTAGCAATCAATGCTCCAAATATCCAATTTCAGAAAGCCAGACATAAACAGCATAGGCATAGAGTGAAGAGCTTGTGATCTTGGTACTCACACATTACATCAAGGTAGTACTTGGTCTGCAAGTCTTTAATGGCAGGATGGTCTACCTGACAGACAACTGGGACCCCATCATCCTCCCGCTTGACCTTCAGTAAGAGCTGGCTGGTCACCGTGTACATGTCTGACCACTGCTCCACTTCTGTTTTGCCTGCAGGACAGGAGAGACCAGGGAGGACAAGAGAGAAGGTCAGCCGCCAAGGACCACACGGGATCACCTCACTGCCTGCTGGGCTCCTCTGCAACCTAACTGGATCTCACAACTAGCCTGGAGGTGCTCACGGGTTTGCAATTTTGGGGGGAAAATTAATGCCCCCTGGGGCATGTGTTCCTTCTGTCTCTGGAGCCCTCAAGCCACAGAACACCTCCTGACCTTCCACATCTTGTGCTGACACCCATTCTGGCACATCCCAAGGGCGTAGATGGTCAGAACGGTTGCCATGGGGTAGACTCCCATGGAAGCCTTTTGACCACCTGCCTGAGTGGAGACTCGAACGAAGGGAACAGGCTGGATTCCGAGGCCATGAAGCTCCCCTACCAGCAAAACGAAGCCGTGCTCTTCCTGGCTCCCGGATTCAAAGGGAAGGGGGACCCCACCTTCGCCTCATGTTATTAAACATAAGATGTACAACCCTCAACCGCCAGGATTAGGATTCCAGGATGTCTTCCAAACACTCAAGTCAACGGAGCCAAAAATCCTCTACCCTCTCTTCCTCTGATGCCACTGCCAAAAGCCATCATCAATAATTAAGAGGGAAAGTGACTCCATGGATTTACATAATTAAAAGTAGTAATTAAAATATTTAAGCACGGGTACTATTGAAGACCAGAAAAATGTGGTGGCAGCGGGTGGAAACGGAGACATCCCACAGGGCTCCCTGCCAAAAGGAAGGGAAAGGAGAAGGGCAGAACACCAGGAGGGCTGCGATGAAGGGAGGGAGGTGGGAAGTGCCACCGGTTGCCTTAGAGCTTCCTGGTCTGGAAGGGGCTGTCGCACCGTCTCAGCAGGCAAAATCGACAGAAAAGTCTACTTAGGAAATTTACACCCCTTGCATTGCAACCATGGGCTGCTACGCTCACTCGGTCAAGATTTAAGGGGGAGACCAGTGAAGGCCACGTTCAGTAGGTGTTTTCCGGGAAGTCAGAGCGTGTTTTGCTTGATGGGCACGGGAGCATCTGCTTGGTCCTGGGTGCCACTCTGGTGGCGAAGACCCTGCTTCAGGGGTGAAGTGGCTCTTCTCAACTACAATGCTGGCAGGAAGGGTAAGGTGCCCCACTGAGATAGCCAGGCCTTTGAAGCAAGGCATGGTAATCTTGGCCCAGTTACACAGCTGAAACATTTGGGAAGTCTTCTCTTGACTAAGAGGAATGGGATGGAAGACCATGCGAACAAGTAAAACGTGAGGGAATCCAACTCTGAAGGACCAGGGGATGGCAAGGATTGTACTTCGCTTCCCAGTGCTGGCGGTCCATCTCTAAGAAATGACCAATGTGGCCCAGGGAATTAGCAGGAGGTGGGTCAGATAGCAAGGAATGGGGTGTCCTCTGCCAGGGGTCAAGGGGTCTCTAGTGAAGCCGACAGACACATCAGCACCCTGTCTTTTTTCCTAGGAAGGACTGTCTGCTGGTTCTGGATCGGGTTGTATTCGTGGTTCAAGAACATACTGGGACAGCCGCCTAAGTTCGCGTTCTGAGCTTGCCCTCAGATACTTTGATTGTTGGCTCTCAGGTAGGAAGCTCATCATATGAGTCAATCCTGTATTCTCTGGAGAAGAGAACCACGGTGACCAGCAGAAGCCCCACCAGGCCCGGCCTCCACACCTGAGATCAGATCACCTCTCGTCCTCATCCTCCCACGGCACCTCTAAATCTACACCATTAAGCTGATGGGGGGGAGGAGAGGGGGCATCTACCAAAGAGCTCCTTGCTGCCTTTGAACCATTTGATCATCGTGGCTGGCCGGCTGGCCATGGACGTGCAATTGAGCTCAATCTCCTCTCCTTCCACCGCAGTGTCCTTCTGGGATTCAATCCTCAGGTTACGTGGCGGGACTGGAACGAAACAGGTCAAAAACACAAAAGGGGACAATCTCAGTGACTTGGAATCCAACAAGGCACCATCAAGAAACCTTACCAGAATTTTTAACACCAAAGCAGCTCTTACCTGCATCTCCAGAGCTCCTTCCTGTTCTTTGACAGCACCAATTCTCCATTCTTACTACCCCCAAGTAATGAATGACATTATATATTCTAGTGGGATGAAGAAGGCTGGCTAAGAGGAGAAATGTGGTCTTCCTCCTAAACCCCCCCCCAAACCAGAATGAACCCAGAAGTTAATTTTAATTTTGTGTCTGCCTCTATGGATGCAATGATGTCGTGTCTTCATAATTAAAAGGGGCAGAAAAAAGATTGACCTGGATAACTTTCCTATATTGGATTTACAAAAACAACTTGTTAAAGCTTTGAAGAATTTTGTGAGAAGGGACAAAGAAGAAATGAAAAGAAATCAAATTCTAGGACGTTATTTGAAGAGGCTAAAGATCAAGATTGTTAAAAGTAAAACCAAAGACTTTAAAGTTGGACTTTTTGATCAAAGTTAAAATAGGTATGTTGTTATCTCTGGTAGCCTTAATGGACTTTGCTGATCAGGACTGCAGATGAGGCTTTAAGGACTTGTTTACAGATAAGAGGTGAGATCTGGGGAGCAAGATATCATTGGTTTTATTTTTTTTAGAGAAGGTGGTAAATTTTTATACTTGTGATGAAGGGGAAAGTCATTTCTTTATATATTTCGCTTGTTTTTCTTTACTGTATTCTCATTTCTCTTCTGTTTTTTTTCCTCCTTTTTGGCACTTCCTACTTTTTGTTCCTTTAATTTTTTTATACTAGTTTTATCTCTTTAATAATAAATCTTAATAGAATGGCTATAAAAAGACACTAGAACTTCAGAAATGACCCCCCCACACACACACACACCCCTTGCAAATCGCGAAGAGAGAGCATATATATGCCCAGAGGAGCCGTTATGGCATCGGAAAACAATTTTTTTTGAGGGAGGGTGTATCTGCATTCTGTGCGGGTTTGTCATATTAGTGACTCTCAAAGCTGAAGGGATGAAACGAATCCAGACGCGTCATGAACTGAGGATAATCTGAGCCATAACTAGAGAACCGTGAACCAACTAAAACATCTGCAAGAGGCCTCCCAATCCCTTAAGAGAAGAGAGAGAGGGAGAGAGAGAGAGAGCGAAAGGAGGGGAAAGGTGGGGGATGGAAGAGCTATGCGGTTTCTACTTTTTAATCAGCGATCCTGGCATTAGGAGATGATTGCTGGCATTTAACAAAGCTCTGAAACAAAGATTTAAATTCACGTTGCGAATAAGTGGCCTTTTTGGTTCTGATTTGTTCTGAGAATGTGTTGAGTAATTCAGCTAGGAGAAAACAGGGCGGGGTTGTGGTTTCTCAGCTGGGAAGCAAGGATATTCTGAAAAATCATCTGGGGTTTCAAAAAAGCGAAAGAAGAAGAAGAAAAAAGGTTGGTGCCCGACACCTTCCAGGTTGGGCAAGGATGTATCTCTCGTAGCAGCCAGAAGGAAACGGCCATTTCTCCCCAGCTCTCCCGAGAAATGCTGGTGTTATTCATGGTGTGTGTGTGTGTGTGTGTGTGTGTGTGTGTTCAGCATGGAGGTAGGTATCCCAGGAGATGCCTGCACCAAGGCAGAAGGCGATCTTGTTGGGCCCAGGAAGGGAAAGGAGCCCTGGAGGAAAAGCGCAGCCCTGCCCGGGTCTCCAGCCTGAGCAAGGCAGGAAAAGAAAGACGGCCGGGAAGCCACACCAGGAAGCAAATCTCAACGCTGAAGGCAGCCCAATTTGAAATTCACACTGCAGGCTAATTTTAAACTCTCGTAAAATACTACCAAACGAAGAGCAGAACCGCGTGGAGTGCAGAGGGAGGGGAGAACCCCGGTAACTAATCAAGGGGAGCCATCTCACTTGCAGATTTCTTGCTGCAATTCCAGCTCTCATAGGACCAGGAGCCTCAGAGGCGGCCATAGTCAGAAACTGGGGCTCTGGCGGGATTCGTGAACCAGGACCGACGGATCTTTCGAGAAGGATGCGTAACCCGAGGACAGCCTGGGAGGAGCCCTTCCCCAACCGGCTTGGGGGCAAAAGTAGGGCTCGGCTGACTTAGCCCACCAGAAAAGAAGGGGGGGCTGGGGGTGGGGATGGCCTAGGATGGGCAAACGCCTGAAGGTCGATGGGCTCCTTCAGAGAAGACCGTGTGAAATGGCAAAATGGACTCCTCTGCTCAAAGAAAAGATCATCAGTGCTTTTGTTTCCACGTGGAAAACACTTCTGAACTTCGTGCTTGGTGTGGAAAAGAACGAAACTTTGATTTTGGGTTTCACAGACTGACGGACAGATTTTTGTAACAAATGACTGTTCCGTACTATCGCGGTAAAACAGAAAGTTGTGCTTTGTTGTTAATGCCTTATTCTACCGCAGCAGATAAGAGTTGGAAGTCAATGTTTGCGTTTCTTTTTCTTTCCCTACCCTTCCTGGCTCTTCTTCCCCTTTCCCTTCCCCATCCTCTTATTTGCTTTCGTATTTTATAACACCTTATAACCTAATAAAAATGGTAGAGGCAGGAGAAAGGTTGGCCTGCGCCATTCAATGAAGCCGGCTTTCAGGGTGGAGGGGAAAGCATTTGGCCTTCATTTTCTCCAGATCCTGGCCCTAAATGGTACTTCAGCTGCTTCTTCCGGTTACCACTTTCGTCACATCCATCCTAACCCACAGACGATGGGGACACGGATGCCAGAGTCCGGTGTAAACCGTGAAGGTTTATTCCAAGGTTGTGGAATGGGTACAAAGGAAGCCCCGAGCCTGCCCAGCTTTCTCCAACCTGCCTCCTGATGCCCCCAGAGGAGCCGGAGGTGGGATGCTTACCCAGCACCGTAATGGTCATGTAGTACTCTTGGGGAGGGTCCGTGTAGAGCTGGCAGGAGTATCTTCCCTCATCCGAAATGGAGACGTTGGTCAGGGACACTCTGAGCTCACTGCTAGAGAAATTCACTAGCTGAAACCTGCTGTCCTTCAAGGCTGTGGAAGGAAGAGACAATGGGAATCAGGCCGAGGGTGCACAAAAGAGCCCCAGAGCTCAAAAGGTTTTGACTGGCAAAAGCAACGGGTCCCGCTTCCCCGCCTCCTCTCATTTCCTATTGTTCCGCTGCAATTTGGATTGAGCCAGCAAGCTTTCCTGCCAATCAAGATAAATAAACAAATGCCCCTTAACAAGTACTTGTAATTACTTCCTCCAGCTTATCCCCCACCCACCCACTCTGCTTGTTTAGCACACAAATGGGTTAGTAAATTGGCTGCCCATAATGGGGTGGGGGCGGGGGCCCTTTGCTGGCTGGGCCACCGAGAGACTGGAAGCAAGGGCACAAGAGCACTTCGACTTACATACTGTTCCATGGTGCTTTGTGGCGCCCTCTGAACAGTTTACACCAGCGGTCCCCAAACTTGGCCACTTTAAGACTTGTGGATTTCAACTCCCAGGATTCTCAGAGTTGAAGTCCACAAGTCTCAACGGTGCCAAGGTTGGAGACCCCTGGTTTACACAGTCAGCATATTGCCCCCAGCAATCTGGGTCCTCATTTTACCAACCTCAAAGGGACAGGAGGCTGAGTCAGCCTTCAGAATCAGAATAGAGCTGGAAGAACCTTGGAGGTCTTCTAGTCCATCCCCTTGCTCTAGGAAGAAACCCTCTACTATTTCAGACAGGGGGCTCTCCAGTCTCTCCTTAAAGACCTCCAGTGATTGGGAGCACCCATGATTTCTGGTGGACAGCTGTTCCACTGGTTAAATGTCCTCGCTGATAGGAAGTTTCTCCTTGGTTCTAGGTTGCCTCTCTCCTTGGTTGGTTTCTACCATTGATTCTTGTCCTGCCTTCTGTTGCCCTTAGTCCTTTTGTAGACGAGCCATAGACCTTACCTTGAGCCGGTTAGGATTGAACTTCAGGCTGTGGGCAGAGTTAGCCTGCCCTACTGCCTTCTAACCACTGTGCCACCCAGAACACGTGGCATCTAAGCAATCAACCACAGCAAAAGGACAAGGGTGCCGATCGCCCCAGAAGGGTGATCCTGGTAGCCAAAGGGTGACAGAAACATCCCCCAAATCTCCTCCACCCACCAAAATATTGAGATCAAAAAGCTGGCCGCTGGCCTAGAACTCACGTCTGAAGTCTCTGAAATAAATAGTTTGCCTGTTGGGATTCAAGAGCTGAATCACGGAGTCGTCACTGTTTTTGACTCTGCAGCTGATGGTGGCGACTTCTCCCTCGACGACTGTCACGTCCTCTGTCACCAAGTTCTGTCCGTCCCCTGAACAGGTGGAAGAGAAAGGAAAGCAGGTGTCAACCTTGGTAGGTTTGGCTTTCTTGCCCAGCCCCCCACAGAGAGCAGGGCTGGCTTGGGGTCTTGGTTGAGCGAGCCGTTCCAGCCGTGGGAGTCCCCAGACTGGGGCTCAGCACAAGGGAGGGCACAGTCGGAAGATCGTCACCGAGACTCCGGGGAAAGCGGCACGTTAACTGTGAACTGAAGGTTGGCACACAAAGTCCCGTGGCTGACTAAATTGACGTCCTTGCTCAGGATACTTCCTCTTAGGGAAGATTCGTCCCTGATTTGCTGGTTCAGGTGGACAACACCTGTCCTACCTCTGGGCCGCTAATCCCCCCTGCCCATCTACAGAGAGATCTCCTCAAGCGAAATCCAGAGAATTAGTGCGGCAAATGAGGCTCTTTGGTTAAGATTTGTCCAATCTCACGCTGAAGATGGCTGGCAGTACAGGCATAATTATGTAATTATATTCTTAAAAATTTATATTTCACATCACTCCCTGTGCAAAGCCATTTCAAACAAACACCAGCGTGCAATCAATAAAAAACACACCGATTAAGTCCATATTCATTAAAAAGAGTGGAGGGAAAGGAGGGAAAGGGAGGAAACCAAGAAGGAAACTGTTTAATGCAGATTTTGTGGGGTGGAGGGTTGGGTTAAAAGAGAAATCGAAAACAAATCATTGTAACACTCACTCTCTTTCTCTCCCTCCCTCTCTCCCTCCCTCTCTCTCTTCTTCCTCTCTCTCTCTTCTTCCTCTCTCTCTCTCCCTCCCTCTCCCTCTCCCTCTCTCTCCCTGTGTTGTTGGGTGCCAGAGCAGAGCATCTTACTCTTGTGGGTTTTCACAATGAAGCAGCGAGATGGGCTGTTGCTTAAAAACAACCATTCCAGCTGCACAAATGGGACCCCTTTGAAGCCCCGAGGCAGGGAGGCCCAGAGGGAGGCGGGAGAAGTGAAGCCCTTCTGCAGAAGCCTTCCACTCCCTTCCCGGTTTGGCCCTCAAAAGGGCCGTTGCAGGATGAGAAACAAGCCAGGATTTGGGGTTGGCTTTCTTGTGAGCAAGGAACGCCTTTGTTTTCTGTGCTGCCTGATCGCCTTTTCTGCCCAGGGAAGCCAGGGGCCCTCCTAGAAGTGCCTTCCCTCATTCCATCCCTTCCTTTCGGTGTCCCTCCAGCAGGACCAGCTCTGACCATTCGCTCCCTCGCTGGCCCTTCCCTTCCTCCGGAAAAGCCCTCCCCACTCTGCCAAGAAGTGCAGCAAGTCCACGCTTGCCTCCCCCACCAGCGGAAAGGCCTGGTGAAAATCCAGCATCACTGCCCCCCACCCCACCCCACTGGCAGGAGTGGGTGACAAGGGGGCTGCAGGGAGCCACAACAAGTGGGCAAGTCAACCCCTGCCCAACTCTAGCCACTTTCTCAAGCCCCAAAGCTGGCAAGCTGGTTGCCCCCAGGATCTGTGTCCAAGCCCCTCCTCCCCCCCCCCCCCGCCAATAAAGCCACCATCAAACCAAGTTCCATTCCTGGCTGCTTACCCATCTATGTCGTTTCCTTGGCATCCTATGGGTGTCACTTATGGCCTTTTTCCGAGACAATGATTGAGGGGTGGGAGACCCTCCCCCCCCCAGTCCACCTGCAGCTCAGAAGCGCTCAGGTGGTCTCTCCCCCCCGCCTCGCCCCCCCCAGCTCAGCGACCCCCGAGCGAAACCGGGCCCGGGCCCCCCCCCCCCCCCCCCCCCCCACACACAGCCGAGTCTGTGCCAAACCCACCCAATGCACAAATCCGAATTAATGTTGTCCTTTGATAGCGGCAGGCAGCTGCGGAGCAGCCGAGGGAAAAATTTGCACAAGAGATTTGCCTAAAAAACCACGGAGAGGGGCTTCTTTGGGCGGCATTTGTTTCCAGGCCTGGCTTTCCCTTATTACATCGAAAAGAGGCGGGGGCACTGCTGAAACCCAAAGGCCCAGAACAAAGGAAACCAGCATTCATGGCCTCTCCCTGCACCGGCTGGCTGGGCAGCCTTTCGCTTTTTCTTCTCCTTGTTAGAAATAAAACCCCCGTAGAATTTGAGGCAGGTTTTACCGAGTCAGTCAAGGGGACCAGGAACACCTGCACGGTTGTTCTTGACCCCACGAATTCGAAGTTCACTTTGCCACAACAAACCCAGGAGCGAGTTAAAACAGCGAGCTCCAAAATGATTGTCAGGTTCACTCCAGAATTATTGATTTAGACCCAGTTCCTTGTTTTAACTGCTAGGGATCCTTCGGCAGCCCTTTGTTTGCGAAGTCTGTGCTGATTTAGTGGGTGTATAAATAGAACTAACCACAACAATATCCATTTAATCCCCAGGTTTATGTCTAATTTGATGGGGATTTCTGGATTCTAAACCATCCTGGTTAATAGGCGCCCAAAGTCTTGCTCCTTACACCTTTGCAAGAGTTGGGGAAATGTTTGTTTTAACTTTTGTGTTATTGTGTTGTGTTATTATTGTTATTGAGCAATGCCAAAGTCCTATGAGAAGGAACAGAGGGGCGTTTCTTCCTTCATTTACCAGTCCTCCCCTGGAATTCTCCTCTAGACAAGCAGTTGCCCATTCTCAGCCTTTAAGCTGCACTGCACTCCGAATCTGTCCACGGTTAACAATAATAACACAACACAATAGCACAAAAGTTAAAACAAACATTTCCCCAATTATTACAAAGGTGTAAGGAGTAAGACATTGGGTGCCTATTAACCAGGATGGTTTAGAATCCAGAAATCCCCATCAAATTAGACGCTTGCAAAAACTCCGCCTCTCCAAAAACAGTATGCCCAAAATATCTGGACCTCAAGAACCTGTTATACACAGGCATCAACTTAATGACCATAATAAGCCTGGCCATTACAGTCGTAAGTTGTGATGATCCTAAAACAAGTCATCATGCGACTGACCCAATTTTATGACCTCTGTTCAGAGCTGTTGATAAGCAAAGCCATTGTAGCAAATACTGCTTTGGATCAGTCACGTGATTGTGGGACGCGGCAAAGGATTTTAAATGTGGGCTGGTTGCCAAGTGCCCAAAATCTGGTTAGGTGACCTTCGGGGGTGGAGGGTTGGAGGTCAGAACTCCGGAACTGGGTTTTTAGTACCTTTGGAGGAGTCTGTCCTAATTTTCACTGGCCAGGAAGTGAACAGCCATAAGTCAAGGACTACCTGTAGGGAAATGAGGAGATACCTGGTGAACCTCTGGGCAGAACTCGCTGGCCCATGTTAGCCTGCTGGTCTGCAGTTTTGATCCCAATCTATTGCAAGTTGTTGTGTTGCTAATTTGTGTTGCTAACTGCTCACAAACAAAGAGAAACTAATTTCTCCAGCGCAGGCCTGCAGAGCCAATAGTCGAATCTTTCATAATGCTATCAAACCAAAACTAATGAGTACTGCAGGGAGGGGGGAAAATCTGCAGGAAACTTCCTATTTTTTTTCATAAACCCAGAGCTCACAGCAAATTAAAGTCATTAAGATTTGATCTCCATTATCACCATATTCTTTTAAACATTTACTTGAAGACAATCCTATCTTTCAATTAATTAATCTCATCCCCCCATTTACCCAGTCTTATATCAAATCAAAATCCTATATGAATTAATAAGAATTTATGGGGAAAACTAATTTGGGAATAGATAATTTGAGGTCCAGGGCAACGAAGCTGTTGATTTAAGAAATACCATTCTCTGTGTTGGAAATGGCCAAAGGATTTCCAGCAGAAGAAGAGGCAAAGTGCTTTCAGGAGGCCGTGCTCAAACGTTCTTCTCAGAGATATATCCAACCACCAAATACTCCCCGAGGGTTAGAATTTGGACTGTTCCCATGATGTCCGTTGCCCTCAGCTTCACAGGAAGCATCCTTTTGGGAACTTGGGAGACTGTTTCCTGCTGGGACCCCACGGGATGGAAATGCCCTCCTTTAGGCTATTGGGAAAGGCATCCATATAGAATAACAGAATTGGAAGGGACCTTGGAGGTCATCTAGTCCAACCCCCTGCTCAAACAGGAAACCCTGGACTAGACCATTCCAGACTAGCGGCTGTCCAGTCTCTTCTTAAAAACCTCCAGTGAGGGAGCACCCGTAACTATTGAAGGTAGGCAGCTCCACTGGTCAATTGTTCTCACTGTTAGCAAATTCCTCCTTTGTTCTAGGTTGCTTCTCTCCTTGATCAGTTTCCATTCGTTGCGTCTGATGTCCTGCCTAGGTTGACCCCCTTTTCTCTGTGGCAGCCCCTCCGCTATTGGAAGACTGCTATCGTGTTGCCCCTAGTCCTGCTTTTCACGAGACGCCCCCATTTCCTGCAACCGTTCTTCATAGGTTTAGCCTCCAGCCCCCTAACCATCTTCGTTGCTCTTCTCTGCACTCAACATCTTTTTTTATATTATGGTGACCAAAACACCTTCAGGGGCCTTCTAGTTCAAAAGGGGGGGTTGAACTAAGATATGGGCTGGAGGCCCTGATGGTTTAAAGTCCCCTACAGTCCCGCCTGCCTCTTTCTCTCTTTGAAATTTTTTTAAAAAATGAAATCAGCAATGCAAAAGAAAATTCTTTGGTAAATCATATCCGAGAAAAAACCTTGCATGAGCAGTACATTTTGGACTAAGGATGGGGGTAGAGAAGTGGAATCTTTCTGGCAGATATTCACAAGGCACATTTTTCCCCCAATTAAAATTAATTATGCCCAAATGGAACACATGGTAATCTGTATGCTTTCTTTTTTCACTCTTTCTTTCATTTAATTAATCTGCTATTGTAATTTTTAATGTTAAGTTAGAATCCTATCTTCCCAGCTTGTTGGATATTCACTATAGAAGCTTCTTGATGAGTTTTAAATTCCAAAAGGTTTTTAACTACGCTGTTTAAAGATGTAAGCCACATAACAGTTCATAATAGCTCCTTTGGAATCATTAGAACTCAGAGTACATACAAGACACCCTGGCAGTAGTGAAAAATGCGCGCGGGAGGATGGTTCTGTCACACAAGTGGGTCACCCTTCTGCCTTCCATCAGCCTCCCCTATACTTCCTCATAGTATCTTCCTGACCACGATTAAAGGCTGTTGTCTCGACTGAGATGCTCCTGGCTTGATTTGGTGCCGCAACAAAGTAAACCCATTAAGGCGAAAGCAAAGAGGTTCAAACAAATCCAGGAAAACAGCTAATTTTGGGAAAAGTCACTTGCCAAGCGCGGGAAAATCAGGAAATCCAGGCCGTTGAAATGAATAAAGAGGTTTACTACAAGTTTATGCTCCCTACAAGAATCTAAACAACGAATGGTGAAAACAAATAGGCAGCAAATAAGAGTCAATGGGATTCAGGGTGGGCTGGACTTAGATCTCTTCTGTGCATGAAATGATTCAAGACAGATGACATACTTGACCCCTCCCTCACGTCCAGCCCTGATGTGTGGAAGGCTCTTTCTACCCTGCTTCCACACTTACAATTTTTGGTTGGGCTTAAAAAGCAAATGTTTGCATAAAGAAATTCATCTCTTTATAAGAAGAGACATGATTACTCAATCAGTCACTGAGGGATTGAATATGTGGTCCAACTGACCAGCTTTGAAAGTGGCTTCCCACCATCTGATGGTGGCATCTGGTCTATCCTCGCTGGTGTTTATGTCCTGGTGTGGAGGGAGAGAATAACCCGAAGGCCATTTTTTCTCCTCCATGATCCTACCCAAATATCAGGGGGGTTCCAGAAGAGCCTCTTGGGTGATACAGACCCACTCTGGGGTGGTCCTCTTTCTCCCCCTGCTCCAAAGAACAGCAGTGAGGCACCTCTGAATCCGAGATGAAAAACATCCCTCGCTTATTGGCTTCTTTGCTCTGGTCTTTAAGGTCTTCTGCTTCTTAATGTGTGTGCTTCGATTCTGATACGATGCTCATTAGCTTTTAATGTCATTTTATGCGGTTTTGATGCTTGGGGGGGCGGGGTGTTACTCTTTTATTGCTGTTCAGTGAAAGTTAGCTGATGGGATTGCACTTTGGCCAAAAGAAAAACCAATGCAGAGCAGCCAGCATTCTCCTCAAAAGCAGAACGTCTCAGGCAGATGGCTCATGTGTGATTTTTTTTTAAACGATTTAGATTTTGGCATAAATAAAATACTGCAAGCATTTTAGAACTCACCCACTCCCTGAAAGGGATATATTTGGGGGTCTTAATTGTTCTACCAAAGGCTGAATTGGGTGCAACTGTAACAGCCCTTCCTTCAGCCACAAGGATGGCCTTTTAATCTCATCTCACGGCTTTCAAAGGACGCAGTCCCTTTCCAGAGTGTCCGCTCTCTTCGGCCTGCGTTCCAGAAAGCTCTAATCACTAAACGAAACCCACGAATGTAAATGGCTGTCAAACATAATATAGTTGCTATGCTTTAAAAGAGCCCACACTTATCATGCCTGAAATATTATGACTGAGATGCGCTGGGGAGTTTAACAAATTGGAGAAATGCAAGGCTTGGTTGATGTAGCAACAGGGGGGAGAGAGAGGGAGACCAATTCCGTTTCACCTTCTCTTCATTGGCTCTGCGAGAGAAAGAAAAACGGGAGGAGGAGGAGGAGGAGGAGGCTTCTCGGCTGTGATGGAGATTTTTTTTTAAAAAAAAAAACCCATCTGAGAAGCAGCAGCTCTAAGGCTGGACGGACATCTCACAATGGCTGGTTGCAGGGAGTGGAATGCGGACATCCCTTTTCCTAACATTGGTCTCTTTCCTAATTGTATTTCTTCCGGGATAAGGACCGAGCAGCGCTTCTTCTCTGAGGCTGCTTGATTGATGCTCCCGCCAAACACCGAGAGGCTACGCAGGGAGAGCAAAGGTGAATCAACGAAGAGGAAATTACTCCTGGAATTTCTTGAAACCCAGCTCATAAATGAGGATGGGTCTTTTTCTTCCAAAATGAGATCAATGGAGGCTTTGCGACAGGCAGACCTGCAAAATAACACAATTTGTTTGGGTCTATCTGTGGAAGTAGATTGTGCAGCAATTCGGCTGGCAGTGAGGCAATACCTCTAAGCGTGTTCATAAAACAACCCCCCTGCCTTTGTCTCAAAGGGCTGAATCTGCCTGGGGGAAGGGGGCCGGGTATTTGCTGTGGTTGTTCAGCTCCCCACAACCCTTTGTGATTTGACAGATGTCACTCGACTGGGATTGGCTGTCAGCAGCTGCTCCCAGGAGCTCTTGAAAGCTCCTGCTTGTGTCCTTGTTGATGGTATCTTCTCTCCTGGTGGCCTCTCTTTGATTGCCTTCGTTTTCTCCTAGTAGTAGAATCTGCTCTTACGACTCTCATCTTCATGCTATCGATCCAAACTATTTAACCTCAACTTCATTATTAGTACTTCAGCGAGCACGCTGGTTTTACTTCTGGTAGCACTGAACAATCTGTTCTTTTTGCAATCCAAGGGGGGCTCAACGAATTTCTCGCACACCGAAATCCAATCACTTGGATTTCACAACCCTACAACTGTGACCCCAGCAACGTGCAGAAGGTTTCAGAAAAGCTAAGTGGGACCACATCCTTTCAGAACTAAGAAATCTTAGGGATCTCCATCCCAGTTAGGACTGGGAAGCTTTAAGAAATATCCCTGAACTTCCATGGTGCTATCTAAAAAGTTACATGAGGTCTTTGGGCATGGAGACTCAAGTGAGTTTTCATGGACTGATAGGTGGCAACAAAACGTAAGCAAAGTGTTGCATTCCTTTCTCAAGGCCCAATAAGGAAGCCCCTCGGCCTTGGCCTCTTCTCTGCCTTAGAACACACCCAGCTTTATCTTGGGCCGTATACAAGTTCTCTGCAAAGCCTAGTGTTACTCCTACCCTGTCCACCTCTGTCCCACAGGGACAGACCTTCCTTTCCAGAGGAAGCCATGAGGAGTTTTGCCAAGAAGTGAAGCACTCCAGCTGCCCTCCAGTTTGACATCTGGTCCAAAGAGCATCCAGGGAGATGAAGATGGCAACTGACGGAGCGTTCTCACGCGTGAACACCCTCAGAAAGGATTGAGTGGGACAATAAAGCGAAATTAAAAAGTACGTCCAGGTTACTGGTAAGAAAACGAGTCTCAATCTTGAACAGGTCCCACCTGAGTTCGTGCCTGCGGCACACATTGCAACATCTGTGTCTCCATCTCTTACTGGCTTCTTTGGTGAGAAACATATTCAGGAACCCAGCTTCTCCGACCTCGTCTGGTCTACAGCGGGACCATCAACTCTGAGATGCAGAGGACTGAAATGGGGAACTGGCTGTGAAAGTTGGGGAAGGAAACGCTGCCTCTGAGCCACCCCTTGTGGGCTTTGTTAGACAATCACCACAAGTTGCTACATCTGGGTGGGAAATTGTCAGACTATTTTAAAAAATGATGCTCGATTACAAAAACTGAAAATGTTTGAGAAGAATGGACAATGTATGTTAATTATGCTGACAATATAAAACATTCTCTTTCAATGGAGTTAATTTAGTGACATCTGTTCAAGTCCAAGAAAATACAAGGGGCGATTTAAGACGAAGCTGTCGGGAAGAAAACATCAACATTATGTGCCTTCCTTTCGCTTTTTCCGGCCAGAATTATTGCAAGAAAATAAGGAATGACAAACCCGCCTGATGCATTTTAGCCTTTTCAAATATGCAGCAGCAGCAGGACTAACAGGCCACGTGGGTTTCGTGGAAGAAAAATGCAGCCCCTGTTCCCTAGCTATGGCGCACGTCATCTACATCGTCTTCATGCAAGACAGGGCTTTTGGGCAGGAGCCACAATGAGGGCAGAGAAGGAAGAAGGGGGCTTTGGGGGTTTGGGGAGGAAGAGGATGGCGACTGAAACCAGGACGAGACTGACTGACTTGTGCCAGAGCTCCTCCGCACCCCGGCCATTCATTGCTCGGCTTTTCCGAAGCTTCTGGTTGGCTTCCCAAGAACAGAACCCTGAACAAGAAGTAGAGAGTTGGTGGTGCCTTCTTGAGAACTTCCCTCAACGTGATATATATTCCAGATCTGCTGGGACTGACTGTCCTCCCAGACTTTCTAATCATGGTCCTTGGACTTAAGTCATTTTGGAATTTCGTCAATTGTGATTCCAAAACATTTGGAAAGCATCATGTTAGGCATCATCGTTTTTGACTATAACTTCTCATACCCCGAATGATTGTTCAGCCCAGGATGAATTCCACAGCAGGTACCAGAAATGAGTCCTTCACAAAATGTCTGCTTCATGATGTCCAATTGTTCTCGATAAGGAAGCACTCAATTCCTTCACAAAACACGTTTTGCTTCTTAAACACCCTGATGAGGACATTTAAAACAGAAGGTGCTTTGGATGGCCCGGCGCGTTTTATGAAATCTCTTCTACCTTCATTATCTAAACAAGGCCTTCTCTTTCCTGAACTCTAAGCTTCAAGTTCAAAACACTTAAGAGGGTAACAAAAGACAAGCTACGATTCCCTTCTCGAGTGGAAGTGTAATGTTTATTTTGTTTACAGAACGCATGGAAATTGAGAGCTCCTTTTTGTGCCACCATAAAACTGGTGCATCTTTCAATTAAAATGCTCGTCTACAATGCTTCTTAAGCAATATTATGTGAAATGTCATTTAGCTGAACTACCTGAAGATCTGAGATAACATTTTCTGTTGATTTGACATCTACTCAATTTCATTCACTGAAGAACTACCTTATTGACAAATAAAGAGGAGACCGTACTCGTCTCTCCTCAAATGTCACACTGAAACTGGCGGGCGGGCGGGGGGGGGGGGGATCACTTCTGGTGAAAGGTTACAAAGAATACAAGCATTTAAGTGAAAAGGCACTGGAGATTTTATTGGCTTTTCCATATCTATATCTATATTTATTTGTAAAGGTTGATTTTTAACATTCACAACTACCTCGGCCAAACACCAAATTAGGCAAACTATCAGACAAATTCTATAATTTTAGTACATCCCATTGATGAAATATGCTGTTATAGACATGTTCGCATAACCTATTGACCATCCTCTATATGTTAAAGATAAAAAATTGTTATACTGTATTGTTCTCTTTATCCCTTTTTCAGAAAAAAATTGGCATTGCCTAGTCTGAAAAGGCTATCGTCCCAATGATTCCTCACCCCAAAATGACCTCTTCCAGCCATTCCATGCAGAAGTTGAGCGAATTGGGAAGAGACAGAAGCCATGCAACATCCCAGATGGGAGCAACTATGGGCCAGGCATTCTTCCTCAGAAATAACTAGCTAGAGTTAGAGAAAACGGGAACATAAACATCAAGGGGCTCCAAGCAAGGAATCATATCTATCAACCACTATATTAGGGCCACCTAGTCTTTTTTGAGATGACATGGGGGCCAGTGCCCAGCTGAAAAAACCCTTAGGTCAAAAACTCATTGGAGACTGTGGTTGCTTCACCCAGATGCCTCTTTGAGCTACCAGTGAAGACAGAACTAAGAAGACCCTCATGGGGGCCCCAGACTTCCTCGAAACTTGTGAAGTTTTCACATGGCGCAGAAACGTAGGCTGAGCAGAGACCTCGCAATGGCCCCACTGAACAGTCTCTGAAGAAGTTTGGAGGAGGACAGATGGAACGATGGTATCCAATGTTACCCCAAGCAGGCATCAACTGACGGAGAGAGGGACATTTATGGAAGACACGGCCGCTATTTTTGACTCCAAACTCTACTGAAATCTAAGAAGACGACGCTCCTCAGATCCCCAACAAATGTACTCGAGGAACTCCGATGGAAGGGGCCAATGGTTTTTGCAGACAGAACTTAGGGCAGCTGCAGCCACCCGGGTAGTTTTGCTCCTCTTAAAAAGCAGTAAAGCTCTGGACTCAGATGTTTACCATACCTGCTTCAAGGGCAGTTTTAAGCAGGTCCGAAATCTGACTGAGAGAGAAACCTATCTGCGTCTCCCAAGCCACTTCTCCTGCCAACCAGAGGCCCCGAAGGAAGCCCAAACCCAAGATGGACACGCAGAAGAGCAGGAAGGATTCGTGTGGGACACTACTGGAGTAGGGGGGTCACCACCCACCGACATCACCCCAAAACGGAATGAAATGTGGGCAGGGTGGGGAGCAAAGGGGAGGGGAGAGAGAAAGTGGGGCTGCCGTGAGCAGAGGGAAAACAGGACATTTTGTTCATGAGACAGGTGTAAACAGATGATAATGATCAGGCTGAACAATACCGCAAGGTGAAAATTGTGTTTCTCACAAAAGGAGCCAAATGGGTCTGGATTATTACGTGAAAGGGGCAATTTCTTAGTAGAAAATTAGGTTTCGGTG
The DNA here is from genome assembly GCF_900518735.1 of Pseudonaja textilis. Next base: position 9,786,603 of record NW_020769350.1, read on the forward strand.
ACTCATGCCTGCAAGCCTATTGTGATGGGTTCTTATCCGTATGGGGGGCCGTTCAGAAATGGAGAAGCTGCCAGAGTAAAGATTCTGTTCCCACAAACTTCTTCTTTTCAGCTCTGACCTGAAACCAGAGGCAATTAAACCAAGAACTGTGAGGTTCAAAGAAACACTCGGATCTCCGAGTCAGAGAACATGACGGCTCACCTGTGTCCACAACTTGCACACAACGTGCTTTGGTAACAGCGCTGACGAGTGGGGAGAGTTTAACCAAGTTCACCGGCGGCGTTTGGCCCACCGGTTCAAGGGACACCCAGAACAGCACAGACGTACAACTCTGACTTCTGTAAAAACGCCTATAATCACCGCACTCACAACTACCCCAGGAAATGTTTTCCAAATGCTGAATGGCCACTCAGGACAATCAATAAGGAAAAGTCCCCTTGATCGTTTCTGAAAGCCTCGAACCCAAATCTGGTTTATAAGCAAGCGCTTGGTCGAAGAGCGAGGCAGTGGCTGGCGGTGGTGACGATTCACACATTATCCTGGCAGTGAGTCATGGATAGACCAGGATCTGTCACACACACACACACACACACGGCCATCTCCCACACTTGGCACAATGTGTATTAGGTTAGAATGAAAAGAATTAATCAGAGGGGTACACTTTTTTTAGAGAGACCTTTCACTTCCTAAAGCAGAGTTTTCCTTTAAGACCCATGGACTTCAATTCCCAGAATTCCCTACCTGGCTGGGAATTCTGGGAGATAAAGTCCACGGGTCTTCAAGAGGCCAAGGGTGGGAAACCCTGTCCTTAAGGCATAAAAATACACCCAAGCTTTGAAAAAATCCACCTACATGTTCCAAGACTTTCTTCCAGCGGATCCACGTCCCGGCAGATGATTCTCCAGGTTAACTGCTGGAAGGAACAAACATGGTTCTCTGGTTTGGGGGCCACCCCTCGGTTCCCCTCCGACTCATGTGATTGCGGCATTTCCCACCTTCCTGACCACAGCTCTCCCTTACCTGAATCCAGCCACATCAAGTTTAGATTTATGACTTGCCAACTGTGTTGTGATTAGGTGTCATCCCTGTCTCCGTGCTCCCCCTGATATTGATAGATAATATTCTATGGCAGTGCATTGTCTGACCTTTCAAAGGTTACTGCCAGTAGATACTCCAAAATCAATATGGATCTTATCTGTCACAACCCGCAAGAAAAACATTACCAATGAGATGGGCCACTATGGATTCAGGCAGAATGAAGAAAACACTTGGTGTGGAACCGTTTCCCCCGCCCCCATCCTCAGCCTAATTCTGCTCTGAAGACCCAGTTTTTCATTGTTATTCCTTGCTGGAAGAAGAGAAATACATTTTATAGTGAAGAGAAAATTTGTCTTTTATACTAGCTGACAAGCTCATATTCTTGGATAACATTAAAAAATATGAACTGTGGGCTTCAACCGAGTATACATAACCATCGCGGTAATGTCAGGAAGGTTAAGAAAGGAAGAAGCGATAGGTACGTAAGTACATATGTTCCTACTGGGTCAAGCGGGGAGGGAACCGCTGACCTACAGACTTTTCCAAAATAAATATTTCAGTTTTTTTCAGGTGACTAAAGAGGAAGGAAGAAGACCAGAAAACTGTCCTTTCTTCAGCTGAAGGACCACCAGGAAGTTGTCCTCTCTCTCCTGCAGGGGCCTTGCTTACACATTTGCACACCCGTGCTTGTGCCTTCAGGGGGAACAAACACCTGGCCAAAGCAGGAACAATCTACCATTAGCCAGGAACAGAAAGAGATGGGGCCCTGTAGCTTCCCTGAAATAGGCCATAATTCTGCCAAGATAACAGATGAACCAGAAAGCAAGCCACCTTTAAGCCACGAGAGACTAAGTGGAGAAAAGGAATGGTAGCCATTGGGGATGGTTTGCTTCTATGCATCAGAAAGAGCAGCTGATTAAAAATCATGCTGCTCCTAAGCTCAGGGGAAAGAGAATTTGCTCCAATGCTTTTCTCTTTCTGGGAGGGGGCGGGGAAGGAGCCGGTGGCAGAAAAGGCAAGATTAAATATCCACTTATATTTTCACAGAGGCAAGCATGCTTGCCTGCAAGACTTCCCACCGGCAGACATAATTGCAAGTCGCAGGAGGACTCCTGTGTGATAGTAGTTTTATGCCTGCAAGCAAGTTCTTGAGAATTCAGTTGAGGAACAGGTCGCCCGCCAGACCTGAGGAGCGCAGAGGAACGTCTGAGTACCCAACGTGCCCCTGAAATTTTCCAGTGAGACAGTCAACAATGCACACGGAGGTTATCAGCTAGGATCCAAAGTCAGGTGCAGTCAGAAAAGACTAACAGTCCTTTTCATTTAAGGTTCCCATTCTGCTCTTTTCTCACCCAAAAAAGCACCCCGATGAGGACATCTCATTCTCCTGAAATATAGAATTGGGTTGGAAATACCAACTGGATTATATTTAAAATTCAACTGAGAAGCCTGAGCAAAGAATCAGTCAGTATCAATTCTGGCCAGAAACAATTCTTGGTTGCCTAAAGAAAATCACAAACCCCAAGCAACCCCAAAGGGCTGGTCTTCAGTGGACCCAGCTGGTAGGACTGTTCAGCAGAGGGGAAATGGGTGAGAAGACAGTATCCTAAACTCAGCTGGTTGGCATCCTGAACACACCCCAGCATTTTACCATAGACCTTCATTGGCACACCTCTGTACAGGAAAGGAGGAGGACTGTGCGGGCAGCTCCAGAACAACGACCAAGGGGCTCTTTCCATGGTTCATGCGATGGATGGTATCTAAGGTGACCTGGGGAGCGTAGTCTTTAAAGCACCACCAGAAATAGGCAACTCAAAACAGAGGATCTACCAAAAGGGAGAGAGAGGAAGGGAGGTCGCCCCAAGAAAGCAGCAAATGGGGTGAAGAACAGCTGCTCCCCCCTTAGCCTATCACCACCAAGACCAGTGGTGGGATTAAAAAAAAATTACCGGTTCTGTGGCTTGATGGGCGTGGCAGGGGAAGGATACTGCAAAACCCCCATTCCCTCCCGACCCCACTGACCTGCTTTCCAGCTCCCTTCTCCTGTGCAGGGCAACCAAAGGAGACCCAGCTGATCAGCTGGGATTCAATGGGAGGCAGAGAAGGGATGGGGGTGGGGCCAATCAGAGGTGGCCATTGCCGGTTCTCCAAACTATTCAAAATTTCCACTACCGCTTCTCCAGAACTGGTCCGAACCTGCTGAAGACCAACTCTCACCAAGACATGTTTTAAATCTTCGTTAGACTCCGTCTTTCACCCATCTGAACCAATCCAGACTTTGTGCATTTCACCTTCGAGTAGGAGGTAAAATACGGAGACGGCCACGGAGCCCATCTGCCTTGCCCCACCCTGTCTCTTCCTTGTGTTTTGAAGCAGCCCTCCGAGAATCCCTTGTTAGGGGTCACAGCACAGGACTGGTGACCCAACACCCCGGAGGGCAAAAGAAGGAGAAAAAGACTTCAACACAAATGCCCAGCCCCCACCCTGTGGCCCCTGCAGATAAGGAGAAGCCGCACTTTTCGGACAAATACCCAGAGGGTTGACATCGGTAGCACAAAGCATTTTGACTCCACATCTCAAGGCCTCTGCGCCATCCCTTATCTATCCCAGCGTGTATGTTTTGGTGCTTTCTTCCAATGCTTGGTTAACATAGGACAGTAAGCAGTGTGTGTGTGTGTGTGTGTGTGGGAGGGGGGGCAGAGAGTGGGGGAGGCAGGGGCAGGAGGCTGGCATCTCTGCGATGTCCGATTCGGTTTTTTCTTCTCTGGAATTTAAAGGCTCTGTCAGCCTCCCCCTGGCAGGGATACAACTTAATGAGAGATCCTGTCAGGCCGGCTCCTTTGTCAGCCAGGATGAATCCCTAAGTTGGCTTTGTCAAGGAAGTCGCCAGAACTACAGAACGCTGTCGAATTGCTGGGTGTCTCTTCCAAAGGTCAGAATGAATATTGATGGTGCACACAGGCAGAAGAAAGAAAGAGGACGCGAGTTGACTGTTCTCCCTTTCCTTTTGGAGAAGGGGAGGGGGCAGGGGCCTTCAAAGGACCCCCTCCCCCTCCTCCTGGAGGCTCGATTGGGCTTTTAAGATAAAAGACCCTCTATCAGCCACAGGTACCAATCAATCAATCAACTTTATTACAGTCATTGATCAATTCTAAAAAGGAGACCAATTCCGAGACAGCAGATAAAAATTGAAATAAAACCAAATAATAGAAAATTGATGTGGTCAAAAGGGTTGCGCATTTTACAAAAAAAAAAAGAGAGAGAGAGAGAGAGAGAGCCAAATTTGGATGCCTTCTACGAAATGAAATCCCAGCTCAAGGCTACAATCGGGGAGGCCAGCCTTTTAACATGGTTACGACTGACCGGGGCCAGCCTAAAACCTCCTGCCCTCTCCCCATCTTTCAAAGCCAAAACATCTTTATTTCAGGCTGCAGCACAAGACGGGAACCTTGGCAAAAATGCAGTTTTTCTTTAGGAAACCTTCCATTCTGTCAATACTTTATTATATCTGCTTTAAAAATGATTAAACCGGGCCATCCAAAGCACGGGGGAAAAATACAATTAAGGTGCAATATGGTCTGTCAAAGTAATTCAGGAGCCTCATCATAGGAAATTAATGGGAGAAGATTCCCACATGAAGGGCTGCCTCATTATGCTTCTCGTGTGTTTTTAATTGATTTGCTTATTGTGATTTTTGTATCCTTTTCCACTGTTGCCTGAGCCACCCCGGGCGTCCCTGAAGTGGAATGGCAGAATGTAAACTCTATCAAACCAACCTAGCATTCAGCCTCTTCCACCACCAACCAATTTGGGTGCCTCTTTTCCGTTGACCCCTTTCTCCTCTATCCAAAATTGTTCAGCTTCAGGAAATGATCAGCTCTTCAAACTAAGAACGATTCAGAAAGCTGAACAGAGTCGCACAGCCCCGTCTGCAGGATTAAAACCAAACAGGTGCCAGGATTGATGGGGAAGGGACGGGTGATTTGGGGGGGGGGGGGAGATGGTTCAAATCCCTGGCTGGGTGGGCCAACTGAGTTAAATGTAATATCGGCGGTTGAATGGCTGCAGCTTCCCTAGCGGAGGGGAGAGGTGAGGAGAAAGCCACCTCTTCGCCCGGAGGACAAAGCGGCTTCTCGATAGCCCTCGGCCACCAGAAGGGGGACAAGCCGCGTGTACGTTCTCCTGGGGGGGGGGGGGGGCTCCTCCTCAACCAAGCCAGGCTTTGTTCTCTGTGCCCTTAAGCGAAGAATAATTTGCATCCTGTGTACTCAATCGGCAATCAATATCTTCTAAGGCCTGGTGTAGATGCCTCCCCAGTAAGACCCCCACATATTTGGTGGCGGCTCCTCTCCCGAAACCACGCGAGCAAATGAACTTGTTAAGATTCTGCAGTTCTGGAGCTCTGCTGAATAGCAAGAGGGGGAGCAGACACCGTGCCAATCAAACAGCCATGATTAAAACCTGCTAATTTAAATTTTTAATGAACCAAACACCAAAAGCGCAAGAGAACATCTTATACTAGATTAACTGAAATTCTTTGGCATTCCACTGGCCTGTGAGGCCCGTGGAGCTTCCTTAGAATACAGATGGGTACGACAACTTCCAAAGCGAGGCTCCGGCTATCGGCTGGTTTCCCCAACGCACTTCATTCTGCAAGTAAATACCGTGTGGGACACGCCCACATGCACACAGACGGGATCTGAGCCCGATACAACTGACCAAGGTGTCACCTTTCCTGGTTTTCAAAGACCAACCGACCAACGGCCTCGAGATGGAAAGGGTTGGCAAGAAGAAGTGGGAACAGGGACCCTCCTGGTTCCTCACCAGTAGGACAAAGGAAGGCAACATTGGACATTTTTCACCACCAAGGAAAAGACACAGAAAGGAAGAGAAGGCGCTTCCCTGCCTCTTCTAAAAGCAGCAACTGAGAGGTCAAATGGGTTGAGAAGGCTGATCTGGAAGATTCCCCTTGAAGACCTCCGTGGTTCAGAGGAAGGCAAGCAGGAACCTAGCCAATACTGTAGATCAGGGGTCCCCAAACTTGGCAACTTTGAGACTTGTGGACGTCAACTCTCAGGTCTGGAGACCTCTGCTGTAGATCATGTCCTCTACTTCTATATTGCAGATCCCTGGATTTACCTCAATCGCTCTATTCTTAGGAACAGAATCAACCAAGCCAAGCCTTATTCTCTGAGCCCTTAAGCTAAGAATAATTTGCAACCTGTGTACTCAATCGGCAATCAATATCTTCTAGTGCCTGGTGTAGATGCCTCCCAATGGTCAAAACCAGATGCACGCCATGGGTTGCGATGCCCCACAAAAGGGGCCGCCACAACTTGTGTGTGACTTGGCAGGCTCAGGGAGGCTAAGTTCTCTTTGGCAGAGGCCAGGAAGAAGGCAAGTGCAAAGAAACAAGAGCACTTCAAATATCGAATCAGGCTCAGCGGTGATGAACGGAAGCTCCAAAGTCCATCCATTCATAAGTTTTAAGCTCCTGTTGTGATTTGATTTATTCTTATGATAAAGGCTACATAAAGCTACTTTGCTGTATTTATTATTTGAGAGAGGATGGGGAAATGTTGATTTAGTCCTCCACCTGCCAGTGCTGAAGTTATAAATATAGGGGCGGGGGGGAATTGGTGCAGGGGTCTTACATATTAATCTACTCACAATACAATTCGGTTTTTTCACTACACAGAGGACACAAAAAGAGCTGTTCTCTGCTGGGAGAGAGGGAGGGAGGAAGATGGGGAGAGAGGGAAGGAAGACAGGAAGGAAGACAGGAAGGAAGGAAGGAAGACAGGAAGGAAGGAAGGAAGGAATTCCTTGGCCAGGAATGCAGAAAACCTTCTGGGAAGAAATATGCAGCTGCCCCTGTTAATACAGGGAGAGAGAACGTTCGGCCGAAGGAAGAGAGAAGACGGGGAAACGCCAGAATGTGGAAAGGTCTGGAAGCAGCCCCCACTCCACCTATGCAGGTGCCGGGGGAAGGAAATGGACCTTCTGCATTTCGAAGCATCTGGGGGGTCTGGAGCCACCCATTAAGGAGAGAAATGACAGGCAGCCTTTGACTTACGACCACAATTGAGCTCAAACATTTGGTCGCTAAGGGAGGCAGTTGTTAAGTGAGATACGAGATGGTTCCCAAGCAGCCCCATTCTGATCGCCTGACCACAGGGATGGTGCAACGGCCCCGAGAATGAACAATGGTTGTAAGTCACTTTTTTCCACGCCATTGTAAGTACAAATGGAGTGGTGCAGCACTCGCAGAGAGGTGGAGCTCTCCCCTCACAGTCAGGAGGCTGTGAGTTTGATCCCAGGCAGAGGCAGATATTTCTCTCTCTGGGCATAAAGAGAATATTATCTGCTGAACAAAACTCCGCCGTGGTGACAGGAAGGGAATCCGGCCATGAAAACACTCTACTAGCTCTGTTCAGTTGCTCAAACTCCACCCCGCAAGGGATTATGGGCTTGTTAAAAGAAGATGATGATGGTTGTGACCACCAATGGTCACTAAGCAGACTGTTGTAAATCAAGGACTATCTGTATTCCAAAGAAAGAGGTCAAAGGGAAGGCCCACCCAAATTATTTTAGAGCTAATCCTGTACAAAAATAAGAGTGCCCACTTCAAGCCGGAACCCCGGTGGTGCTGATGCAATTCTGGATTGAAGTAGACCCTGGCATTTGTAATTTTATTTTATTTTATTTTACTTTACTCTTATTTTAGCTGCACTGCAAAACCAAGCAGCACTTCCCTTTGGTAAACCTGATACACTAAACTGTGTTTAGTTTTTAATTAAGCCCTTTTGCTCACATTCGAAGAAATGTGGAGGCCTTGGGGTTTAAATGGTGGTTTTAAGCCAAGTATATGGTAAATGCCTTTTTGCATGCACCACCATTAAATATAATTATGCAGTGGGTAAAACTCGTGCCACTCCAGAAATGTCATTTGGTTTTACAGTTATAAACTCATCAACATTTATCAAAACAGCGCCCGGAGACACGAAGAAGAAGAAGAAGAGAGAGAAAAAAAGAACTGACGACAGCAAGAGACTTACATTCTCGGCCGTCTTTGAAAAAGCAGGCTTTAAGGCAAAACAAGGCAGCAAAGCGGGGGCGTGGGGGGGCGTTGGGGGGGGGGAGATAGGCTTCCCGTTTCATATTCTCATCTCCTTGACTGAAATGTTAATTTCCTGCTACAGGTCTGAATGCAGCAAAGGAAAGGAATATTAAACGGATGACACACCTGGGGAAGAGAGCGGCACCCTCGTTCGGAGAATGGAGAGGCCCGCAGAAGAGCCCAGCCCAGGGAAAGAAAGGTCGAGACCCAGTTCTGAAAGAAAGCCGGGCGCGGCTGCTTCCCATGACCGGAAACTTCACCCAGTGGACCTCTGACCCCTGGACCTGGGTGCGGAATCCCTTTGGGCCTGAAAGGGGAGCTCCAGAGAGGAACCAGGCTGGCTGTTAGTCCGAGGCACCTGGAATGGACCAGCCGCAGCAGACGCCCTCCTTGTCCATTCAGGACTAAAGACTTCAGAGACGGGGAAGGGACCTTGGAGGTCTTCTAGTCCAACCCCCTCTGCTCAACCAGAAACTCCATCTCCATTTTAGACAGGGAGAAGTCCAACCTCTTTTCGGAAGCCTCCGGCGATGGAGCACTTCTGGTGCTTTGGAGAAGAGGTTGACACGCACCCCCCTTTTCTCTGTGGCAGCCCCTCAAACATCGGAAGACTTCCGTCATGTCATCCCTAATCCTTCCTTTCATTAAACGAGACGTATCCAACTCCTACAACTGTATGGTTTAGCCTCCAGTGAGTCAAAACTTTTTACGACTGGTTCTGTGGGCGTGGCTTGGTGGGCGTGGCAGGAGAAGGATATACTGCAAAATCCCCCTCCCCTCCCCACCCCACTAACCTGCTTTCCAGCTCTGTTCTCCTGTGCAGGGCAACCAAAGGAGACCCAGCCAATCAGCTGGGACTCAACGGGAGGCAGAGAAGAGATGGGGTTGGCCGGTTCTCCGAACTACTCAAAGTTTCCACTACCGGTTCTCCAGAACCGGCCAGAACCGGCTGAATACTATGTCTGCTCCAGTCCATATTCTAACAGCAAAGTCAGGAGCCAAGGACATGTCAGTTCGGAACTCGGGGGCCATCCCTGTGCCCCAAACACAACCAGGATTGGCAACTCAGTCATTAAGCGAAATGGCCGCCAAGTGAACCCACACCCCTGCTTACAATCTTCAGCTTTCCTTGGATTTGCAGACTTACAAAAAGCTGTCAAGGACAGGAAGTTGTTTCTTCATCAGTGGCGTCACTGTGAATGGTCACTAAAAGAGGCAGTTGCTAAAAGAGGACCACCTGTAAAATTAGGGCCCTGTGAGCTGCTAGAAGTCATGGAATAGGTTTCTAGCTCCTTCTAGAGACAGGGGTCTGCAACCTGTGGCTCTTTCGGCCCTCTGCTGTGGCTCCCTGTCGGCTGACCCCACCCCTGGCCGGCCTCTCCCCTCCCTGTCACTCCTCACCTGGCCTGAGAAGGTAAGAGGGATGGCAGGGGATGGAAACTCACTCCGTCTTCCAGAGCAGGAGGTGGCTGAGTGGGCGTGAGGAATGTCGAGTTGGCCAGGCCCACCCAGTCACCCTGGTTGTTCAATTACTGGCCCCTGGTGCTTTCTTTTCTGTGGGAAACGGGTCCAAATGGCTCTTTGGGTGTTTCAGGTTGCAGGCCCCTGTTCTAGAGGAATGTGGAAAACCAGGGGACCGTGGTGGCGAACCCCTGAAGTGTGTCTCACTCTTTTCACACACAAAGGTTAGTCTAGTAAAGAGAAGGATCAGGGGAGACAGGAGAGCAGCCTTCCAATATTTGAGGGGCTGCCACAGGGAAGAGGAGGAAGGGGGTCAAGCTATTCTCCAGGGCACCCATAGGCCAGGGAAGGAACAATGGATGGAAACCGATCAAGGAGAGATTCAACCTGGAAATAAGGAGGAATTTTCTGACAGTGAGAACAACCAACCTGTGGAACTGAAGTTGCCTTTGGGAGTTGTGGGAGCTTCATCCCTGGAGGCTTTCAAGAAGAGACTGGACTGCCACCTGCCAGAAATGGCGCCTGGTCTCCTGCTTGGGTGGTGGTGGTGGGGGTTGGACTAGATGGCCTAAAACGTTCCTTCCAGCTCTGTTCATCAGCTAAGACCTCATCCTCACTAGCCAAAGCTATTCGGCTATTTTTAAATACCCAGAGAAAGACACCAAGGGGTCGGGGCCATGGACCTGCTCCATGGACATCTGTGCAAAGCATCTGAAGGAATATTTTGCAAAGCAGGTTGGCATGAGCCAAGAAGGGGTGTGCAGCTTATGCCCATCTGCTTGGCATCCCTTTGGATTGTTGCAGAGCCCCAGGGCTTCATCACTGTCTGGTTCCCTTGTTTGCTGGCTAAGATGCATCCTCAAGACTCCAGTGGTGAATCCAAAATCGGGAGCTTTTAAAGGGTGAAGCCAACAGCAGCCCTTCCCTTTTTAGAGCGTCCTGGATCACCCAAGTGAGATTCATTGCCCAGAAGAAGAAAACAGCTGGTGGAGAGAAGCAGGACGTACTTCTTGGCTTGGAACTCTTTGTGAATATTTGTGGGTTAAAACAGAAATAAAAATAATCATGATTCATATGTAGCATCCCATCTCCAGAACATCTGGCCATGGAATCTTCTGCTCAAGCTGCTGACAGGGGAGAGGTTTCAGACAGAAAGAGCCTCTTTGCTGGACTCTGAAAGGGGAGAGGTAGGATCAGTGGAAATCCAGCAATTACCTCCATTCATCCCCATTTCACTCGTTTGGCTGCCAAGCGTTCTACTTCTTAGAAGGAGCATCTACCCAGAGGCACCCAGCTCACCAAGAAAGCCAGCCGATATCACGGAGGCAGGCGTTTCATCTCACTGAATGTGTTTTCCACTGCTAGTTTAACCTCTCTCTACCAATCAATAAAATTAACAAATGGAAGAGAAAGGAAAACAAGAATTCGTGTTTGGATATATCCCGTCGTGGCTATGCAGTTCTACTAATGGCATCGCCTGTCCAGAAATGCCACTCAATTCACAGAATCAGAGCTGGACCAGGCCTTGCAGCAATTTCGTTCTGGATGCAAGCGCATGATGCAGAAGAGAGTGATACCTCACGCCAAGAAATGGACTGTCCCATCTCTTCTTGAAGATTAATCCCTACAGATGAGGATTACAGTTCAGCCTAGGAACTGGGGAGGGAAGCTGCCCTGGAAAATTGGATTTATTGTCCAGATATTTTTTTTCCCTAAAAACTGGTTCCAAACCTGGTCATCGATCCATTCACTAAATCTGGGCCACTTACACACAAGGATTGGTAGTTAATTGAACTCTTGATGGTTCTGGGTGCCTTCCGCTTTATCTATCATTTACTCTCCTTTTAGGCTTCTTTGGTTTTTCTGCAACTGCAGCAACCCTGATCTTTTTGTTTTCCTCAACTTCCCTTCCTCTGGAGAGCTCCCGGGACCTCCTTAGCAGAGTCTAAACCTTTTGGAGAAGCCCCCCGTTCTTGGGAAAAGGGGCGCAACCGAGACGCTTGGAAGCGTTTTCTCCTCCTGCAGAAACCGTTCAAGGGCAGCCTCCCTGGACCTCATTGAGCATCTCTTGAGATTGTCATTGTGCTTGGAGTGTATTCACGTCTGAACCATGACTGGGCTTCCGAAACAAAACATACATCATGGCTTGTTCAATAAATGAGGCATCAAGGTTACCCTTTCGCTTTGTTTGTTTTATTTATTGGAGTTTACTTTGGAGAGGCCCTCTTTGGAAAGAGACAAACAGAAGAACCCTCCATCAGAAGAAAACAGAGACACCCCCATTTAAAGGGCAACGTTCTTTGTTTTTATCCAGCTGAAAGCCATTTAAAAAAAAAAAAAAAAGCCCTCACTGAGCTTATTAGAAGCAATTTTCAATTTATTCTACCTTCTCGGAGCTATGCAGCATTTTAAACACAGGCAGTTATCCATTTCACGAACAAAAGTGAGAGAAGATTACTTATCTGCATTAACTGTATTTAATTTCAAGGCTTTCTGACTCATAACTTTAAAATGAAGAGAAAAGAGAAAAGAAATATATCACCGTTCTTTCTTTGAAAAAAAAAAAGAAAGAAAGAAAGCGCCTCTGCAGAGATGTGCTTTAATTCTCGCTCTGAGAGGTTGAGGGATGGCTGTGGTGGGGCGGCAGAGACATTCTCGCTCAATCCATTTGGCATTTCAGGTGTAGCGTTTTGCTTGCTTAAAATACCTTCAATACTTATTAAGCAAGAGATTGGCAAGGCAGCGGCAGAATTAGGGGATCAGCTAGCCAGCAGCCCCTTGGCAAGGCTGTTTGGCAGCAAAGGGCTGACCAGGGCAGAGAAATCAGTTTCATTTCAGGTTGCTACACCTTTGCAAGGGCATCGCAGAACTGAAAACTCCAGAAAAGGAGGCACCCAACCAACCCACCTCAAGCTCCAGCCGATGACACGCTGGCAGACGTATCTAAACTCATGCCTGATTCAGAGAAATGGAGGGGGAAGGTTTGGGTTCCTCAGCTGATTGTGCCAGAACCCAGCGGAAGTCAAATGGGAAGGACTTCCTCCCACAGCACCAGTCTCATCACGGCACTGGTTTCTAGTCTGCCACAATCACCGCCCACCTGGACAGCCTGAAAAGGGGGACAGACTCGCAAATGGAGGAAGAGAGCCAAGGTTATTCTCTTTCGTGTTGCTATGTTGTGTTCATTGGCCTCAACCCACCAGCACTAAGAAAGTTGCATCGGCCTCACGTTCTGCTCGTGAGCTTCTCCAGGCACGTTTGGTCTGCAAAAACAGGATTTGGGGCCAGCCAGGCCTCAGCTGCATCATCACTCCAACAAGACCATCATGGAGTTTGTCAACATCTCCTAGCAGACCAGTGAGGAGAAGTCAATGTGAAACTGCCCGTGATGGCACTTCTTTGCCTTCCAGTAAATTCACAGTCGTGAAGGAGGTCTGACTTTAGGGCGCATTATTACAACAGACTCATGGATTTTGAGGTTTTCTGGGCCTGCTGCTTTTTACGGATTGTGCGGTGGGAAGGCCAGCTGCTGACCCAGAGCTTCCTCAGGAACAGCTGCACATGCAGACGCAGCACCCAGCAAGAGGAAAGGGTTACTGCAGATGGGGAGACCAGCCAAAACGAAGGCCAGGCCTTGGAAGCAAGAAGAAGATTCTGCGCAACATACGGAATTAAAGTGGCCACTCATGACATCTGCAAGCTGCCAGCAGCCACTTAATGTAATCAACGTTCAGATGGAACCATGAATCAGGACAAGCCCACTTTCAATAAAGGGACAGGAAATGCCAGCTGCTTTTTGCTGTATTACACTTGCAGAAACGGCACCTGGCAGTTCAGCCGAAGGGCAGCTTGGACCAGGAGCTTCCAAATTACGAGGCCCTTCGAGGCTCCAATGGAGGAGCGTCTGCCCAGTTTCTTCAGGAGCAAAGACTGGAACTCGAAAGAAGCCGGAGGAAGGAAGGGTGAGAGGTTTCACACGCCTTCGAAAAATAATCTTGCTGCAAGTTATTTTTAAAAGGAGACAAAAAACGATGTAAAGAAAGGGCGGGGGAGAAAGAGGTCAAAGCTAAAAATGCAAGAAGAAGGGAGAGGAAGAAGGAAGGCTGGCGGGGGAAATTCTGGGAGTTGACGTCCACACATCTTCACATTGTCACTGGTCTAGACAATTTCTCTACTAGCAAATGCCAACAATGCATCATCTTCACACATTTTAGAGGAATTTATGATGTTGCACTTTCTAAGCCAGCTCTCCCCAGTCTCCCCAAGCCATCACAGGGCTACACATTCCAGAATTCCTCTTCCTCCTCCGGTGGCTACTGGGAATTCTTGAGCCAATCCCAACATCCCCGTAGGCCTGGAGGGGATCAAAGGCTCGTCCTCCCCAGAGGCCTCCAACTCATGACCCCGCAACAGTTTTCTGAGCTCCACAACAGTAATGTGTAGGGCTGAAATTGCAGACCAGAGAGTCACACTGCGGAGTGTTAGGTCCACCTGAAGGCTGGAAGGGTCACAGCCTGCCCAGTGAGGCCCCAGCAAGAAGGGGGGCAGCCCTCGTGCCAAGCACCCCTTTTCATCCCCCATGGGGGGCGCTGCTCCTGAGGCAGCATCCTCTAGGCAAGGGAGAGGGTCGGGAGAGAGATGGCTGGGGAAGATGGACCAGCAGACAGGGGGCAGTTTGCACTATCTCACGGGAAAGGGGCCTCCTCCCCTTGGCACTAAATGTGGGGGAGAAAAGGTTCCGTTTCTCAGCCAAATGTAGAGGGTTTGAGGGATGCCTGATGTCCTCTGACTTGGTTGCTTCCTTGCAGACATTTTATTACCCAACTACAGTAGGTATCCTCATCAGTGCTAGCCAGCACCTGTGAGGCCGTTTCTGTCTTCACCTTAACTGTACCCTTAACGAACCCGTACAATGACCAAGAGCTCCGAGAGGCTTGCTTGGTGGATTATCAGTGGCTACAGGCGGCTAAGGGAAGCCACAGAAGGCCGAGACTGCCCAGGAGGGAGGAGAGGTGGACCTCCAGGCCAGACTCCCCCTCGGCACCCACCCTGCTGGAAGAGGTCCAGGAAAAGTCAGAGCTGAGCAAGGAAGGAAGGAAGAACAAGAGCAGCCGCTCTTCATGGGATGGTTTTCCTAGATTAAATCCTCCTGCGCCCCTGATCTTGGAACAAATGTTACACAACAACCCAGCAACAAAGCCAAAGATTGGTGTTCTGCCTAATGGAAAACACGGCCACTGAAGCGGCCAGAGTGAAATGGCTGTTCAGCATCTCGGCTTCCCAATAAAGATAATAAATGCATGTTCCTTGACAGAGCCTGGTTTTTCCTCGGTTTCATCATTTTTCACTCATTGGAGATTTTCCTGTCAATATTGTGGCTCTTGGGCTAATTCTTGGGCATTTCAGGCCCTCCGATCTGTGGGTGAGAGCATCACACCCAGGAGGAAAGAGAGAAACGGGGACGCCTGGCCTTTTTCGGCCCCCTTGAAAGGAATCACCCAAAGACAGGGCCTCACATCGCGGGGGTGTCATTCGTTCAATGGCTGAACGGGAAGGACCCATTTGGGACACGCCTAGGGGGCCTGGCTGTACTGGTGCACCTCAGCCTCAACAGCAAACGGGTGGCCGGCCTGCTATTTTGCAGGTTGCCATATTTCTACTCCATCGATCCATCCTGCAGGGCTATTTTTAAGCATTTATTATTTCTTCCTCAGTGCTGAGGCAGGGGCTAATAATTCCTTTGCAGAGTTTCTTCACCCTAATGAAAAATCCATGCCAACTTCTCATTGCCTGAACTATCAGGAAGGATCCCAGGAGAAAGAAAGACCACCAGAGCGGAAGGAATCCCCTCCTCCCACATCCCTGCAGGTGGCTCTTCAGACCCCCCCAATGGGCACCTCTGGAGCCAGTTGGTTCCTTATTGTCCATCTCTTTCTGGGAGAGCCGATTTCCCGTAACGTTAGGCCAAAATCTCCTCCTGCCATTTTCTTTTGTGAGCTTTTGTCCTGCCTACTGTGTCCCAAGGAACATGAGTTCGCTCCACCTCTGGCCCAGCTGCAAAACACTCCCTTTGAAGGAAGGGACCTCAATGCCATTCATCTTCTCTTCTCCGGGGGCAACCTAGTTTGGTCTCTTTCCTCCTAGAACGCAGTTTCCTACCACTTCACCCTCCTGGTTGTCTTCTAAATCCTTCTCCAGGTTTGGTTCACGCTATTATATTTCCAGTTTAAAACTGCAATTCTTCACGATGAGGAGCGTAGATTAGAAATGGCACAAAGAGTAAAGCCACCCTACTGTTGGGAGAAGGAAGCTGGAATCCCAGTTGTTCCCCACACAATTCAGCGGTCTCTATCCTACGTGCCAGTCTGCTCACAGGGGCCCAAACCAGGGGCCTTTATAGTAAGTGGGGACCAGACTGGCTCCATTCACAGCTGTCACTTTCCCACCTCGGGGCTGGAGGGATGAAAGAAGGCTGAAGCCGGGAAGGTGTCTGCACCACCAGCAGCCAATGCTCAGATGATGAAGAGGAGGCTAAACAGATGGACAAAATCGAAGCATCTCTTTTGGGAAGAGCCTCCAATTCCGTGCAGTCTATTTAAGTGAAGAACTAATTCTAACTGAACTGCTTTTGCCAACGCCAAGCAGTCATTCTACAATCTCCACCACAGCATCAGTAAGGAAAGGACCAGCTACAGGGACCCCCCATTTCCAATGGGTCAAGATGAAGAAGCCTTCAGCGAAAGTTTGAGGCCCTGGGTCCGATTTTGGATGTGCAGCCAGCTGATGGAAGAGCAGGCTGGGCTCCTGGTGGGGACGGTCTCTCTTGAATTATGAAACAAGCACCTGAGTCGGGTCTAGGATTGCTGAGTTTCCTGGAAAATGCAGTCCTGCCCAGCTCTGGAGCTCTTCACCCGGTCCTCTGGCTCCCTCCCCTTATACTGAGCAAGGACGATGTTCTCTGCTGTGCCACCTGCCAATTCTGATCCACCGATAAAATAAATTGGGGAAATAACAATTTTGTTGTGCAAATTGAAGTGGGGGAGGGGCACCCAGAACCGAATGCAAATACCGAAGAGCTGTTCTGAGTGCTGTAATTGCTCTAAAGAGAGGATTTTTTTTAACACCCATAATTTAACTTCCTCCTCCTCCTCCTCCTCTTCTCCTTTTCTCCCGCAACAGATAAGCTAATCATTGTATTCTTCCCTCCAGAGTTTTGCCGAAAGAGAAATCTTTTTTCTTCAAGCAATATCAGTTTGCGTTTGAAAAGATACAAAAAAGACTAATGCATGAAATAAAATTTGGATTCAGTTACTAAAAGCACCAACCTGCTTATCAATCTAAAAGCAGCATCTTTAAAGGTCAGGAGAGAAAGAAAATCAGATACTCATTCTCATTCCCAGCAAACAGGGGGTCCCTGCGCAGAAAGCCTCTCCAACGTGACCTTTCCCTTACAAAGAGAGCCGGTCCCCCTCTCTCTCTCGCACTCACTTCCACCCGCTTCGCAAAGGAAATGCGCCCAAATGGCACTATTGCACACTTGCTAGCCCTGCCCCCCCCCCCCCCACCCCCATACAAAAGCACCTTCTGTACAGTTTCCACCATACAAGTTGTCATTGGGGTGGCAAACACAGCTCTGTCTGGAGCAATATTCCGAATATTAAGATCTACCTCTGGGGGAAATGCTGGCTGCAATTTATCTCTTTGTTATGGATTGGCCACAATATCCTCCTCCGCTTCTTCCCAAAACGGATGTGGCAGAAGGTGGGGGCCACAGAAAAGGGGCTGGTGAAGAACTGAATGGAAGTCAGGCCCCAAACCAAGAATGGCACATGGTGATTCTTCCAAGCCCAGTTCTCTGTTGTCTCACACCTGCAGTCAAGACCTGGCCCGACTGCACCGTCTGCACCTACGGTATACTTTGAGAATTATGGGGAAGGGGCTGTCCCCGCCTGCTTTTTCTCACATGCAACATCCTGTCTGAGTTGCCCCTTACTGCTAATGGACTGCACCCCTCACCCCCGGGAATCGACCATCGCATCTGAGAACATTCACCGCTGGAGCACCAGCCGGACCCTCAGAAGTTGCCTGTCCCCAACTCCACCTCCCATCCTGATCACGCCTGGCTTGGACGGCCTCCACAGATGCGTGCACCATCCTCCCCTGCCTGCTCCCAGCCCACAGCGGCCACAGCAGAAAGAAAAGCAGGCACAGAATGGAGAGAGGGAGGGAGAGAGGGAGGGAGGGAGGGAGGGAGGGAGGAAGGAAGGAAGGAAGGAAGGAAGGAAGGAAGGAAGGAAGGAAGGAAGGAAGGAAGGAAGGAAGGAAGGAAGGAAGGTAGGTGGGTGGGTGTTGGCTGCCTCCTCCTCAACCCTGGAGCCCCTTCCCAAGGCAACTCCGGGACCTCTTTTCTTACCAAACCTGCCCAAGGAGTGATCCCACCCAGGGGCAGGAAATGCAGAGCTAGCTACAAACCAAGAGGAATTTGGCAGTTCATGCATTGGAGCCTGGGTGGGCCTCGCCCCAGCACGGACTCTTCCGGAAGGTGGGCAGCAGGACAGCGTCTGGGCTCCACCCAGCAAAATCTCCCCACTTTTTTGGAGAAGAGCTGGGCTGTCTGGCTTAATTACCGCTTCCAAGACAGATGGCCACTCTTGCTCAGAAAACTTTCCTTCTGGAGTCAACAAGTTGCCTCATCTTGTGTGCAAATTGAGCTCCATATGTTCGTGAATAATTGACTGCAAGATCAGTCGTCCCAACCGACTGGATACATTCACACATCGGGGAGAAAAAAGGGCCTGGCAAGGAATGGAAGTTTTGCACACAAAAAAAAAAGCCCCAGAGCTTTCTTATGTTGTGGCTTCGCTTCTCTCAGAACCAGCTGCATTGTTATCCACTTCTGCCAAGTCTTGGCGGCTGCATTTGGGTCTTTCAATCCCACCTTGGCAGCCCATTGCAAGTCAGGTTGGCCAGCTCTCCTGGCCTCGGCCTGCGGGCAGATTTTCCCGGAGGAAGACCCTGGGGTAGAGACCTTCTCTCTTTCAGTGATGGAGGCTGTTCCTGGCACTGGGTGTGCAGGACGGTCTCATGCTCGGAATCCTTTGTGAAGGTTGGGGCTTCCATCTCAAGAGAGAAGACCAAGAACCCAAACCCCCTGGACTTCACTGTCACCAGCGCCTTCTAAAAAGGGGGCCGTTTTCTTCAGAAAATGAATTGTGGTGCTTGAGAGAAGAACTGCGGCTATTCCAGATACGTGATCTAAAACTTCCCAAGAGCTGCCTCTCTCCCCGGGTGTCTGGAGAGATGCTTTTGAAAGGTCTGCCCCAAACATTGAATTGTGTTAGGTATTTTGAAGGTAGGACAACAGTGCCTCAGTGGCCAAGACAAAACTGGGAGATGGGATATCCCTGAACTACGAAACCTCCAGAACTCAGCAGGGTAAAGCATCATAAAACTGTAAGGTTTGTAGGCATCATGTTTAGTCATCTCCCTGTTTCTGTTTACGGCAAAGATCACAGAGACGTCAAAGCATCTTTTTGTGATTCCTGCTTTGGCCATGTTTTCATTTCAGTATGATAAATTTGGCCTGGTTCTTGCTGGAGCTGGGGTGCCTCATGGAGCGAAGCTTCAGAAGAACAAGATACCTTCAGAAAAAAACCATCCTCTTTCTCACCAGTCCCACTGGTGGATGTGAGAGAGACCCTGGATACGGAGATTCTCGGCCATCCAAGGTCACAGTTGTCCCAATGGGGTTTTTTTAAGATGCAGCTGGACTTCCTTTGTTTTCCTTTGAAGACATTTCACTTCTCATCAAAGAAGCTTCTTCAGCTCTGATTCTTCTGACCCACCATCCAGTCAGAGCTGAAGGAGCTTCCTGGATGAGAAGCGAAAGGTCTTCAAAGAAAAACCAGAAAGTCCAATTGCCTCCTGAAAAAAGCACCTCTGGGACAGCCGTGGAGAAATGGACTCTCCTGCTTAAGTTGTTGGAAGTGAGAAGACCCAAGAAATCTCAACAACACCAACAACTCTTCAGTCATACAGAAGTGGAAGCTTTCTTGCTTGGGTTGGGAAATGTTATACCAACCCTGGAACGAAATAACATTTGGCTTAATATTTAAACACTTACAGGCAAAAAAAGAGACACATTTAGGAATAATCTGTTGCATAAAACCCCTCATAATTCTCTTCTGATTGAAAATGAGAATTTCACATTAGCTACTTTAACGGCACTTCTTTTGGCAAATGTAGCCATTTTTCATTTCACCCAAGTTAAAATTAAGCTATAAATAGGGAAGAAAAAACATGCCAGATGATTTAAATGGGCAAAAATAACTGGCTGTTCATATTGTGTGAATACTTTTTAGAGTGAATTATTGCTGGCTTCAACCTCTCTTCTGCAGGATCTTAAAAATAAATCAGTGCGTGGCCCATGTTGGCCCACCTTTTCCTTGGAGGGGAGGTGGAAAGAGACTGGACGCCTCTCCAACTGAGGACCACGGATGGGTTACTCAGCTGAACCTTCTCAAGTGTTGGGTCCCAGGAAGAGATGGCACGCGGCTTCGGCCATTCCCACCCAAAGCTTCCCCTTGGAAGCTACCCAAGCAACCCCTTTGCCTTCCAAAAGATGAAGAGCCTTTGCGAGAGCTGTAAAGTGGCCAATTCACTCTCTTTTCAAAAGGGTGCAGGAAGTGACACCCACTCTTTCCTTCCACTCTAGGTAAATTAGCGGAAAGTAGCCTTAGCAACAAGCGTTAGTCCTCGCCATGAGAAATCTTCCTGGGGAAAGAATCAAGGCTGGCTGGGCGGAAAGTCACCCGAGCACACCAAGTTTGGGCACTGCCAACCCCATCCCACTGGGTTCAAAGGCTGCCTTTTTTTTTGAAGGAACTCAACTGTCTCCTTGGGGTTGCTGGAACCAATAAAGGAGAGTACTGGTAGCCCCGGGTTGGATGGAAGGGCACTTGGTGCCCTTTGACCTTCGACATTTTCTTGCCGACGTTTCATTACCCAAAGTAAGTTGCATCATCAGTGGCAGCGTTGATGTTATTGCGCTGAAGTTGTTGGACATCAGTTGCACTGATGTTACCTAGGTTGGGTTAATGAAATGTCTGCAAGAGAACCACCAAGCTCAGAGAGCACCCAGGACCCCCGTGAGTTTCTGGAGGCCAGGCCAGGTGAGGACCAGGGAAACATTTCCTATCTCTACTCCAAACTCCACAGACGCTCAAGGGCTCCAATCAGCATTCACCACATATGGTGCGCTGCAGCCGACGCAACGTTAGACCAACCTACACACTCCAGGCTGGCTTGGTGGTGAAGGGGACCATCGTGCAGCAGAGGGAGGCGGGGGGGGGGTTCACAAAAGCTTTTCTCTGGTTTGATTTGCAGGAAAAAGCTGTTGGTTTCTTAGTAGGCATCACTGCTTAGAAGAATATTATGTACAAATTGTCTGGTTAGAATAATAAATGCAGGGTTCACATCATGTCAAACATGCCCAATCCAGGGATCTGCACCCCATCTCGAAGAATCTTTGCCTGCCAGGAGATAAACTTAAGTAAATGATGTTTGCCATCAACTCCAAATGAAGAATGACAGTTAAATTTTATAATCATCCTCGCAGCTTCAGGCCTCACTTTATTTTCTCGGGCTCATGACCCAGAGGTTACTATAGCAACTAGGAAATCCTACCTTATCAGACTCCTGCATTTACATTCCATGTGGCTGGTTTTTTTAAGGAATTAAACCCATCACGGTCCTCTATTCTCCAACTAAGAATTTAGGATTATCTTACAGAAACAAGGATCAAAAGGCTTTATCTGAAACACGCAATACAAACCTAATTTGACAGTGCATTAAAAAAAAAACCAGCACTCACCATGGAGCAAATAAGCTGCTACTTCCTGTCCAGCTCTGCAATGGTGGCATTTGGCCAAAGCGACTCACTCCACAGAACCGAACCTGGACAGTTTCTCCCTTAATGGATGGTTTTGTCCAAAACTGATGGTTGAGCGAGGAGAAGCAGGGCAACAGTTCCAGAAATGATGGAGAACTCATGGAACTCAGTGAATGTCCCTAAGAGGTGCTGGGCTATTTTTCTTACACCGGGAGCCATAACTTGGCAAATACCCTTAACTCAGGAAACCATAAGGTATCAAGCGGGAACCTTTTGATCACAGAAGATCAAAAGACACGCCAAGTCCCTGTGCAACTTGAAACCCTCACTGGTTCTAGAGATGCCAAGGGGTTCTGGGCTGCTTAAACTTCCCTCCAATGTTGGTTCCCCACCCTACAAATTCCTTGTGTCCCTTGAGGCACGCGGATGGATCAACTAAGCATCCATCAACAGGCCTGACTTCCTGAGCAACAGACCCTCAACCTTTCCAACCGCTTCCTGAAGGATGGCGCTGCTTCTCACCTGTCCACCAGCGAGCTGGCTTGCAAGAGTGACTCCATTTCTCCTGGGCACAGAGTGATAATGAGTGTTCTCATACACACATACACACACACACCCACTTCTTCACACGTGAAACCTCACTGAACTAGCGACCGGGGACCCTCCAGAGATTCCCTTCTCTCCTTGCTGTTCTTCTGACCCTGCACAAGGTCTGACCTACTTGCTGCGTTCAACTGGTTGTGTCAAAGGCAACAGGGCCTTGGCTGAGTTATTTTCGGGAGAATGGGCTCTTGACCCGTCTCTTTTACGGCGCGTGAGCCTTAGAGAAAGACGGGTACAAAGCTGGAAACAGCAGCATTCTTTGCCCCAGTTTTGGACTCTTGTGATTGTTGGTCTTCTGGAAAGGTTGTATCCTGCACCTGCATTCACTGGCTTCTTTTTTTCCTCGTTTAAAAGAAAGGGACCAGATGAGCTGCTTCTCTGTCAGCTGCCATGATATTTATATCCTCCCAAAGTCCAACCATCAGTCAGAGGAGCATCTTAAATCCACTGACATTTCCTGTTGCAGCCTTTGATGAACACAGCCTGGTCTTTAGGAATGAAATTCATAAAGCTAAGCCCATCATTACTGAGCTGGAGGCATGCAAGAGTTTAATTTAGTTAATGCACTTTTTATTCATTACGGGTTCTTTATGAAAGACACCCAGCCTCACTTGCAGAGTGCATTGCTTAATTACCCGTGTTTCACTTAAAAAGGGAGAGGGAGGGGAGGGAGGGGGGGAGGGAGGGAGGAAGAGAGAGAGAGAGAGTATTTAAGTTGTCCATCATTACTCCATGCAGGGCAGAACTATGATCGATTGATGTAGTGAGTAATGCACAGTTAGAATGTCAAAGGAAGTTAGCATCATGCTGTTGCATTAGAAAGACTTAAAGAGTATATATTAAGCGAGACAATCAAACCCATTTCAACACTCTCTCCATTCTCTCTCTCGTCCTATTGATTTGTGCTGGGTTCTGTACGCGGGGACAGGAGGGCCTAGGCAGCATAAATCCATTGGCTGAGTGTGGAGAAGCATTTCCCAGGCCCTGGGACTCAACTCCCCTCTTGCACCCAAGAGAGAGAGGGGCGGGGTCACGGAAGGTAAACAAACAGACAACTAGCGATGCAGCCAATCGCCGAGTACTCCGGGTAGATGGTTCTGTTCAAATCAAAAAGCACTCGTGCCCTGGACCGTGGAGGCATGTAGGATGGAAGAGATCAGCAGAAAGGATCCTGCCACTTAAATGACGAAGAAAATGTGTTCAAAGCATGGAACAACTGCAAAACCACACATAAAAAAAGCCAAAAGTCTTGCTATGTCCCGTCATCAGCCAGGAGCAAAGACGAAGAGCTTCGATGAAGAAAGGCGAATATACACGTCCCAGGACGGTATTGCAGGATCCAGTCTGGGTTGGTCCCCAGGGACCAGAGGTTTGTCCTCCCAAGCTTTCGGTCTCGTGCTGGAGCCCATCCTCACGATTGGTCAACCTCTGGTCCTGGTGACCGACTCAGGACTGGATCCTGTAAGAGCTTTGCATGGAAACATTTCAGGAGGACAAACTGAATAAGGAAACCCACTTCAGCACTGAGGCTGGCATCAGTAGAACCTGCCCAATGGAGGACCAACGGGGCCGATGGAACTCTTCCCAAGTAAAGGAGGCTTGTGAGCTGCACTGAGGTTGGAAGCACCGAAGGAGCTGCAAGTCCCCATCCTTTACCTCAAGCTCACCCAACCTTTCCTAGCAAGTGTCATAGTGCCTTGAAGGCCTGGAAGGAAAAACCAGGCAGCATAAGTGGGACTCAGAAGACATTCGCCTTAAGTTTCTTTGCTTTTGTGCATTTCCTAAACAGGATGGATTTTCGTGGTTGATGAAAAAGTTCTCCAAACTGAACCAAGTGGATGGCTTTGCCCCGCCCAGGGACAGGAAGCAGTCACACCTGCCAGAGGCAGAAGATGGACCCCTGGTCTCCTGAGGACGGAGATGGTGGTGGTTGCCATGGTCTTCCTAGACAGGCTTGATTTCAGGGGCTTCATGAATGACTCCCCCGTTTTAGCCAGGCCCTGATTGAGGGAACTTAAAAGGCTGCCACCACTTCATGCTACGATAGCAATGCAGACATTGGGGACATCTTGTACTTCCAATCTGGCCCTCCAGATATGCTACCTGCAAAGCTCACCTGGAACAAGGCTGAACCAGGTGAGAGGACCCCAGGCAGTCCAAAGACGGGAGCGGAGAGGAAGGGATTCATTTCATAGGCAAACACCAAGCCTTTTTCGACAGGGAACTCAAGAGAAGTGAGCAGAATCCTTGGGTGGATTCCAGCAAAAATGGTTGCTAAGGGGAAGACTGGGGACAGTCAATTAAGGAAAGTGTCAACCACAACAAGCAAATAAATAAATAAATATCCAACCTAGCAACTAATCTGTAAATCTTCCTCCAACTTAAGACATCACTCATGGAGAAGGTGAA
Source organism: Pseudonaja textilis (assembly GCF_900518735.1). Next base: position 9,811,124 of record NW_020769350.1, read on the forward strand.
GGATAAGACGGGCTCCTTCTCGCCACTCTTTGCTAGTGCCGACAGCGACTTGCTATCTCTCCGCTAATCTCCCAAATAAAGAGAGGAAATTAAATCAATAGCCCCCTGCCTTTTTTGTAAGCTCGTCTGTCTCTGTGGGTGCGCTTGTGTACGTATAGGTATCTACGTGGGCCCATTTGGGTCTAAATTGGTGGGGGAGGCGGGGAAAGCTTCCCCCTGCATACTCTTATTTTTCATTCCAAAACAACCACGACAACCACCAAATGCTTTGACGGTACTAGCTGGAGAGACTGACCGGCTCTGCTGCCCCCATAATCCTCTCCACAACCTCCAAGAGCCCCTCCCCCTTCCTTTGTTTGAGGGTCTCAAAGTCAGATATCTAAACCCACCGAACAGAAGCTGCGAGAAAGGTCACTCAACCTCCCCGCCGTCTCCTGAACAAACCCAAACCCACCAGGGACTCCAATCGTTCACACTCCCGAGTGTATTTAAGCAGCTCCGGCCCCTCACAGCCTTTCCATTGGTTTCCCCGTCCAGTAAGAGGAAAAAAGAAACCCGGTGCATTAGGCAGGGCAGCCGTAAGATAAAATAATTAACCTCTACGAAACAAATATTCAGCTGCCACTTTCTGGACTAAAAATAGAGGGATGAGTGATGCTACAAGGTTTACGACAGATTCTTCGGGTTTCTACTATGGAATCTGACAAAAACAAGAAGACAAAAATAGCCACTTAGCTATTGAAATATCAAGGAATTCCTAAGAATAATTTCAGTAAATAAAAACCACCATTCAGCCACTTAAAGGAAACAACATGAACGGAGCAAAGGAGAAGGTAGAAAAGGAATTGGTGTCCATCAAAAACAGAAGCCAGGGCGTTTCCAAAACTCTTGAATGAACTATATAACTAGGTCATCAAGAAGATGTTCTCCAAAGGTTTCTCCCAAATTATTTTCAAAAATCACCCCTCTGACCAGGAATTTACCACTGTTTTCAAATCTAGGGCCACACTTAATCCCTCAGTGAAACCTCTGAAACAAAACAGAAACCAAAATAATAATAATAATAATAATAACAACAACAACAGTTGGAGAAGATAAAAACCAAACACATGGATATTGACATCATATTTAAGCAAATAAATACACTTCAGACCCTTCACTTTCCGTGTTGGCTTTTTCCCTTCTGTAGCAAGCAGGAAAGCCGCCCGTTTAGGAGTGGAGGAGCTCCTGTTCCAAAGCATGCAAGTGTGAGTAGATAAATAGGTACCACTTCAGTAGGAAGGTAAGAGCGTTCCATGTGCCTTTGGCATACAGCCATGCTGGGCACATGACCACAGAAGCGTCTTCGGACAAGGCTGGCTCCCTTGGCCAAGAAACGGAGATGAGCACCGTGCCCTAGAGCTGGACACGACTGGACAGTGAAACCTCTACCTTCCCAAATCTTTCAGGTTACCCTTGAGATTTGGGCTGTATATCTTCAGAGAGGCCATGAGAGAGAGAGAGAGGTGGCCAAAGTCAGGGTGGGAGGAAGCAAGTCCACCAAACGTGGGAGACCTTGGGACCAAGAGAGGTTAGGGTGTCCCCATGGTTTGCTTAGAGGCAGTAACAACCATTCTTGCTTTGGGCCTTCATCGTAACGCACACCTGGGGGTCTCCATCTCCGCCCTTTCCGTGCTAAGTGAGAAGCAGACTGACCCCAACAGAATTGGCAGAGCTGGGAGGGGGGACGAGCGGGGGTGGGGGGCAGAGAAGCCTCGAGTCCTGTCTCAGTTCCGCTGCCTGCTTTCCTAACAGCCCTGTTTGGTGTTCGGATTTTCCTCTTGGTTACCCGACCCACAAATCAAAGCTGCCAAAAGCAAAGAGCAGGAGGATAAACACCCACGGATCAGCGCTGTGACATGCCCGCCACGAAAGGATTGTCACAACATTTGCCCATCCAGATGTGATGAGCGACAACACTGGGCTGGGAGGCCCAGAGCAACAATGATCCGTGGCGGGGGTTTTTTTTTCCCACCAGCTCTGCAGTTTCTTCCCATTAAGGAAGCGCTGCTGGGTGTGGAGCCCCAGGAGACCCCCAGGAGGGAAAACCCCCCCCACCCTCTCAAGGAGGGCACGAGAGAGAGAGAGAGAGAGAGAGAGAGAGAGAGAGAGAGAGAGAGAGAGAGAGAGACAGCGAGCAGGCGGAGGGGAAATCAAAAGTCCTGGCAAATCAGGGCTAAGCAGGGCTTCAGAGAGATGCTTGGGTCAACAGAATGGAACTTATATAAATGTTTCAACATTTCTGGGAGGAATTTTATTTTATTTTTTAAATCACAAGGTCTCTAAAATGTGCTTTTCAAAGCCCAGCAGGTTTTTATGTCTCCGGTAGAAGGCTGGAACTATGGTTTCATGCCAATATATAATAATTGTAAAGAATTATTAAGACGTTTAACCCTCCTCTGTGTACCTCCGGGCTAGATCAAAGCCCACAACACCACAATATAAAATTGCTTCTTGACGTCTTTGAGGCCAAAAGGATTCAAGTAGACAGAGGAAGTAAAATATGAGACCGTAAGATGGTGGTTTAGCAGTCTATAAAGGCCCCAACATTGCAAACTCTCACGAACAGACATTTTCCAAAGTTTGAGCCTCTATACTTTAGGCATTCATGTTTGAAGTTTTTAAAAAGCCGTAATCTTAAAAAGAGGTTCTTACTGCCAGAAGGAAACATTAGGATGCCTGGAGTCACCAGCCATTTATGTCAGCTTTAAACTTCAGCAGAGGTTAACAAAGCTCATCGGCAGCTTGTCAAATCTGATCTATCGCAGAATTCTCACTGTCTACAGTCAGCCAATGGGTGAGAAAGCTGGAGGCGATAAGGATCCACATTTCTTACCTGCAAATTAAAAGAAAAAGAAAAATGGTGAGACTTAAAATGTTTTTCCAAAGACCTCGGCTGCTATTCTGCCAAAGCATCCACAGCAAAACTGTACCAAAAAATATTGCAGACCTTATCAGGGGCCAGACTTTCATAAAACAGAAGCGGGTGGGGGGACGGGGGGGGGGCGATGGACGGACCCAGAGACGCAATTAGCTCTTTCCCTCTCGTGGGCAGCGACCAGGATTTGGGCAGGACTTTCAACCAGCCAATTTTATAATTAGGTTCTCTCGGCAGCCCTCAGTCCTCGAATAGAGATTCCTGTCGCCATGGGTGCAAAGCTTCCTTTTCGGGGGCGTTGCCCTCTGTGGCCAAATGCCAACCGTAACAGGAGCAATAAGACCACCACAGGAACATTGCAAATTCTCTTTGGTTAAATGTTTTATGTGCCGTACTTTGTGATTCTCCTTTCTGGACGGATGGTCTTGTGGAGACGCCACGCCCTGCTTCCTTCTCTTTGGTCCAGGGATGTGCCCCCCGTGGGCACCCAGGTTTGATTAGTGGGGGGTCTCCAACTTACACCCCCACCCCCCTTGATTTCCCCTGATTCTGCACACAGAGCTTCCTTGGGAAGGTTCCTCGCGGCACAGCCCAACCACCCCCAACAGTGAGAAGTCCCTGAAGACCTTGGCCTGACACGGACGGTGCTTTAAAGCCCATCAAATCCGGGGCTTCGGCGTGCCCGGGTGTGTCCAGTGTTTCCATCCAAGGCTCCCGCGGCCTCGGCCAGGCTTTGTCCAGCTCCCAGGGTGGGAAGCTATCGGTGGTCCCTCAGAGTCCGTTGTTGCTGTGGTTGTGTTGCCATAACAGCTGTGTTGCTAATTCCTCACCCGCTTCCATCACGCCAACCCCGGGCTCTGCGTGGAGCTGCCCTGCAGTCATTATTCACCAAGCACTCCCATTAACAAACTGCCCTTAATTACAGAGCTAATTGCAAAATTATTTCATAGTAGCAATTATTCCTCTCGGCTCATCCCCAGCTACTTGAAGTAGGAGAGAACCTACAAAGGTGGCACTGAGCCAACTCATCGATGACCAGAGACTACCTTTAAAGTGGGGTTTCCAGAAAAATACACCAATGACCACATCCTGGACTACCATCCCAAGCTTTTCCTTGAGTCAAATTCCTTCCTTCCTTCCTTTCTTCCTTCCTTCCTTCCTTCCTTCCTTCCTTCCTCTCTCCCTTTTTCTTTTTCTTTTTTCTTTCCTTTCTTCCTTCCTTCCTTTCTTCCTTTTTCTTCCTTTCTTTCCCATCTCTTCCAGCTGAGATTCCCAGTTAAAGAGGCGTGTTTGCAACTGGTTGGCCCCCCTAGTGCTAGCAATTGCCTCTATACTGAACATCACTCTTTACCAGAGGCAGCTCTGCGGCTGGACAGATTCATCTGGTTTCTCTCAAGGCCGGAATGGCTACTCCTTCTTCCTTTGGAGAGGAATCCTTCACAGTGACAACTAAAGGTGAGCACTTGAAGAGGGAGGCCTTGGTAGCCCCTTGTTCCTGCCCAGGAAGGCGTGGGAACCCACTCCTGTTTCCAAACAATCACACTTCCTCCCACAATCATCATAAGAGATATATCAGAACCAACCAAATCAGAGCAGACCAATCACTTCCCCATGCAAAAATGCACCAGAGCTGGTGTGTGCTCTAAACATCTGGGTGGGGAGATCCGTTTGAGGGAGAAGGTCACAATTCACCAACAATTCACAATTCACCAAATGGCCACAATTCACCAACTTAGGTTCCAACCTAAGTAGGGGCAGATCAGGCCACCTGCTTCTATTTTTCTCTGTACTTTTCCATTTACCTACTTCAATCCCCTCAACTTCTGCTATGCCCCAATTTCCACCCACACTCCCCAGCCTGCAATATTTGAAAGATGTACCCCATAAAGTGGGGGCCTTAGTGCTCATTTTAGTGCCGAATCAGACCCACAGCCATGTCTGCTAGTTGCGTCCTGCAGAATCCCTCTTCCTCTAAGGAAGAGGCAGATCTTACTAAAGGGAAGCATTTTAGCTGGGCTGGCCCTCAATCCGCCAACCGCACACGCCAGGAGAGCATTTCAACTGCCAAAAAGGACAGTCCCCAAGTGGGAGCCAGGTGCAAATTCAGCCAGGCTACGTTCAGGGAGGAACACCTGGAAGTAATCTTTAACATCTGATTTAAATGTTGACATCTGCTGCTGCTGCTGGGCTTCCAACTTTCCTGCCTGGGGTGGGGAGTTTAGATTGGAGTTGGAAGGGACCTTATAGGTCATCTAGTCCAACCCCCCAGCAAAGCAGGAGACCCTACACTATTTCTAACAGATGTAGGGTGGGCTACATATCCTTCCCTGGGGGAGGGGGGGGTCACCAGAGACTGTCCTCACCCGAAGGGGGTCCTGGGCTCTGCAAGAACCACAATGGTAGAACATGAGTCAAGGACGGAGAAAAAAAAACAGTTATACCCTACAAGCAATCTGAACTTTGCAAAATTCCTAGAATCAAATAAGACGCTATGGAAATTTCCGTAATAAGAGATTTAACGAGGCCTCGAACAAAACGAAGTTTGAGGACTGCCACCGATTCCCAGAATGAAGTTTACACTAAATGGTTTTGTTCCAGCGTTTCTTCCCGGGCTCAGATTTAATATCAAACTCCAACAAACACAGCCACCCCCAAGACAAATGAGGCTCACATGTGCAATGCAACCACAGTTAGATTAAAAACTCCTCATAGATCAACGTGAGGAGCCAGTAAGTGAGTGTATTTCATTTTGATTACTGCACGTATGGCACTGATGAGAAAAGCCGGGGTAGATTAATCTGCGTGCTCAGGTGAGGAGGAGGCATCTTAGGGGGTCTTTCTTGGAAAAAAACAGACATGCGAGATGCTTGGACCATCTGAGCAAGGATTGTGATTTGGGCTGAGATGCCAATTTCTTCCTAAAGGAAGTCCATCTAGTGAGACTCTCTTGATGGATTCCGTGCAAGTTCTCTGCCCGAATATTTTTATCATTCGCCCGCTCGCAAATATGTTAGCTACGAGAGCAATTCCTGGAAAAAGATCTATTCTGAAACTCAAGGGCTTTCCACAGTCAGAGAAAGCCAATATCTTAAGCCATAAATTGACATTTCTCTGTTATTGTCATTTTTTCTCTCTTAAAACAGCCATCATAGTCTAAAGCACCTTGAATATCAAGCTACGAGATCAAAAAGGAAATGCACACCAGAGTAAAAGGTTGTTTAAATCAAGCGGTGAAAGGAAATGCGCAGATATGAAAACAGAATTTTCCCTGCAATGTTTGATAAATTTGGTTAGCCTTGAGAAGGAGAGAATGAGGCTGGATATGATATCCCCTCTTCACCTGGGAGAGGATGCTTCACAGAAGGTTGAGCATTGCTTGCCATCACAGTGTCTTTGAAATACGGTAGGAGAACGCGCCTGAAGGAAAGCCTTGCTGACAAGGGGAACCGTTCGACCATGGAACCAACCCAGGACAATGGTGGGCTGTTCTTCACCAGGAGTCTTCAAACGGAGGCTGGACAGCCATCTGTCCAGGAGGCCCTCACTGAACTCCTGCACAGTTCAGAGGGTTGGGTTAGAAAGTTAAGTGACTCCCTTCTCCATGAAGCCAGGACAAGGAAGAAAAGCCTGGACCACAAGCAATGGCATAGGCCGTGGTCTAAATCAGGGGTCTCCAACCTTGGCAACTTTAAGCCAGGGGGACTTCAACTCCCAGAATTCTTTGGTTCTTAATAAGTTGACTAAGTTGAAGTCCTCCAGGCTTAAAGTTGCCAAGGTTGGAGACCTCTGCTCTAAATCCCTTCTGTTAGACAATGCCATCCTGGAGCAGCCTCCACCCCACCCCCGAGATTCAGAGGGACCCAACCCTGTTAAGCCTTCGACAAGGCACTGAAGGCCTGCCTGTTCCCTCGGGGATCTGGGCCAGGGTGGAGATGAGCTCTGCTACCCTGGGTGCAGGGTACCATCCTCAGGTACTAGGAGGGTCATGTTTGGGGATGTTCAAAGGTGGCATTCGGCCGGTTCTGACAGGTTCTGGAGAACCACCGGTAGTGGAAATTTTGAGTCGTTGGGAGAACCGGCCAATCCCACCTCTGACTGGCCCCGCCAACCCCATCTATTCTCTGCCTCCCATCGAGTCCCAGCTGATCGGCTGGGTCTCCTTTGGTTGCCCTGCACAGGAGAAGGGAGCTGGAAAGCAGGTTAGTGGGGTGGGGAGGGAAGGGGGATTTTGCAGTATAGCCTTTCCCCGCCACGCCCACAGAACCAGTAGTAAAAAAAAAATGAATCCCACCACTGGCCCAGATGTGGCTTGTTTTTAATCTTGCAGCCCAGCTGGTGTCCCTCGGGTGAGAAGGATATAGCTACATAAATGATACCAATAAAATAAATAAATGTCCTCTGGGGAGAAGGGCGTGTTTGTTTTTATGAATTCCTGTGAGCCAACAAGAACGAGCCAAATGGCTGTAAAAGTCCTGGAAGCAAGCAAATGAGTTTGTCTCAGAGCTAGGCAGGGCTGGGGGAGGCGGGTGGGTTTTAAGGATGAGCAGCCCCACCCACTCGCTCTTTTTCCAAAACGTTCGCGCCGGATTCCCTTTCCAAAGCCACGCGTTTATTCTCAGGGAGGCCAGCTGCGGGCCAAGCAAATTTCAGGGGGTGTTAATACGCCTCTGGCCCTGCCTGCTTTCCTTCCTCAAAGAGGGGGTGGCGGGGGGGAGGGGGTCCACCAGCAGCCCACCCCAGGATATGCTGGAAGCATTTTGATGGCCCTGAAAGGCCCGCTTTGCCTCCCGCTTCCTGTAGGTGGAAGCAAACACCTGGCAGAGAAGATGAGGCTGCTGAATGCTCTGGCCCGGAGCATTGAGATGGGCGCGTTCCTTCCTTTCCCGGCGTTGGCTGACTGAGCCATACCGGAGCACTTCGCAGGGGCCAACAAGCCCAGTGGGAAGACACCTGGGCCTCTGAAACAGGCCCGGTTGCCAGAGGTGTCCAGGCAAGTAAAAAAAAAAAACAGCTGGGTCTTCAAGATGAGCACAACGGTTTCCCCTCTAAAAGTCCACCCTGTATCTCCAAGAGAGCAATCCCCAGGTATGTTTCCTGCTATAGGACGCATGTGGAGTTTCCTCAGGGGTCAATTCTGGGATGCTCTAACCCAAGGGTCCCCAGCCTTGGCAACTTGAAGACTTGTGGCCTTCAACTCCCAGAGTTCCTCAGCCAGCAAAGCCGAGGAACTCTGGGAGAACTCTGGCTGAGGAACTCTGGGAGCTGAAGTCCACAAGTCTTCCAAGTTGCCAAGGTTGGGGACCCCTGCTCTAACCAACTCACTTCCAAAACAGGCCTCAGTCACTTGGGGACAACTTAGGGGGAGGATACCTCGACATGCTCAAGACAAAGGTTCAAGGTCGGAGAGAAGCTGACCAGGAAGGTGCCAAGATAGCTTCCTTAACAGGGCAGGGGTCACTGGGAGAAGCAAGATGTCCCACTCCTTAAGCCAACAGTTCTCGATTCCACTGGCTAATCTAGTGGGATTTCACCAGGGAAAGCAGGAGGGACTCTACGTAGACATAGGAGATAAAAATGCTTTAACTATGACGACACCAAATCTTAGGACTGTTGCCATGTCACACGTTCACTGTGTGCCACTGAAATGCAGGGGAACAACTAAGCTTGGCGCTGGCCTGGCTTCACCCTTGGCAAGCCACTCTTCCCTTCTCACCAGCAGAAGGGTTCCCGCAATACGATGCATTTCCTTAGTCCTACCTCTGCCCAAAAGAGACGCAACCATGCCAGGAGGATAGATTGGCTGCCCATCAGAGCATCCCTACCACCGGTCAGTCCTCATTTATTTCCATCGGTGATCATAACTAGGAACATACGCCAACAAGACATTGGGGAAACCCAACTGGGATGGACTACACCCTCCCAGTACCTTTTCTCCACCCCCACTCCCCACCAAAACATACTTCTGTCTGCTCATTTGACTGTGGTGGTCAAGAGGCCTCTCTCAGATGACAGAACTTCCTAAATCATGTCAGGTTTTCTCACCAGCCGTAATAAGCCCCATAAGCAGTTATCTGAATTGATATTCTTTGGGTTGAAAAATTTAATTCTCCACTTTTTAGTACATGCTGTCAGGACAAGATGGCTTAAAGGCCTAACAAGTGTGAAAATGTGAGCACCCCTAATATGAGTTGTTTACTTTTCCTAGGTGAAAAAAAATCAATTTGCCTGCCATTCTTCCAACAGTACGTTCTGCATTTTTGTTCTCTCCTCTAGCAAAATGATAACCTAAAATTATTTTCAAAAATAAATGGAGGAAAAATGGGGAAGAGGAGAAGAGACTCAAAATATTCATTTTTTAAATTAGCCCAATTTACTGAACCTGAATAATACTTTCTCGCAGCGATTTCTACTCGAATTATTTGATTTTATATCATCTTCCTCAGATCTAAAAACAGAAGGCTTCCTGGCACTGAAGAGAAGCTTTTCTATCCTTCCACATATCTATTTCTTGATTTGGTGTATTTCTAAACACATATTTATGCCTGCAACATTTTAGGTACCAATTTAAAAACCAGGAAATATTCCAGAAACATTTTTTTTTTTTTAGGAAGAAAGAAGCCGGACAAAAATAAAAGGAGCATCTGGAACGCCACCACCCAATTCTCCCCACCCAGAGCCATCACCTGTTTTCCCAAAGTGGAGTTGCTCCCAAGGCAGTATATTATTTATTACTTTATTTCTTTGTAATTAAATGCTGCTGGAAGAGCTCCAAAGAGCTTACATTCAATCAATAAAAGTGACATAGTTTCTGCTTGCAGACTTGAGGTCTACAAAGCACAACACAAAGACAGAAAAGGATGGGAAGGGGGGGGGGGAATGCCACGTCGGATGCTAATTCTTCAAATTAAATCATCCTTCCCTGGGGAAAGGACGGCGGAGGGGAGGCGCTGTTGGAGATGCCTATCTTAGCCGCAAGGAGAGCTTGGCTTTCCTCTCCCCACTCCGTTTGATGAAATGGGTGGGTGGGTTCCGAAAACAAAAATGCGACTCTCGTCTTCTTCTTTTCTCTGAAATATTTCACAGGGCCACTAAACCGGAATCCAGGAGGAGGTGGCTTTAATAGAAGACCTGCGAGCTGCAAGCGGGGCGGGACCAGCGCAGGCCCGGGAGCTGCCTCGCTTGAGCCCTGCAGAGACCCAGGCTTTCTCCCAGATATGGCGGCTCATCTCAAAAACAGGGAATCCGCCCGGGGTCCAGGAAAACAATAAAATATAATAAAATAATCGAGATTAATTGATTCACCCATGCATGTAAAAGAATGCCTATGCCAGAGTAAATCAGACAACTCCCCTCTCCGTTTTCTCAGCTCCACCACCAAGCTTGATTATGAACAAAATTGAATTACACAAATATTTCACTAAATATCTTTTTAAGCCTCATTAATATTAATATCAAATCTCTCTCCTTGCGCTTGGCATTTAAAACCCCTTTCCAAAAAAAACAAAAAAAGTATCTCTGATTTAAGGCAGACTTCCAGCGTGAGAATGAGAAAAGGCCCCTGCCCGGACCACCTCCTTCGGCTCCTGGAGGGACCACCTTCTGCCTGGGGTCCACCTCCTCTACGTCCCTCCAGGAGGAGGAAGCTCAAAAACCAACCTTGAGTTCCTCAGGTGTCCCAGGTGTCTGAGCTGTGAAGGCAATTCCAGTGGCTCTGAAGAAGACCTGGGCCCCTTCCCAACATCTGTGGCTCTCCATGGGAGTTCAGCCAAGACGGGACACTGGAGATGGAGCCGCCAAGGCAGAGGGGTGGATCTGAAGTGGAGGCAGCCCAGGCGAGGCTCCCGCCCATCTCTCCTCGCTAAATTCGGCACAAACCTTACTGCCACCTAGTTGTTACCGTCTCTCATGATTTACTTCTTCGTGTTGTGGTGATGGTGCCTATCCTTGGTTGGAGCTGTGGCTCTCTTGAGAAAGGATTTGCCTTTGCAAGTAACCTTCCCAACCAGAACCTCAATTGTCAACCAACAACTCAGAGATAAACAAACTGGGGGAGAGATTTTTGGAGGGGGGAAATGAGGAGTGGTCTGACAAGCAGGGCGCAGCCAATTACCTAAATTACTCAACCGCCACCACAAGATCACTTCCTCTCAAAGGCAACATGCACAGTGTGGAGAACACACAACCAACACCTGGAAAGTCACCCTTTTCTTTTATAGAAGACAAAAACCTCACAATTTTCTCCAAGAACGCTTGATCGTGCAAACTAGCTAGAGAACCTGGGTGAAAGGAGGAGCCAGGTGAGAAAGTGGGCCTTATTTCATTTTATTTTTTTACTCAGGCAGCAAGGGACAGGCCACTAAACTGTGCCTTATCGGACGCCATAGGGTCAGCTGACTTGAAAGCCATAAGTCTTAAAGTTGCCATGGTTGGAGACCCCCCGAGTTAAAGAAGAACGCGGCACTCAAGAGGCCTGGTCTCTTTCCCATCAGACCACCCACTCTCCCCACAAGCTCTGCTAGCCGCCTCCTCCTGGGTCTTCCCGGGAGGAGGGGGTGGAGCCAAGGGCTTTCGGAGGGTCTTTGAAGAAGGATTCCTCCCCCGTCAATTGCTAACTGTTTTTTGGTAGGGATTATGTTACTTTATTGAACTGCTGTTTCTGTTTATTAGGTAATGGGATTGGAGGTTCATTTTCTACCCAGACATTTTATCCCGCGTATTGTAAGCTCTGGTGGTGAGTCCAGAAGGAGTTCTGACACAAAGATTTCAATAATGTAATATAATTGCAGTCCTGCTACTAAATACCCAAGGACTTACAATGGTTTCGAGTAGCCACCTCTCCCTTTTTTTTTGATTAACCGGGGCCCCTCCCAATAAAACGTTGGGTTTGAAGGACCTTTGCAAGATTAAACCTCCTGATATTCCCCGGATTTGTTTGCAGGAGCGTTCTCGTCATCCTAACAGGACCTCAGCTCCCCGGCACTCTTTCCTAGGTTCCCCCCCCCCCGCCGCCCTCCTATGACTACAACTCCAGGACTTTTAGCCTCGCAAGAGATTAATTAGCACAGCAGTTGCCTCCCTTTTCAATGCACAGTGAAGCTGCGTTAATGAGTGAGGAGTCTCAGCACTTTGGTGGCCCTTTCTCAAACAAGGACCAATTACTAAGTGTGTTTAGTCTCTTCTCCCTGGTTAGTTGTTGTTCCCATGAGATGGCCTCTCACAGCTAACACCTGCTCCGTGCCAGGCGCTTGAATGAACATCCAGAGGGTGCCCCCTCCAGACGGGGTCTGCTGCCTGCACTTCTGTGCCCCCCCCCGCCCCCGCATCCCCTGATGCAAGAGCGCTCCATGTTTCGTGGACAGGCCTCCAGGGGGGGTGGAAACATCGATGGCCAAGAGGAGCAACGAGGAGGCACCACTGGTGACTTGTTCACCTTTGCCTGGCATTATATACTGCCAATGCGCAAGGTCCTGGCTGCCACTCTTGGATCCCATTGGACACAGCAGACAAACCAGGGCGCACATTAAAGCAAACCAAAGCGGGAAGGAAGTGGAAGGAGAAAGAAGAGGAGGACAGCCAGTGGCGAGGCGGGGGGACCCAAGTTACGGGGACAATGCCCCCCTCCCCCCCCCGGAAGACCAGGGAGAGAATGTCTACATGGACCACCAGGAGCTGAAAACAGCTGGAAGGCGCACGGATTATGCGGCCTTCTCCGTCATGGGAAGAGCTATCAAATTTCCCTTCAGGATGCAGAGCTGCTTCTTGTTAGATAGTTTGAAGGCGTCAACTGCCGTCTCTCTCTCTCTCGTTCGTGCTTCGATACGTGCGGTGACAATCTGCCATGAATTATGGGGAGGATGGATGGGAGGGGGGGGCTGCCTGGGGGAAAGCGAGAGGAGCTGTATCCCCTCCCCCCTTTTCCAAGTCTCTACCTGCTGTATCTCCCCACAAGGCTGTTTCAAGGTCACCTTTTGGGGAGACAAAGGCAGCTGCACACCAACCTCCGCTTGAAGCGACTATTCTCCAAACCTCTTACTTGAACCTGATTGGTCGGGGCGGGGGCAGTGAAGGGAGGCAGCTAAGGGGGGAAAAAGTTGAACTTGGGGATTTGGGCACACGATTCTCAGTTCTGGCTATGCAGTGCTACAAATAAAACCATATACCTTTCTCAACAAATGGAGCCAAAGATGGTTTCTATTTAGAGGTTTGAGCTGCAGCAGGTCTGACAGACGGAGGTGTTGAGCCTCACAACAAAGGCTCAAGTTTGCCATCAGGTGAGCCCGCCCATGAATCCTGAAAGGCAACCTGGAGACGCAGCCACAGGTAAGCTCAGTCCAGCACCGAGAAAAAAGCCTTTGGCAGCTGGTCAAAGTAATTCTACATCCCCTTGACCTGCTGTTTCTTTTCTTCCTTTCCTCTTCCAGACAAGATTCCCTTGCCATCTGGATCAGCCCACATCCAGGGCTGAATGGGTCCAGGTGGGTCTGGAAACAAGGAGCTCAGCATTCAGCGTGGTGGATAATACCACGTATTGCACATTTTTCAGCTTGATAATGGCACAAAATGGATGCTGAGGTCCAGAAACTGAGCTGATTTCCATAACTGCGACCCTCTTGTCGTTTCCCGGAATGATCTGCCCTTGAAGAGAGAATCACTGCGGGATGAAAGGAGGACACCCTGCAGTAATGATTCCTGGGGAGTTTATGGCCCAACTAGACATTAAATAACCGTCCTGACCTCCAGGCACATTAACTAATCTGGCAATGGAAAGTTACCACGATGACATTTCAAAAATTGAATTTTACGTTACTATAACAAGCTAGAGCTGAAATCAGTGCAATTTACATTTGGCTTGTCGGCTTTAAACACTCCGGTACCTAATGCAATGTTCCTCAACAAAAAATTGATGAATTTCAGGAAGACTTTTGTTTCATACTGATCAGCCACCTCAAAGGAATTATGCCAGTTATTTGTCTTGTTTGTCATTCCTAAGATAAATAAAAAACTGAAATAACTTTAACTTACCTGGAGAACTAGGGTGACAGTACAACATCTGTGTGAGCAAATTCTATCCTACTCTGGTAAGAGATTACTTTAATCTGATCCCTTAGAAGTCAGTTATTAGGTATCCTGAAAAGTGGCTCTAGATGAAGAGATGCATAACATGGTTTTAAGCATGACAACATGATCAAAGCGCACATTATTTTGAAACTACAGAAGTCAAAAATAATAACTCTTTATGTGGAAAGTAAGGCTGCAAACCTCAGATTCTGATAACCAGATGGGGGACAGGAGGATAAGAGCTGAACCCAAGAGACCTCCCTTATTAAAGACAATGGACTAAGGGGGGAAATGGCAGGTAGATCTGCCATATCAGAAGCGTGGCCTCTGAACAGAGATTAACAACGGGGAGATTTTAAGCGCAAGGTCGGTCTCCCCGATAAACAGATTCAAGTCTGCCTGTCCATTCTGAAGTCCTTGGGATCCAGCACATCCATATCTGTTTTTTTTTTCCAGCTTTCCTCTAAAGCTCCTTGACCAGGTGTCCTCCACCGATTCCCACCCACTCGGCTGACCAGAGGGAAGACACAACCGTTGTCCAGCATCTCTAGAAGTTCCTCTCTAGGCAGATGGTTCATTACCAGCGATCTTTCCTTCAAGGGAGACCGACAGGTCATGTCAGTGGACTCAGAAGAGCCCTGGATGAGAATAGCGGCCACGGGAACCTGTATGGTGGAACAGCTCCTAAATTTCATAGTAGAAGCTTTTCTTGGGACAAAACAGAACCCCCTGGCTTTCCCTTCATTAGCGCACAAAGCAGGAGGAATGGAGTAGCGCAAAAGGCACACGGATGCCAGAGAGTGTTGCTTTTCCCTGTCTGGCCTCTCTCCGTAGGACAGCTGTAGGCTTGGCTGGAGAACAAACCAGTCCCATTGCCCTGGGGCCCTGGAGTATCCAGGCAGAAGGAGAGAAAGGGGAAGGGAAACAGAGCTTGGCTGGGAGCCCTCCTAAAAGTTAGGAACTTGGCCACATTCCGGTAACAACCACGGGCGAACTACCATTTAGGCAGCGCCACGTAGATCACAGAGTCCCACATAAGACACTGGGAGAGTCTAAGATTGTAGGGGGGGGGGAGTTGGAGGCTTGTGGTGTGCTTAAATACCAGGCATGTTCTGAGGGAGCCGTGACTTTGTACCCTTTCCAAAGAGATGGGCCGGACTGACACTCCCCTGTGCAAATTCACTTTAAGACTATGCCATCTCAACTGGAGTGAGAGAGAGAAGCTTTAGCAGAGCATGGGTGCCTTTTGCAGCTTTGGCCCCAAGAAAGACCTCCAAGCATACACGACTCACGACTCCGTGTAAAATAATTCCAAATACTGTAGGGCAATCCCTGTTAAAACTATTCCCCACTTTTCTCTTGCTCACTTTGGATTCAATCCATCTTGAGCACAATGAAAGAAATAGTTGTGCTTAAAAAAAATTAAAAAAACTAAGAACACATTGGCTGAGTTTCAAAGATAGAATCTTATTTATTAAACTATGTGGGTTGAAAAGAAAAATGGGAAGGAAGCAGGACTCTGCTGAAGTTTAAACAAACCCAGTGGGATGTTTCGTGGCATGTCCACAAAATGAAGCCGTGAGGGCTGGGTGTCCACCCGGATTCCTTGGATGGCATTTGTTCTCCAAGTTGGACTTGGCTCTTTAACCGGAAGGCAAGAAGGATGGGAATGAGGTCCCCTGCTTTTTAATAGTAACAAAATAATATGGTATCAGAGAAACATGTATGCCAGAGCACTAAATGCCCTGAGTAAATCTGCCAGTAACCTATTTCAAGATCCGTACTTGAGCAATCCAACCAAATACGTGCGTTTTGTGTCGATGGAAGTGACATTGGGCTGGCAGGGGACGGACACCATGGATGACCTCCATGTCTGAAGGAGATCCACGCTGTGCTAAGGAGGGGCACTGGGTTGGGGCAAATTCGGGTGGTGTCCACATGAGTGTGAAGTCCCACCACCAAAACCCATCCAAGCTGCAGATGCCCCCCATCCAGCCTTTCGGAGGCATTTGCTGAAAACAGCTTAAAATGAGTTCTCTTCTCTGCACTTGTCCTTCTGCAGGGACAGCTTGTTGACACCTGCCATTTTCCCACAAGCAGACCGCAAAACATAAAGATACAACCATGGTTTCCACCACCACTCCTGTTTTTGGAAACCTCACACATTTATTAATTCAGCCAAGAAATAAAGTAGATTTGACCATTTTTCTTTGAGGGGGCTGGGAGGGGGATCTGTCTGAAATGCATCATTTCCCATTCTTCATAAAGCCTTGAAAAACCATTAACCAACTTTGTTAAACACGGGGTCAGGCTGATAGCCCAAGTGGAATCTAGAGATATCTGAATCACTCCAAAATATTATCTGAAATCAAATGCCTACTGGACCTTGAAGGCTGTGAAAATCCCTATTAACAGGCTGCTGCTGCAAATATTAAAGCTACTGTTGTTAAGGAGGGAGGGAGGGAGGGAGGGAGGGAGGGAGGGAGGAAGGAAGGAAGGAAGGAAGGAAGGAAGGAAGGAAGGAAGGAAGGAAGGAAGGAAGGAAGGAAGGAAGGAAGGAGGAAGGGAGGGAAGGAGGGAGGGAGGGAAGGAAGGAGGGAGGGAGAACGGAGGGAATGAGGGAAGGA
>NW_020769350.1:9828125-10039235 GCF_900518735.1 Pseudonaja textilis
GGAGGGAATGAGGGAAGGAATGAGGGAGGGAGGGAGAAAGGAAGGAGGGAGGGAGGGAGGGAGGGAGGGAGGAAGGAAGGAAGGAAGGAAGGAAGGAAGGAAGGAAGGAAGGCAGGAGGAAGGGAGGGAAGGAGGGAGGGAATGAAGGAAGGAGGGAGGGAGAATGGAGGGAATGAGGGAAGGAATGAGGGAGGGAGGGAGAAAGGAAGGAGGGAGGGAGGGAGGGAAGGAGGGAGGGAGGGAGGGAGGAAGGAAGGAAGGCAGGCAGGAGGAAGGGAGGGAAGGAGGGAGGGAATGAAGGAAGGAGGGACGGAGAACGGAGGGAAGGAGGGAAGGAAGGAGGGAGGGAGGGAGAAAGGAAGGAAGGAAGGAAGGAAGGAAGGAAGGCAAACAAAAGAGGAGAGATGACTAACTCTTTAAATGGGTCCTGATGTCTTTTCGTGAACCGGCTGACCACGAGTCAATTGGATGGTGGCTGCAGTGACCCACTCAGTCTCTAACGCCCGCAATGTAACCTGCTTCTAAGTCCAGCCCTGTCTGTGATGGGAAGACAAAGTCAACAGAAGATAGATAGAGTTGATCTCTGCTGCAGACTCAACACAAGCATGTGTTTTCTCTGGAACTCTATTATATTAAAAAGAGAGATGCTAATGTGACATTTTAGCAGCACAAAAGGAGATTCTGTTCTAAAATTAGGGCATAAATCAAACACAGATATTCTCCCAGACATACAATCAACCCCAATTTTACTCCTCCTCTTTCTACATCGAGGGTTGTATTTAATTCCAACCAGCATGTTTCAACAGGAGATGCTACACTTTGAAGTTCACAAGAGGTCCAAGAAGAGAAGCAGCTCGGCAAGTCAACGTGAGCTTCCCCTACATACCAAAGTAGCTGGAGAAGAAAGGGAGGGAGGGAAGGAGGGAGGGAAGGAAGGAAGGAGGGAGGGAGGGAGGGAGGAAGGAAAATGGAAAGGGAGTCCCGGGGGGAGGGAAGGTCTTTGGAGGCACTTGAGTATATCCCTCATGCCAGGACTTGGGGGGGGGGTCCCCACGTGTCCCTCCGAGACGTCGAGGGTCGTTTTGCACCTATGGCAACCCAACAGTTATGCTTCCCAAGCATCTTCCTCCAGATCAAGGGGATCAGCTGAGGATCACACACTACAAGATGTCGTGGGTGGATGGTTCCAAGGCAAGCACTAGATTTGATTTCATTTCCCTCTCAATGCAATTAAAATTAAATTAATCAAAATTAATATGATCGCTCCCCAGTTAAATATTTTCCCCTTCTATCTGATTAACTACCATCTGGGAGCACCTTCGGGGGATCTCTGGGGAGAGCACAAGGTTTTCGGAGGCTGCTCCAGAGTTTTGGGCTGCACCCTGCTGGTGAGGGCTGAAGGGTGCAAAGCCAGCCGATTATGGCTTATTCCATGAACCACGGCCTGGCCTGGGGTGGTCTCTTCAGGGAGGTCAGGAGCCATGGAAGGAGAGGGGGGCCTGCAACCCGAGGCCTCCCTGCGACCCATGCCGAAGGGCCCCTGGGGGGCCACATTCACCAGTCATGTTCCCCCTGCAGGGAGGAGGAACCGAAAGCCCCGTGGAAGGAAGCCCACCGCCTCCCCGCCTCCTCCCGAACCCAAAGGCAGACAAAGAGGTTTGCTTGTTCCAGTGGGCTCTTTTTTGCTCTGCGAAAGGGATTTGGCTTCCATTGTTGGGGGAAGAAAAGGCAGCTTTTTCCTTCTATTTGCCTCACTTAGGCCTATTTAAATAACTTCGACTATAATTTGCCATTCTGTTAATATGCTGATGTTAATGGCTATTTTCTCCACTTCTTTGTACTTGATGCCTTCAGTTTCCTCCACTCAGTATTTCTTTCAGTACATAAAGTTTGGGAGGGGGAAGAGGGGGAGGAGAAAGAGGGGGAGGAGGAGGAGGAGGAGGAGGAGGAGGAGGAGGAGGAGGAGGAGACATCCTCATCATGAAGGAAGTCTGAGAGAAAAGGCCCAACTTTTCAACCACATTCAGAATCCCGAAGGTAAGAGGAGAAATTAACTGATATGGAATTAATAGAAATTAATTGACAAGCATGGATGAAATATGGAGGACTGGTTAAAAAGAGAGAAAGAGAGAGAGAAAAGTGAAGTGTTTTACTGAGCTTAATGCATTAGAAAAACATCTCCCAACCATCCAGAAATGAAATAACTAGACTTAAATAGGCCACAGGGTTTTTTTTTTTCTCCAAAGAGGAAAAAAATATCTGAGGCTTATAGTACAGGGGTAAAAAAAACCCCACAGTGCATAAATTAGCATCCCCTTTGTTTTGAACTCAATGAATTTATATCATCCTTCAACACTATTTAGGCAAAGCAAATACAAACAAGAAAATCACATTATTCTTTCCCAGCCGCACACAAAAATGATCTGGATATTCACATTTAAAACTGCTATCATTGATTAGCTTAAGGCAATTATTTCTCCTGCTGCATTCTTTTTTACAATAATTTTAAAAAGAATTCATGTCTCTCGCCTAACAAGAAAAATGAAATCCCATTAGTTGAGTCTCCAGTGGATATTAACGTTCTTTTTGTTTACAAAGGTTAATATCTCCCAAATAAAGGAACACACACTGCCTGTTAAAATAATTACATCATGACATTTCAGAAAGGTTGGCAGATAGACATGGTTTCAAGCAAAGAAACAAACAAAGTAAGTAGGATACTTTAAAAAAAAAACCTGTGATTTAAACAAACAGAAGCTATTCTGTCCCCAGTGCTACTGGGATGTTTGTCTGAATACTTCCCCCATCCCACAGGACCTACTCTTTCTTTTCAGAGTTAGTATTCAGAAGGCCACACTGATGACCACCCAAAACCAACCTTCTGAACCCAACAGGCTGTTGACTTACAAGGGCTCAGCACTTTCTTCACCACGAAGGAATGGACGGCTCCCCCACATCCCATGCCAGAGGGTCTTCCAATTATTTGTGGTGACAACTGGAGCAGCTCCAGGGCTGCACCAGAAGATCCTCTGTGGTCTTGGTAGCCTTTCCAGCCTTGTTGTTGGGTTACATTGAGTCCAGCTATAAGGATACTGACATGAGTGTGTAGATGAGTTTTGTTGGGGAAGGATGTTGGTCCTTTGAGGCTGACAAGCACAGGAGAAAGCTGTAATGGTGACCTCTACTTTGTAGACTGCATTGGTATTTCCTCCCTCCCTCCTTCCTTCCATTCCTCCCTCCCTCTCTTTCTCTCCCGCTCTCTCTTTCTCTTTGTTGAGGTTCTCGGGCCACAGTGCAACTCAACATGAGAAGCAAGATGGTCAGGAGCAGGGGGTCGCCAACCTTTCGGACCTCAGGGACCACCAAACTCATAATTTTAGATCCCAGGGACCATTAACTGGGTCTGTGGGTGTGGCCTAATTTGTGGGTGTGGCTTGGTGGTCATGTGACTGGCTGGGCATGGCTTGTATGTAAATATTATAAATATTTATATAAATATTGAATTTTTTATTAAAAAGAGCAACTTTTACCCAAAATCAGGCAGGCAGATTGAGTTGCTCACAGAATCACAGATTCATTCAGAAATCTATCTATCTGCCATTGGCTAGCTCAATCTGTCACATAAAATTTGCTTGCAAGCAAACTCATAAAATTTGCTAGAAAACAAACTCACAAAATTAACTCACAACACACCATGTATGTAAATATTGATTTTTTTATTTTTAAAAAAGCAACTTTTATCCAAAATCAGGCAAAGCAGGCAGATTGAGTTGCTCACAGAATCATTCAGTGATCTATCTATCTGCCATCGGCTAGCTCAGTCTCTCAAATTTGCTTCCCGTGAGTCTGCACTGAATTTGCTTGCAAGCAAACCTTCAGTCCTAAGGGAGGTTCGGCTGTGCTGAGCTAGAAAGCAAGAAATCCAACCACTTCCTCCTCCCTAGCTAATCTAAGTCTCCCGGCACCCAGCAGAACAGATGATGGTCGGAAAAAGGAAAAATAGCAACTTAGCAGACAAGTTTGCTGGGTAAGGAGTGAGTGGGCGGGGAGGGTTCCCGCGGGCCATGTGGGCAGCGCAGCCTTGTGTTTCTGCACAGCCTGGATTAATTGCTTTGTGGGGGTGCTCTGGGGGTGAGATTTCTCTGCGGCCCACCAAAATTTTCTCATGGCTGGTTGGTGATGGCTGGTCAGGAGGACCAATGACCTCTGTAAGGCATGGCTCTCCATCTTCCAGGGGCAACCAGAAGGGCCGTCTCACAGTCCCTCGCTGGCAACTGTTGGGCATTTCAGAATGGAGTTAGAAAGTCCTGACCCCCCTCAGCCCAGATGATCCCCTGAAGCCAAGGCTGGTTATGGCTTTCCAAAATAGGACAAGGAGACCTGAGGTCCCCCCTCCAAGTAGAGACAGGGCTCTGGGCTGCAGCCTCTCTGAAGGAAGGCAGGGTGATGCCTTTAGTACCTCCAAGGTAATGAAGCACTGCAGCCAACTCCTCAGAACCTTAACGTAACATTAGCATATTAACTGAAAGGCAAATTATAGTCAAAGCTATTTAAACAGGCCTAAATGCACCCAGCCAAATAAAAGGGAGCCCACCTCTTCTTCGCCCAACAATGGAACAAACCTCCGGAGCTTGTCAGGGCCTTGTCCAATTCCGCAGCCCCTCACCTGCGCATTGCCTCAGCAACGAAGTGGCGCCCACGCCAGCAGCATTATGCACCGGCAGGGGGCTCCCGGGCTCTGCAGGGCGCGAGGAATTAGGGACTTGCAAGGAGCTCAGCGGGAAGCCAAACAACTTGCCCTTTGCCTTTTGTAAGCATGTTAACACAATGCGCATCAAAGTAAATATTCCGAGACAAAAGCCCGCCAGCCCTGCTTTTGGGGGTGGGGGGGGAGAGAAGGCATGCTATGCAGCACTCGCATGACTAACGGGGAAGTGCTCAGGGACTTGCTTTCATGCAAATCTTTAGAATGAATTTAGAATAGAGCTGGAAGGGTCCTTGGAGGTCTTCTAGTCCAGCCCCCCTGCTCAAGCAGGACAACCTATGCCATCTCGGACAAGTGACTGTCCAGTCTCCTCTAAAAACCTCCAGTGATGGAAGCGCCCACATCTTCCATCGTCCCTGGAAACCAGCGCTGTGCTCAGAACGGGGAATGCCCAAGTGACGCTGATGCAACTTAGGCGGGGCCTGCCCCATTGCACCATCCAATGACCAGCAAGGAGGCTTCCCCACAACCGGCCATCTGGGCAAATTGTGATGCCCCTTGACCCAGAGGGCCATCCCAACAGCCCAGAAGAGTCCCAGGAGGGGGAGGAGAATCCCTTGTGTTTTCATCAGCCCAAGGTCATCTCAAGGGCCTCCCCTTGGCACTGGATCCAGCATAAAAGATTCCTCCACACCCATGTTGGAGTGCAATTACAATTCTAGCAGATCCTGGGAGCACCTGATGCAAGTGGGCCCATGTTACGAATCAGGGCGAGGTCAACATGAAGGTGTAGCGCCCGAGTAACAACTGATCCCACTCTCTGTCCTCCCAGGGTCCAATTTAAGAGGGAGATGGCCAGTTCTTTCCTTCCAGGCTACCATAACGCACAATTCATGCTGTTCATAAGCTCCTCTTGTGCTTTATCATCCTGGGATTTCATCCACGCATCGTATCTCCTCTGGAAAGGCCGCTGGTCTCCACATTTTTCACACAGAAGAGAAGTTTCTCCAAGAAAATCCCCTTATTTGTTCCAACGACAGATCGCCACCATTGGTTCTTTTTTTTATCATTATTATTTCATACATACTGCAAGAATGGTGTCACATCTGCCTTGCCCATCAAATGACGAGAAATTTTGAGGAGAGCAGTGTTCTACAGATGTTCCTCTCAACTAAAATATAATTTCCATGTCAGGCTGACAATTTTCCAGCTGACTGGTTGAACATGCAGCTCGGAGGCTCTGCCCTGCCGACCGAGATTGGATGCAGATGGCAAGGTTAGCAATCCCTTTCTTCTCCTATTAAAACTTCTCTTTGCCACCATAATATTTGTAAACGTACACCACAAATGGCATCCCGTAGCAGTGGGGAGAGGAGAGAAAGCGAGCGATCTGCCGCAATAATCTATTTTTAATGCCCTTGTTATACAGAGCTACCTTCCGACAGATGTGGCTTCTTTCACAGATGAGCTATCGATCACATCTGCCTGGTAAAGAATTGCAAAGGGTCACTGGGTCTCTAACAACTGGCATCCGAAGTTTGTTCCTGTCTGATATGGCCTATAATATTATGTATATATTTTAAAAAGTCCATCTAGAAACAAGAGCCTTAAAATGAGCTGCAGTCTTTCTCTGGATCCTGTTTGGCTCAGGAGAGGTTCAAGAGATTATAATATCGAGGCCAAGTGGCATTAGACTCAAAGCAGCTCTTAGCCAATCTTGGCTGATCTTGAAAAGGCAAGGTCAGGCTTCATTAGTGATTGGATGAGAAACCTCAAAGCTGAAGAAGCAAAACAAAATCCCTAAACACGAAAACAAACAAAGATCCTCACAGCAAAGCTACGGCAGCCTCCGTGAGATTATATGGCAGCGTCCACGAGCTCAACACGAGGATGGCTTCTCTCCTGCAGGAAAGTCACTATGGAATAACCTCACTGGCAGGTTTTGAAGAAGAGACTGGCAGCCACTTGTCTGAAATGGTGCAGGGCAGGGCTTTTCAAACTCGGCAGCTTTAAGACTTGTGGACTTCAACTCCCAGAATTCCTCCTCCAGTCGTGTTAGTTCAGGAATTCTGGGAGTTGGAGTCCACAAGTCTTAAACTTGCCGCGGTTGGAGGGCCTTGGTCTAGGGTCTTGGGGCTGGACCAGAAGACCCTCCAAGGTCTCATCCAACTGTGTGGATTCTGTTAACATGAAAGACAATTGCTTCTATATTAACGGGCAGAAGCCTCCGATAAAGCAGGTGAACACTTCTTGGCAACTGCACTGCTGGATTACTGGCAGAATCAGCAGAGGACGTTTGAAGGATCAGAAGTGGGTATTAGAAGATACTCTGGTTCACATTTGTACCCTGCTTTCTATGGCATGGATATATTATATGACCACAGTGGACACCAAGAACGGATCCCTTATATTCTCTTCACCTTCAGTAGTCCCCTCTGATTTCTCCTCCATGCTGAAGCAACACATGTGCCCCTTCTCAGGGCGTGTGTGTGTGTGTGTGTGTGTGTGTGTAAAGGGCACCTATTTCGTTGCTTTGTTGTGGATCATCATTAGGACACCCACATCATCACTCTTCAATTCCAGACTTGAAACTGCCAAAAGAGGCTGTGCCAAAAATATGGATTTGGAAAGATATTTAAAAAATATATTTTGGGAAGGAGGCTGTTAGAAGCATCTAGAGCAGTGGTGGTTCGGCCCGGTTCTGCCGAGGAAGGAGCAGCGAAGAGCAGCCGAGACCGAACCAGTTCTCTCCACCGTTCTGCTGTTGGGCCCGCCTGGACTCCCATACTCACCTGTATCCTCCGAATTTGAAGCGCAGCTGCTTTGCGCGGCACAGAAGAGTGCCGTGTGGCAGCTGCTGAAGCGACTGGGATCATGCAGGCTTGCAGGAGGTGAGTTAGAACGCCTCTGCAAAGTGTGTGTTTGGCACGCGCACGCAAAGTGTGTGCACGCACGCAAAGCAGGCCCACCAAGCCATGCCCACCGAACCAATGGTAAAAAAATTTGAATCCCACCGCTGATCTAGAGAGATTTTACGATGGATGGATGGATGGATGGATGGATGGATGGATACAGATGAAGAAGAAAGCACCATGCAAACAACATCCTTTATTAAATTATGGGAATTAACGATGTCACCGGAAGAGTATGGAAGATAAAAAAATTACAAAAGACAGAAGTCCTTCAAAATTCCATATTCCGCTTGTTGCGAATGTTGCACATTCTCTGATTAAATCGTTGACTCAATGCAAAGGCAACATTTCTACCTCTACTTCTGCTGATACTCACACGTGAAATATGGGCCTTGGATGGTTGATGCTGTCGGGAAAGCCCCAAAGCATCCTCCTTTTGGGGGCAGCCCCCCCTCAGTGCCTGGAAAACAACTAGCCAGACCTTGGAGAAGCAACATGGATGAGCTCCAATCCTTGAGAAAACGCTTTTCTTCTCCAGAACCTTCGGAAGAAACAAGGGGCAGTGGAAGGGGGAGGACTCCGTGCCCAGCTACCCTTTATCCATCCAAACAGCTCTGCTTCGATGCTCTTGCCACGCTCCAGTCTAAACATATCCATTCACCAAAAGATCCTTCCCATCCAACAAGCATCCCCGTCTTTCTACTTCCCAGCTTTTTTTAAAAGCTCAGCCAGATTCTTCCAGGAGCCAAGTCTCAGTCTTGAATATGAACACTTTCAGTCCATCCAAGATTTGAGTGTGGCTCTTTGGGCATCCAAAATACAAGATTAAACCCCTCAAGCCCCTCTGAATGGAGACACTAGAGGTCCACCAAGGCCCAAGGTCTGCTGGGAAGCCCACGTTGATGGGCTGCTTCTCCCAGATCTTCAGCAAGTGGAGACACGGCCCAAGCTGGTAATCCTAGGGCTCGGGCTGATCCCGATCATCTCCGTAAGCCTCAGATTGTCCAAGAGGCTTTCAGAAACAAGGAAGCCCCTCCCCGGCACGTGCCGAAGAGCTGCACAAAATCCGCTACTGCAGAGACAGCCATAAATAAATATTTGACCGAAGAGGAGGATTTTCTTTTATTCTTTTCTTTTTTCTTTTTTTGCAAAATTGCGAAACACATGTTGCATCTAAATCCTTGCAGAGACAGATGGTTCAAGCTTCTATTAGCAATGAATAATGAGATGTGTCATGAAAGGTGTGAGCTTTCTATTTAACCTTGTTTTGCTTGCTATTTTCCCCAATAAGTGTCGGATGCACAGCAGTCTCCAATTTTTGCAACGGTGGAGGGGTGAGGACTCCAGTCACTGCAATAATCCCATAGAGCAGCCTGGGCTGGCACCCCCTCCCTCCAAGAAACCAAACCGCCCCCTTGTAGCCGCCCCTGTCCCTCGGGAGAGTGCTTCCCTCCACCCTCCCCAATGCCAATTGGGCATCGGCTTCTCTGGCACAGAGGAAATCCGCCAAGCTGCAGAAAGCTTTTGAAGACGCCTAATGGGTTGAGTTTCCATTCTGCAGGAGTTAGTTGTTACGGAGAATGAGTTTCCTCGGTGTGATGATGGATAGAAAAAGATTTATTGTGGTGGCTGTTGTGGTTTTCCATTTTGGGATGTAATTTTCACGTTACCTTTTTTATTGTGTTCTTTCTGCGTTGCTTTTAGGAGAGAGACTGAGGGGCATATAAACGCAGTAAATAAATCGTGTGATCGTAAGCAGCCTAGCTGGCACCAGCCCAGTTCTGGCTTCTTACACACTATTACAGTCCCTGAAAGGGGTACGTTTCTGCATCACGCAACAACAGAGAGGCTGCTGCTTGAAAACGGGTGGAACTCCAAAGGTAAATGCAAAAGGCAGACCCGCATCACAAAACACTGAAAGAGGTGATAGACTTCTCCTGCTCAGATCACTTCCCCAGATGGCTGCACATAACTAGAAAGGCTAGATAAGACACACCGGCAGTTCAAAACTTATTAGGAAACAAACAACTTGGTATCCTTCAAATGTTTTGGCTTCCACAGCCACAGCTAACATGCCAGCCTAGAGGGCAAGCAGTGGTTGCTATGCAACAGGAAAGCTTAAAAGAAAGGAAGGGAGGTTGAGTAAATCTGTATGGATCGTCAGTAAAAACACAAAGCCCTTTTCCACCCTGGAAATCAGTGACCTAATCATTCTTGCCACCCCGACCGTTACACGATTCCTGATCTAACCTGAGTGATTATTTTAAAACCCACAATCGCTGGCATCTCCTCCACTGAAGTATTCCAAGCTCCTTCTTGCTAACTGAGTAAGATGAGGAGCTACTAAAAAACTGAGTCTGGTTGTACATACACCACAACCCCTCGTCCCCAAACGGATGGTTACTAAACGGACCTCAGCCCTCTCTGCTTCTCCTCTCTCCATTCCCAAGGTTCATTTCCCACCTTGGCAGCTCCGGCCCCCACACTGCGAAGCAAAAGAGTGAACAACGTGGACACACTTGGCAGGTCACCGGTTGGTTAACTCAGATGAAGTGATGAAAAGTGAAAGATGGGAGAAGGGACAGGGCGGCCTGTTCAGTCCGTGAAACCAAAATTCACCCCCGAAGTCTTCAAGCAAAGGTGGTGCTGAGATCAAAGTGACAGAAGGGCTAGTGAAGGTGGGCCGATGTTACCAGAGCATCACCCCCGTCCCCTTCACCGACAGCCAGTGGGCAGCCTTGAGAAGGACGAGTGGTGGAGAATACCACAAAGTGAAGAGCATCATAGTCTTATTTCCATGGAAGGATGAACACCCTTTTCTCTCCAAATAATAAGTTGCTTTTAAAATGACACCTTAGGTTCATGCAGAAGCAACGGTGGGAGCAATGAAGGGTGTGGGCTTTCTTTGAAGGGGTGGGGAGGAGGTCTTTGGCTTAGTTGCAATGTCATCCCCCTCATCATCCTAGCCATGGTCCATCCACTGCAGGGTGGAGGCCTCTTCCGCTTGTTTCCAACCAAGATGGTCCTGGGCTTTCTTTTCCCAATTGGCCCCGCCATGTTTGCTGACGTCGTCCATCCATCTTGTTTTGGGGTCTCTTTCATGGAGACTTTTTATCAATGTATGGAGGTCGAGTATAGCAAGGAATCGCTCAATGAGCCTTGAAGCAAAGACTCAAACAGACCTCCCTCAGATGTTCAGGCCAATGAACTTACAAGAGACAAGTGATGGGGTTGAAAAGCAGCCTTTCAACCAAGATTGTACGGAGTTTAAGCATACCAATATTTTCAGGATAGGCAGATAAGCACATCCCTGGCCACCTACCGGAGCATCGTGGCTGTCTAAAAGGTTGTTGGGCCTCAAGGGCTGTGGGTGGAAGGCAGGTTGAATTGGGCTGAACCCCAGTCAGCTGGAAGGGGTGATGAGCTGTTGGTCTGGCTGGCAGGTGGGAACCGACACACAGGAAGCGAAGGCTGAGGAACGGCCTCCTAATCACAAGGAGCCTCCGAGAGAGTGAAACTGAGCATTTCGGTACAGGAATCGGATTTGCATCCTTTACGGATAGAGAGTTCCCCTCCGCTCCCTTGACGCTGACGGAAACCATATAAGCATAAGAAAGTATTTTCGGCTAAATGAGTCCCGAAACGTAGACCGGGTAGAGCCTCAACTACTATGTTCATTAGAGTAAAAATGAGTCACCAGACTCAGAGAAGGCGAGCCGATTCTCTGAAGCTGGAGTTTAGTTACAAATGTTCCGTTAATGCCCTGTGAGAAAGGGCCATCTCAGCGCAACACCCCAATTACAATGAAAAATTACAGGGAGAAAATAAACCTACAGTAGACAATGGAAAGCAGGGAGGGAGAAACACAGCTACTTTTGCTGCAGCTTCTACTGATGCCTCCATCTTGCTGGAAAGCTACAATCCACCAGGGGAAATCGACCAACTACAACGTCTCCAGGGGCACCTTAATCATCATCGCCATCGGGGGGCAGGGGGGAGTTTGTTTGTTTATCGGTTACGTAGCACCGGCTTGGACACAAATGACCTCCATGGACTTACCTGGAGCCAAGTTTGTCCTGCCCCAAGGACAGAACGGATTCCAGCTCGCAGTCGAGCCTCTCAGTCCGTACCCTCAAATCCTACCGGTGACAACGCAGAGAAGGGGTCAAGGCCTTTTCAGCTCTGGATTCATTCATTCTCCGTGTGAGAAATAAACGAGGGTCTCAGCCAGCTGCATACTGGCGCATTCACACATCAACTGAGAAGGCTGGAAAGGTGCGGGTGCTTCACGTTCTTTTTCTGTCGTTTCTCTCTATTTTGATAGGATGAAATGCAATCACAAATATTCCGCCAGAGATCTACAGTGAGCAAGGAAACACTTCTTGACAGAATGAAGCTACACAAGTTTGGGATGAGCATTTTTGGTTTCATTAACCTGCCCCGCAAAGGAGCCCTATTCTGGGGCTTATCTCAGCTGGCAAACGGTCCAAATTTATTCTATATTATAAAAGGAAGAACTGCTCAGACCTGTTGCGCTGCCCAACTGCCTGACATCCCAGAGTAAGTCATTACTATCAGGCACATCTCTTTTAGCGTTGTCCTTACAAAAGGCATTTTCTTTTGGCAGGGACTTCGCTGCTGCCAGTTTCTTTCTCTCTAAGATAATTTTTACTCTCTAAACCCAGCTTCAGTGGAAAAGCAAATTAACTTCTCACTGCAGGCAGGACTGAATCCGGCAAGTTTTAGGTTCCATCAGGTTTTTGGCAGGTGACAACAAGAGGCAGCCAGCAAACCCTGAGTGGTGGGAAAGAAAAGGATGAGATCGGCCCCAATTTGCCAGAAATTTCTATCTGCTCCCTTGCTTCAGACACACACACACACACGGGGGGGGGGGGGCGGCTGTTGTTTTGTCTCTAGGCAAAAACGGTTTGCACTGAGCGCAAAGGACTGAAGCGAGAATGACGGGGCTTTTGGAGAGCTTCTCCTGGAGGACCCAAACTCATGGCCCCAAAGCAGATGTTTTCTTGGGCAGGATAAGCTCTTCAGGATCAGGGCCCTTTACACCACAAAAAGCTTGGGCTGGGAAACGGCTCTGGAGAAGGCAGGGAAGGGTCAACGAAAAGGCCCCTCCCCCAAGGGCAAGGCGGGGCAAGGCAGACGCATCTCGGTTTGCGCCGCGCATGTGTGTGTCACTCCTTGCTAATTAAAACTATTCATGCACATTTGTCAGGGGAAGGAATAAGTCTCCATCTCCTTGTATGAAGTCCCCCTTTTCAATTTAATCCGGCATGTTTTGACAAAAGCACTTTGGAGAGGCATTTGTCACTAGCCAACTTTAGACAAGGTTAATGAAAGTTCTGTCACAAGAAGGCCCGGCCTGCTTTAAATTACAGATGTCACACGCCATGACGAAAGAAAGGGCACGCAGTTACAGTCCCATAAACTATCCTCTCCAGGGACACACAGGTAATTGCATAGCTCATTAAAAACTGTTTTAATTATTAATTGACCGTGTCAGAGTTGTCCTTTAATGTCAATTTTAATTCTTCTCTCTTTTTGGGAAGCAGAATGGCAGCTGACCTAGAGAACCTGGTGTACCAGCACAAAGGACCAGCAGGAAAGGTGTGGAAGGCAGAAGATGCCATGGCGACCACTGTCACCTGGCAACTTGGCCAAGGGAGAGTCTCTTTTCCACAGTCAAAGGGTAGGGGAGATACTTCCGTAGGGGTGGGAGGATCCATTTTAGGTGTCAGGAGAACGTGCATTTGTGGAAGTTCTGAAGTGAGGAGGAAGGAACAGCTTGACCAAAGATGGTTGCTTCTGTGTTAGTTTTCATTCTCTCACTTCTGTTAGCGATTGCCTCAACTGGTGGCAAACCAGAGTCAACCCCACTGGGGCCTGGAAGCTAAGAAGGATGGAGGTGGCTAGTTCTGGGCTGGGAGCCCACAAGAATCCAGGCTGGTGGCCAGGCTGCCAACTCAAAGACATCTCTCGAAAGACTAGGAGAACTTTGCATTCATGAGCCTGGGAATTCATGGGCCTCCTGTCTTCTGGGCCTCCTAAGGCACACAAAATACATGAACTGATGGGGGCTGCAGATCTCCTCGGAGCACCTATTTGAAGAAGGGAGAACCCTGGATTTATTAACTAGCCGCACAGGTGGCTCTTCAAGAAAGTGGGGGAGAAAGGAGCTATAGAAGTAGGAGGAGGCCCTCCTGCTGGAGACCATGGCCGTGAGCTTCCAGGAGCGTCTCCGTACTGATAAGGGAAGAACCACCTGTGATGTCAGATGAAAAAGTGCTAGAGGATTGATGAGCAAGCTGGACCTTTGAGGGAGGGGAAGGAGAACCCCCAGCTCTCCCCCTCAGGAATTAATGGAGAGGGTCCCACCACAAAGTTCTGCCCACCGTTCATCTCCAAGCCTCGGGGAACTCTTCGCCCCTCCCCACAGGCCACAGGGGCCCTGTCCACCTCGTGCTCTGTGTCAGTCCAGGTCGGGGAAGGCAGGTGGCCAAGGTCAAGAGGACAGGCCCATTTTTATCCTGGATGCTGAAACTGGGTTTGGCGTTTGTACACAGAAGCCTAGGATGCTTTTCCAGGATGTGGCCCTGGGAGCAGAACCTCAGCAACTGGAAAAGCGGTAAGGCCAGAGGTGCACCATCATCAAATGAGATCAGTGATGTGCCTTGTTATTTATGACTGCTGAGGGGGGAGGGGGAAGACATAATGATGCTTCGCTGTCTTTCTTGGGGGAGGGGATTTGGAATCACTACAGTCAGTCTTCCTTAAAGGCTCCTGGCTCCTGCTGGGGAGGGAGGCAGCTTCCCTGGACCCCATCCCCACCCTAAGAGGGTAACTCATGGCTGACAGCTCAATATTCCTTGTCATGTCCATGGGTGACACATGAATGCCGCACGCTGTGCCACCCAAGAACTAGGCGTGCTCTTCCTCTTGGGTGCTGGAGCTTCGCTCGAGCTTGGAGAATTTGCACTAGGCATTATCCAGCGATGGAGCCCAGAGGACGCATTAGAAGCAGGGATGTTGGGGCCCAAGGCTTGAATCGCACATCTCAGCTGCACAGCAGGCACCTGGATAATTCAACTCCAACAAGCAACTGATTACTCCAATTTGAGTAATACCCAAATTACTTTAATTGGAAAGAACCTACAATTTCAGCTTTTGCTGAAATGAAGCCCGCAGACCAGATGAAAATGGTGGAAGCAAACAAGGATCTAAAAGAGGTCACTCCAGGCGGATGGAGATGCCCAACACAGCTCCCTCTGGGTCTTTAGCAACACAGGTTTATTATGCCGGAATTGGAAAAGGACTCAAGCCATGCAACTGAAAAGGAGCAGGGTAACTGAAGAACCATTTGAGAGAAGGACTGAAAGGGAGTGACTAATGCATTAGTCATGTGCTCATCAATACGCAACTACCAAGAAAAGAAGTTTACTATATTCCACCATCCTAAGGGGGAGAGAAGAATGGAGGACTATAAGGCTCAATTATTCTAACTGGAAAGTTGAGCAGGCAATGACTTCACCCCCCTGAAATAGACAAATGGTGAAACTTGATTTCTGAGCCCCGTGTGGGATCGGGAACTCAGTGCACTTGGGGGGGCAGAGAACAGAGGGAAGCGTATCAAATGATAAGCAGGATCTCCCACGTATGGGAAGCATCCTTCTCAGGCTAGGGTAGGCCATCCAAAGTTGTGGAAAATCAGGGCCGAGGTGCAGGGGCTGCCCTTCATTGTGCCTGGGAAGAACAAACAGACATTTAGCCCAGCGGAGCCAGAAGATAAGCAAAGGCAAAGCCAAACAAAGACTGGGTTTTCACGAAAAACCAGAATGTAACACATTCGCAAAGAGCGGCGTGCAAAGTATAATTAAAATATTATCTGCCTGATAGAAGTGCAATATTCTATATTCATCTTCACTCAAGCCAAGATTAGCTCCCATTCAATTCAGACACTCAAAAGAACAGATTGTTCTTTAGAAATGGATAACGTAGATCAGGTACTACACAGATCTGTGGCTGCGCAGACACCTGAGAACAAAGCATGCAAATAGAGATAAGGGGGACGATGCGTTGCCCCCGATAGAACCTGCATTTGGCTCCAGGTGCTCCGGAATTTCTCAGAGGAATAGAGGCAGCCACAAAAACAGGCTCCGTGGCAGAAGCTTGGACCAAGACCATAGAGCAATCAGGGTTTGGGCCAAGGAAGATTTTATTAGTGGATAATTTGTACTGAGGGATGGATGGAGAGAATGCAAACATCTTAGTTGCCTAGATTGGTTGATTAGATGTATAAGGCTCAAACAGTGTGACTGAGTAGCCTCAGTGATGGTCAACACCATTGATGGTCAACCAACAACCACCTGACACTCTTGGATTCTTCTTAAAGAGGGTTAACTGGACACTCGGTGGTGCTGTTTACCTGAGGCTGGTCCTAAAAGGTGGTCCAAAGATTTCAAGATTTCAGAGAGAAATGGAATTGTCCTCCTTGCCTTCCGCAGGGGCTGTTTTGCTAATTCCTTTCTAATCCTAATAGGAAGATGCTGCTATTCCTTTTAAACCCCTACATGTGTGAGGTTCTTGGTGCTCCCTGGCCTTGGTTGCTTTCTTGCAAATGTTTCATGACCCAGAAGAGAGAAGGGCTTCTAGCACGGATGATGTTCCCTAGTTGGGTCATGAAACATCTGCAAGAAAAGCACCAAGCTCAGAGGGGACCAAGAGCCCCTCAATGCAGCCCCGGGCTAAAAAGATTCTCTTGTATCAGGACCAAAAATGCTTTGCAGCTACTCACATCTACTTCCACAAGCCTCTAATGTCATCAGGAGAGGGTCTTCTCTTTGGCTCGCTGGAGTCAGAGATACTAAGACAATGAAGACCCCGTTGCTGTGATCACACATAAATGGAGCCACTGTAACAGGCTTTGCCATGATATTAAATGTGCATAATTCATAACAGTGCTGTCTGCTGATATGTTTTTCCTAAATGGTTTAATTTTTGAAAATGACCTTTGGAAAGTGGGTATCCCCAGAAGGCAGCAGAGAAAGGAATCCAAAATTGGCCATTTTGCTTTCTATTAAAAAAAAAAGTAACAATTTAATTAATAGCTTTTGATCACGGCTGGAGGCTGATGGATCGTGAAGTGCTCCTCTTGCTCAGGTAAATGAAGAGATGGGGGGGGAATACTTTTTATGCTGAAGATCACCTCTATAAGAAATATGATCACAATGACAGCGGAAGATGACAAGTATTAAAGATACTCAATTAGTTTTATTAGACCACCACTGAGCACCAATTAGGTGGATATAACCAAGCTTTGTGTCATTGACTGTAGTCCTCCATAGTTTCTGGAAACTAGACACGCACACAACTTTCTCATCACATCTGATGCTAAGACAACAGTCTTTGTCTAAATGTGTGCTAGACTCCTGGGCGCCCAATGAGAATCTTATTTTCCTGATATAGACTGGTGACTGTTGCCCTATTTTAACCCACTGTGGCTTTGCGCTCAAGATATTTAGTTATCAGATCTCCACAACAGTTGATGGATTTAGAACCTCAAGACTCAGAGGCAACCAGCTCTTGGTCTGTTATCCTCTGATTTAAGAAGAAAGAGCTTCAGGCTTGACTTGAGCTCCCTCAGTTTATTCAAACCACAACTGGATCCTCAAATGTACAAACCAACCATCAAAAATCTTAGAAGCCGCTAAAAACTGATGATGGAATGACAGCCACCCAAAAATGGCAGGAGGACAACCAACCAAAGGAAGAGATGCATTTTTTAAAAAGGTCTCATAAATGTGAGGCTTGCCCCTGGGAGGAAGGGGGGGCAAGATGACGGCTTGTCCATTCCCTCATGATGGACCTCAGAAGCACCCCAGATGCCTCCAGGGTTACCCGGAACATCACCACAAATCATCACAAAGAGGAGGGACACCTACAAACCTTACACCTAGCCACTGCCCGCATCAGCCAACCGCTGAAGGGGCCTCAACGTTTCATCTTAATGAGTCCATCTCTCTCTCTGTGTGTGTCTCTCTCTCTCTCCCTCCCCTTCCCCAGATCTGTGAAAGAGAAAAAAAATGAAATAGGTTTAATTCCCAAGTAGTAGAGCTGCGTTGAGAAGCACTCGGTGTGCAGGCCAATCCGAGCCCACACTTGAAAGCAAAAGTAGTGCAAAGGTGAGCTACAAGGACCTTGTTTGGCACAGGAGGCGACCGTGCCGGTGTGGTTGGGGGGAGTGCAAAGGGAAAAGCATCTTAATGGCTAATTAGGCTCTTCTATTAGCTAAGCGGCAAAAAGCAGAGAGATTTGGAGTATTATTGAATCACTGTCATATTGATGTTAATTCCAGCGGATGATACACCATTGATTTTTTTTTTAAAAAAAGAACCTTTGCAAACGAATGGTTCTTGCAACTCATTTCAAAGCACCCACCCTAGCATTAGTGGTTAATTAACATGCGTATTCAGTAATGAAAGCAAGCAAGACACAACCCTTTTTTACACACACACACACACACACACACACACACACACACCGACAACTTGCCTGAAGGCAACCAAGTACTGTATAACAAACTGAATTACATCATTCCAGCCAAAGCAGAGTTTGA
Source organism: Pseudonaja textilis (assembly GCF_900518735.1). The sequence continues at coordinate 9,846,370 of NW_020769350.1, forward strand.
GGCTGACATCCTTCCCCTAAACTAACAAGCTGTTTTGCAGACGAGCAAATCTTCCCTTGTTAACTTGTACAACCAGTTGCCTAATCATCAGCTGTATTTTTGCACCGTCCCCTGGACCAACCTCTCTGGGGGACGTTGGTCCTGGGACTGAGGGCTGGACTTCAGCTTTGAAGAGTCGTGTGGCCAAGTGAATGACCACGTGCGTTTATCACATCTTCCTACGCACCCGTCCCTTTTTCATTTGTGACGTTCCCTGCCTAGCTGCTCTCTTTCCCGGGTGAAGGTGTTGGGGTCACCAGAGAACACGGGTCCTTCAAACAGCACCAGCAATACGCTTGGACCCTGCTTGGGTTGTTAGAGCACATCATACCAGCCAAGGGAAGGAAATAGAAAACCCAAATCCCAGACTGTATAAAGACAGCCCGCCAAGCTAGGAAAGATCACTCCTCGACAGCAGCAGCTTGAAAAGGGGGTGGAAGCTAATCAAAATAATGTTTTCATTTTAACCTGTAGAAATCAGCAATTGATAGCCCTGTGTCCCACCCCGCCCCCCCTCTCCTTTCTCCAGTAGCTGATCAAGCTATTTGCCAACATAATTGAAGCTTTTCTGGGAGGGAGTCTTTCGATTTCATTTCGTGTTTCGGGTACAAGGTGCCGGGAAGAAGTCTCCCATCCATCTTTCTTTGTGTGCCGTAATCCGAGCCGAAGACGCAAAGGTTCGTGCTGGTGATGGATGGCTCTCCTCCTTGCCACGGTGGGGCTTAAGTCAGGCTCTCCAGGCCCCTTATTAAAAGAAACGGCATTCAGACTTATTGTAGCCTTCTCAACAGTCCTGGGTATCATATATACTTATTATAGTTCTGGGTAACGAAAATGGATTTTGCTAGCGGCTAACGTGGGAAGAAGGGTAGACAATGGATCAAGGGCAAAGGAGCAGAAGAGAAGACAACTCTTTAATACAGACCCAGGCCGGGCAAAGGGAGGGGGCTTCCAGGCCAGCCAAATGAAAGCCTTCCCCTCCCCCCCCAATAAGCAAGCACGTAAGCCAGAACATGTCAGAGCAGTGAAAATTCCACACTTGAGTCCTGTAAATGTGAAAAGATTCAAAGCAGACGGGAGAAACACCCTGGCCTCCCACGGACTGCAGGTTTAATCTAAATCAATCCTGTCAAAAGCAAAAACAAACAAACGAACAGGCAGCCAGCAAGTAATAAACAAAAGTTGTTGTTTTCACAGTTAACATTGTTTTCACATGTCTCCAAAGGACACCGTTGGAACAACGTGGAACAAAAGCTCTTTTGTGGAGGCACTGCAAAAGCTCTGGCTCCGTTGAGTGAATCCAAGCTCTGGAACGTGTTGGACGGCCAGACAAGACAGAAGCCTTGGCCCTCGTCCCTCTTTTCATTTAAAGATGGCCAAGACAAAGGGAATCAAGAGAAGATGCCTCCCCGCTCAGGTCTCTCAGACCACACAAGATGAATGAGGTCCTCTTGAAGGAACCTCATCCAGTGTGGTTGCTCCTGGGGTCTCTGTGTGTGTGTGTGTGTGTTTCTGTCTCTCTGTCTCTGTTTCCATCTCTCTCACTCCTCCCCCCCCCGCCTCTCTCTCCTCCTGTGCCCCAACCCAAGTCAAGGGGACCTGCTTGGTGGGGCTTATTCCAGAAACAGGAATAAGAGTCTATTCCATCAGCCCTCACAAGCAAACAGGATGCATACCCAAAAAAATCCATCACCTGGATCTTCCAAGGAAACACGCCAGTAAATAAATTCTTTTTTCCACTGAAGACAGTTGAAAGTGTCTGAATTAGCCAAATTTATTTCTCCAGATCAGTCCAAATTTCAGAAGTGTTGGTTTTTTTTTACACACACACATATATATACACACTGCGCATATTGAGTGTTGGGACTCATTACAATGAGAATTGCTTTACCAATAGAACTTGCAATGCATTTTTCCTGCTGCTCAAAAAAAAACAAAAAAAAAACCACCCAACAGCAACCAGCAAACAATTTGCTTTTATAATCAAATGCTGGCTGGGATTTTATACAGCAGAATTTACTGTAGCCTTGGTGGATAATGACAGAAGTATTACATTACTGCAGCATGAATATATGTGCACATAAGCGCCCATCATAGGCTTCCCAGAGACTCTCTTTAGAGACCTTCCCCCATCAGGCAGCTGGAATAGGGGCACCGGACCTTTGGGCCACGCAATGGCTCATTCTGGGTCATGCAAAGGTTGTCTGAATGCTACGTGGCCTGGAAGATATGAATCTCTGTTGCATGATCATCATCTTGAACCACATCTGTCTCCTTCTGAAGCTCATGAGAAAACTCAGATCCACATCAGATACTCTAGTCGAGGCCAAGGATGGAGACCCTCCACCTGGAGAGCCTACTAGGAGCCACAGAACTCCTCTCCATCGGCCATAGTGGTTGGGGGCCACTAGGGATTGTTTCAACAGCTTCCAGGGGGGCCACGGGAGGCCCTCTGCCACACAGAAGGCAGCCGTTTGGTGTCAGATATGTTTGCCGGCAATCACTTAAACCCGGCTTCCAAGGAGAACCACCCCAGTCTTACCCACATCTATTTGGCCTTTGCCCAGAGCAGAGTTGAATCCATGGTCATTCGTGAGGAAAAGAATCCACACGCATGATGCCTTGCAGCCTGTCTGCAACAGGCAGTAATAACTGGGCACAACAAGATGTATGGTTCAGATCAGGGGTCTCCAAGCTTGGCAAGCTTAAAGACTTCTGGAGTTGAAGCCTCCAACTCCAGCAGTTGCCAAGTTTTGAGAGCCCCGGTTTAGATCATTCATCAAGTGAACAGAACAAAGCACTCCGCCCTTAGAATATCCTCGTTTTCGAAAAGGATGCGGCTTTTACTGCGACCCTGACCCTCGTGATGGTGGAGATGAGGCGTCTCTCTATAAATCAACTGCAAAGAAGGCTCCAAATTAAGCAGCCCAGGGTGGAGTTCCTTTTTAAGAAGCGTTATTGTCACCAGTCACACAAAGGATAAGCCAGAGATTCTGGGCTCAAGCCAACAGTGGGCTGTGAACGTGTCAAATAGAGGAAGAGTCAAAGGTGGCTGCTGCCTTTGCATAAATGCACAATTGTGATCATGCCTCAATGAATAATTCAGAATAGTTTGTAGAGCTTCCGACGGGAGTCATACAAAGCCATCAAACGGAACCCGAAATTCTACCTTAAGAGTATTAAAGAAATCTCAGTCAACCAGAAAACCTGGATTGATCCGCTCCTGCTTTAAACCAAATGGCAAGATTGATCGGCTCTGCAAGGCCTTCCCTGGCCGGTTTTCTCCGGCCCTGCTCTCTCCAGCCCACCCTGATGGCTGCCAATAATGGTGCGCGAGATTGTTGAAGGAAAACAAAAAAGGGAGGTTGCCTGGAAATACAGCACTCAACACACAGACATACACACACACACACACACTTGCTCCTCATAGGGAGACGTTTGATACCACCTCCCCTCCCCACCAAGGGAAAACGGATTCCTGGCTTCCATTTCCTGGCCCCTCTTTCATCCTGGTCTGTCTGTACAGAGGAGCCCTGTAAATCTCCGGCACTCCAGTTATTGTTATTAATCCTCAGTAATAGAAATGCTAAACCTTGCCCTTGGGATTACCAGCGTTTTCACTTCCAGCGGCGCCTACTTCCCTCTCCCAAACCTGACCAAGGGTGTCCAGGGAGTGTGACCAAGAATCTCAAAATGGCGTCCACAACAGTACAATGCTAAAGAATGGACGGCACTTCAACGCCTTGCATGGCGATGCGCTGCCACCTGGATTGCTTTGACCGTATTCTGTGGGCATCCTTACCCAAACTCTGATGAATGGGATTAGGGCTATTAGGGCTAAAAAGCCCCCGCCGTCCAGTGAGGGCCACCTAGGAGCCTCCTTATGGGTGGTTTTCCTTTAAGGAAAGGATACCGTCACCTTTTTTTTTAAAGCTACGTCTGAACAAGTAAAGAAATTAAACGAAAGTTAAAGTCACCATAAAAATATTCATTGCTTCCATGTTCACATTTCATTTTCTCTGGCTTCCATCATAAAAAGCTTAATGTGTGCTCATTGTTAATCTTTTCCAAGACAAGGATTTTTTAAAGAGTTTAACAGCAATCCCAGGGCATTTGTGTTATTTTCCCTTAAGGATGTGACAGGAGTTAAAATCGCTATTTCAAATCCTAACCTCCCTGAACACCAACAATGACGCTGCTCAAACAGGAAACCTGTCACAGGAGCCGGGAGAACATCCGAAGCGATTCCGCCCTTTGCTCCAGGAGATCACTTCTCCTAAGAGAAGGCAAAACCTAAATGGACCCTGCAATGTATCACCCAATGCTGCATTCCAGAGCTCTGGCTAGAGCCGTAAATCAGGGGAATGGCTTCTCACCCTCAGCAGGAAGGCTGCAATGCCAAGGGGCGATCTCCCACCCCCACCCGCCAGCCCTCATTAGCTGGCAAAGGTAGCTTTCTGAAAGGGGCCGGGAAGAAACTCTGGGGAACATGGGCTCTTGACTGGAGATACGGGTCTGGAGGTGGAAGATCTCTGCCCCCAATCCCCGCCATCACCCGAAAAGCCCATGCTCCACTCCAGACAGAGACAAGCCACCCAACGAGAGCCAAGCAGCTCTCAAAGCTTGCTGGTGGCTCAAGGCACCCGTCCAGCCTGTCCTCCCCTGGCATCCAACGCTTCCCAGATGCCACCAAGGCCTGCTCAGCAAGGCCTCTCTTCTAGCTTCTGATCCACAGGCCCTACCTAGCAACATCTCTGAAGGCCTTCCTTCTCCCCCACTGGACACGCAGGCTCGAGTCCCCTTTGGGATGTGGCTGTTTCCATGGCAGCAAACTAGCCGTTTGAAGCCCCGCCACAGTCTTCTCCCCAAGGCGCAGCCCGTCATTCTGGCTCTGGCTCTGGCTCTGGCTCGGCTGGGGAGGGGAGGGGAGGGGACGGGTGCCGAGTGGCTGCCTCTGTCGGAGTCGTGGCAGCTTGAAAAAGAAAACGGTTTGTAGACATTGTGCGCTATCCTGCCTGAACATGAACCTCTGAACGCCAGGCCTGTAACATTATATTTTAATGCACTCTTGCCATTTAATCATCCTCGGCTGCAGGCAACGGTCGGTTACCATGGGAATGATCGCAGCACTTATACATGCGATGAGCTACCAGAAAGCAGGCGAGGCATCATGGCTAACTCACTCGCGGCATAATTAGGAGCCGCATCGGAGTCAGAGAGGAGCTCCGGGCAAACTCACGTCCTGCTCCTGATCCCGCCTCCTTCCCTGCGAGGAAGAGCCATGGATGCCCACAAAGCCTGCTCCAAAGCCCACTCATGCACTCACATCCACACAAAGGGGCTTTTGTGGTCTGTGTTCCTGCGCTCGCTGCTACACACAGCGGCTTAATGGACAGGTCCACGGAAGAGGTCCACGCCAGGAGACCGGCAGTTTCCTCTGCAGAAGCCGCCTTCCCTGAAGCTCCCTTTGCCCTTCTTATTCCACAAAGGAAGCATCCCTTGGAAGAGTGTGCCCTGCACGTAAAATCCTTGTGCCCAACTCTCCACATGCTGCTATTTGCACGGTGTTCCCACTGCACCAAACAGCAGGCAGAAAGAACTTGCCTCTGATTTGCCTCTTGGGTTGTTGTTGTTTTTTTCCTGGGATGGCCTGGCCAAGGGTCCCCCAAAATTGGGCTCGTCTAAAGGCGAACCTTTCCGTGCTTCATTCAACCTCCTTCACCCGAACCTCCAGAGCTGCTGCCCTTGGCGGTCCTCGGCCAAACCCTGCTGAGAAAGGGATGGTGGTTGTGGGGAAAGCTTGGGCAGCCGTGCTCCATTTCACACAAGAAGAATGATGGAGTCCGTGAGATTAAACAAGGAAGCTGCCAACGTGGAAGGAGGGAAAAGGGAACTTCCCTGGATGAGCGGGTCCCATCTTCAGGCTCCGAGGACTATTCCGCGCAGGATAACCAAGGGGTCTGTCGCACCTCCACCCTGACTGGTGGGATTCAGACAAGGGCCTTCTCTGTGGCAGCCCCTTGATTGGGAGCTCTCTGTCCCCAAAGAGAGGTCCTTCCCCAGGTCTGAAGGTCTTCTGTTGCTGCCAGGAGAAAACGAGCTCCTTCTGGTCTTCTCTTTTAATTCCCGCTGTGCATCTGCTTTCAAGGAATGGCCTGAAGGCACTTTGGACTTTTAGGGGACTCCAGTCTGCCTTGAGTGGGAAACTGTTCTTTAACCAGGTCAATAGATGAAGAATCCATCCTTACGTTTGGCTCAGAATCGTGTGCGGCAAAAGCCGACAGAGATACTAGCAGGCCACTGCCCATGTAGGGGAAGACAGCAAGGCCCATCTCAAAGCGGGTGTGTTTAAAATGCCAGCATCAGAGGAACATCTTCTCCGGAATGCATAAAGAACCTATGAAGCAATGCACACCTTGTGCGCACAGGGACCCACGGGTATTCCTTTTCAGCTTCCCTGGTGCAGGATTTTTCTATTACTTCTTTCCATCCACTTCTACACGGCTACACGCAGCAGAACAGGCCCGGAACAACTGGCACACCCACAAATTATTCACTTATCTAAGGGAGGGAGGGGGGAGGGAAATGAACTATTAGTGCAAAATATGTGTCTGATTGCAAAAGCTTGCAGCAGGACTAGACATTTTCAGCTCTGGATAATCAATAGGCAGCATTAAGAGGCCTTAATGGGTCCCTGGACAGAGTTCACACCACTTTCCTTCTGGGCTCTCTCAGGTGGTAATGGATGGGGCTCATTAAATCCCCAGCAAACCTGCCAAGAGCTACGGGCACACAGGTGCTGTGTGGCTATCTCTGGATCCTGAATCGGGGGACATTCCCAAAGTGACCCCAATAAGAAGCCACAGAGAGGGGTGCTCATTTTTCATGGTCCCTCAGCTCCTTTTTCTGCAGGTGGGGACTGTCCCTCGTAGGCCATTGAGTGAGGAGGAGGGGGATTCATGTCCTTTAGACTGAAAAAATATATATCTTTGGCTTCCTCTACTAAATCTAACTCCATGGAGTTCACAGCTGTAGGAAACACACATTTGCCTGGGGAGAAAGATGTTTATTGCAAGTGAGAGAGAGAGAGAGAGAGAGAGAGAGAGAGAAACGGTCTTGAACCTTCTGGAAAAGGTGGGTTTCCAAATGCTTTCACATATTGCTTTTTTCAAATCTAAGGTAGGCATAATCCGGTGGAAAACACGTGTGGGAAGCTTCATCTGCAGAAGCCTTTCAGACTGCAAAGACCAGGCCGGGGGTTTCTCTGGAAGCTGACGGGTCTTCGGGTTAAGTCCCCTTAAGGCAAGGCCTTCCTTGCCTTCTTTGCTCACCTTTTGAGATGCGTCCATCCGGGAGGGGGAGCTCTTCGATGTCATCTGGTGGGGTTTGGGGGAGAGGGACCCTGCAGGATGACCCCGTATGGACACTGCTTCTCTGTGGAACAGGAGGCTCCCCGAGGCCAGGTTGCCCCCCACCCCCTTCACCACTTCAAAGGGCAGTGAAGAAAGTGGGTGTATCTGAAGAGGTGAGAGGAAAGGCTTCGGACTTCGGTGTTGACTTCTACACTGGAATTCTTTTAATGATCAATATTTCAATTTGCCGAGAGCCTGGTGACCTGTATTATACTCACCCTGAGAGACTCTAGCAGCAGAATTTACACTTCCTGCTAAAGCAACAGCCCAAAGCCCCATTTCAGCTGGGCAGAAGGCCGGCCCATCTCTCCCACCTCATCCTCCAACACAGCAGGCCTTATGTCGGTTTGCCAAAAGAGGCACCGAGCTCCTTCACCACAGCAGAGAACGGGAGAACAAACACAAATGGAAAAGCAGTGGGGTCCAGTTTCAATATGGATCAAAACTCAACTGCGCTTCTCAAAACAACTGACAAATTGGAATATAATTATCCTTTGGCTATCACATTTATCAACTTTTGGCGCTGTGGTTTCCAATCCAATAGTGGGCATCTCTGGAAAGGTGTGTTAGAGAAACCTGCTTGCTTGCAAAAAAAAAAAAAAAGTGTGTAAGAAAATCATCATGAAAAGGAGAAGAAATGTTCAAAGGGTACAGATTTTCAGGGAGACCCCCCTCCCGACAGAAAGAAATTCAGGCATGGAATGACCTTGGGAAAAGGACTGCGGCTCCTACAGGAAGCAAAGTCCCCCCCATCTGCTAGTCTTGACTGTTCGGTCCTCTGGAACCGACCACTTCGGTTGCTCACTTGCCTATCAAAAATTTATTGGAGGCAAAAACATACCAAACATGAAATCAGAATAATTTCTTGTAAGGGCAAAACGGGGCCATCAATCAAGAAGGATGACAGGAACTCTAATATCCCCCTTTAAGGCCCTGGTTACACTTATTAATTGCACATCTAATTGCCACTCATTAATATCAAATGCCATTTTCTCATACATCTCTCTGACTCATTGCTTTCCTTGATTAGGCTTACATGAGTAAGCAACTATCCCTGATAAAACCCGGTACATTTTTTTCCAATAAAATACAAAAAGGAATCTGTATCTGACATGAATGCATTGTTCTAATAACACTGTTTTCCCCCCTTCTGGGCTTTTAGCACAATCTCCAGCAGGACAGTTCCATCCATTCCGTTACATACGCCGTGTATGTTGGAATCCAGATCAAATATCACTGTCAGGTTCACTCTGGAATGCAAACCTGGCTCAACTCTCCCCCCTCCCCCCCCACACACTTTAAATCAAGTGGCCTATCAGGTGGCAGTAAACTGGTTCTTTTCTGCATGTGGCTCTTTCATGGCGTTCAGAACTAGGATTGCTACCAATTACGGTTGCTCTGAGAGATCAAGGCCAAAGCTGCTTAATCGTGAACTGAAAGGGTCGGAAGAAACGCTGCCGAGCCTCCGGTCCACTGGGCCACGGCAGGCTCTGTAGCATCAAAGCTCCTGGACCGTCCTGACCAGTGGCTGGCCAGAGTCTTCTCCAGGCCCTTTGTGGAAGGAGATCTTTATCCCACTGCCGTTAAAAACACTGTTCGTCTACCGGAAGGTCCTCTTGGACAAAACACGAACACAAACGCCCCCCCCTTGCCCTCCGAAGCCGCCAGAGATCAAGCCAGCAGGGCACTTTTTCAGATATTGTGAGGGATATTTTGCATTTATGCCCTGCACTGATTTCCTCTTCCGCCGTCTGCCATAGGATTTGGCTTCTAATCCCCTGAGCTTCCTGACTGCTCATTGCTGGACACAGCCAGGGAGGCTACGGCTGAGGCCTTGGGCTCTGTGGGTCAGGTGAGCCAGCCGAAGATTTGTTTGATCCGCTGGATTATCATTGTGCTATCCTGTAGGAACGTCCAGATCTTTGCAGCATCCTAAGCCAAGCCTTTTCTCATCATCTTCCTCATCAATTTCACCTTGTTCCTTCTGGTCCGATCCATCAAAAGCATCTCTATCTCGATTAAGTCTTACCATGAAGGCAAATCCTCCTAGCGTTATCTCATCGTTCCCTTCCAGAACGTCCTACTGGAGAACATGGGGGGGGGGTCTGTATCTAGTTCATCACCCAGAATGGAACAGAACAGAGTAACAGAGCTGGAAAGGACCCTGGAGGTCTTCTAGTCCAACCCCCTGCCCAAGCAAGAATCCCTATTCCAGACAAGGGGCCGCCCAGTCTCTTCTTAAAATCCAGCTTCCAACTGGGACAAGGCAGATGTCTCCAAGAAATCCACAAGCAAGACCTGAGGACACGAACACACCCATCCCTTAGTCACTGTGGCAATCGGGATTTTGACCCTAGCAACCGAGTTTCATTGCAACACGTTGTTAGCATAAACGCATCTATCTCCCCTCCTAACCTCTGTCAAATCTCTCCAATAAAGGCACCTGGGTTAATAACCACCGTCACACGTGGCCACCATTTCCCTGGACTGCAGAGTGCCTAAAGGGCAGATTTTCCTTCAGTCTAATTAGATGGACTTGAATTAGGCTTAGCAGTTGCAGGCTTATCTCTCCCCGCCGAACAGGCTAATCATGTTTCCACCACAAATCAAATCAGCAGATAAAACAGGCCACGGGGTTCTTGAAGCCCCAGCGAGTCCATGTGAACCATTCATGGCGAACCTGGACCCGATCTGTCCTCAACAACGTCTCAAAGGTCCTGGGTTTTTCATAGATTCTTTTTTGAAGTGAAAATGAAAGCTTTCAACATTAATATCCCAACCATTTTCTCACCACACATTGTCTCGTTTTTAGTGCTGTTGGGTTGGTTCCTGCATTAAGGAAGTTTTCTGAACCCAAGGAAGGCGAAGTCGGTGCAGGCCACTGCGAAGCAGGAGCAGCCACACACAAGCAGCCATTTCCTTGCCATCTTGCGGCTTTAAGCAGGAGAAAAGCATCATTTTTATGCAGCAAGAAATAGATCGCCCCTGGGTCTTTTGCCTTTTTGATCGAGGCGGGCAGATTGGGTGGGGGGCTGGGAGGGGGCAAACCCTACAATCCACGGGAAGATGAGGCAGAGGCCACGGCAGGCAGAAGAGAAATTATTATTTCATGCTTTCTTCTGCAGCCACAATTAGCTTTTAGCGAGATATGCTTTAAAAATGCACTGAGCCGGTTTCAAGTTGATCTCTAATTCATTGCTGGATGTATACATATTAATGTCAAAAAGATTGTGTGGACCAAACGCCAAGGTTTATCAGCTACCCCCGAATTAATTTGGAAGTCCAGAGTTAAGCATCCCATTGAGCATTACATGCAGGACCAACCTCTCTTCCAACTTGGACCAATGGACTTTCAGTCATTACATCTGAAGTGAGAGAGAAAATAAACTCTTTTCTCCGTTTCATCCTTTATGCTATTAGGCGTCCCCAAAAGTTTGGGCTGATTTGGGTTGCGCCTCTCCCAATTTTGGGGAGTGTGGCACTCGGTATGATTCTTCAAGATCAATGTGGTCCCTGAATTGACCCACCACTCTCCCGCAATATGACAAGACCAGTGACCAGTGACCAAAGGCCCAATTTCATTCCGAAGGTGGGAATCAAGAAAGAATCTCCTGCTCTCGGTGACCCCAAAAGGCCTTGTGTGAAGAAACATACCCCGATATTTGTCCAAATCACTTTCAGGGTTCAGATCCCAATAGCCGGCATCCATCATTTTGTTCGTCTGGACCATAATGTGACTTTTCCATGGCACCCCCTGCCCTCTGGAACTTCCTTTCCCTCGGGATCCAGCAGGCCCCCACCTCTTCCCCTTCTGCAAAGCCCCCCAAGGAAGTTCAGGCTGGAGGACGGACGGGTTGGTTGCATCCAGGGAGACGGATGGTGGCATTAAGGTTCCTTGTTTCTGCTTTTCTTTTTGGCTTTATCTTTTGAGACCGTTTGGTTCTCTAGATCTGTTGAGAGCCACCCAGAATTGTGGTTTTAAGAGAGGCGGCCATAAAAGTTTTTGAAATAAATGAAATCTCAAACACGCTGGGTAGTTCTTCTCCCTCCGCTTATTTCAGCTCATCTCTGTTCCTGGCAACCCTGTTTTGCATTTTTCCACCTCATTTACCGTAGTCTGGGGTCCACCAGCGACAGTCCACCAAAAGGTGCTGCCTCTGCCAGGGGAAGAGGGTTGTGCCAACTGGAGAAGCGCTGGGGAAAAGGGGGAGCCATCAAATCTCTTCTTGTGGTGATTTTCCTTTTGACTTCGTTTCTGAACTGCAGGGACTATAAACTTGGGGGCTTCTGATCTTTCCTTCCTTTTTATGTTCCCATTTTTTCAGCAACTCCTTACAAGTCAACCACTTGGTCTGGCCAGGTCCAAACCAGAATTCAAAAGATGTCTCAAGTCAAAGTCAAGGATGTGCCCACTGGCATTTAAATTGCTTCTTTTGATCTCTTCTACCAGCTGCTTATTTTCTTTGTTTGCTTGCTGTGATATCAAGGACAACGGAGTTCCTTATCTTAATGAAGAATGCAGTGTTCTTTTTATGGCTCTCTCATGCTGGCAGATTGTAAGTTTCCCAACTTCTTGTTAGACTACTATCCTTAGAAAAAAGCCAGCAGAAAGAAAAGGAAGGTCATGAAAGCAAAATAAAATTGGGAAAGATCCAGGTTTTAAGAAGCCAAAGTAAGACTTCTCCGGAACAAAGACTGGCCTGTGACATGTCTTCCCATCAACATTACATCAACACACACACACACAGAGTTCACGGCCCATTTGGAACTCTTCCGTGCAAACGGTGGGCAAACACATGTGGGCAGCTCCATTGGTGCAAACGACGGGCACATGTGAAGCTCCATTGCCATGAGCTGCAGGCGTGCCCACCGCTTGCACCAATGGAGCTTCACACGTATGTGCAAATGGAGCTGGGCATGCGAGCCTGCCACTCCCACGCAACCATTTCTTTCCCTCCCGTCAGTCTGCGAAGCTGCAAAGGTTGGGGACCACGGAATTACAGAAAGCCCAGAGAAAGACAAGGATGGACCCAAGATTAACCAAAAGATCACAAATACCAGCATGGATTTTTAAGAACGCTTTTTATCTTTTGAGTTTGGAAGAAGCACATCATCAGATGGTCCCACAAGGCCATAAGGCTCACTTAAATCACAAACATTTATTATTTGTTTATTTACAACAGTTTTGGACACGTTTACTGAACTGGACATATGGAATTGGCAAAAGAAAAGGAAAAGGAAAAAAAAAGTTTTTAATCCTGAGAGACACAGCCTCGTTGCTTCTGTTCCATCAAGATTGTAAATTACATACACGAAGAGCCATTGAATGCATAAAAATCCCTTTTTGGGGGGAACATAATGGTGTGAAAATCTGATTAGGCATCCTTTCAATTAGCAGCTGCAGTCTGTTCCGAGTCTTGCCGGAGCCTCTTTTTCCCCAGAGTCTTAGAGATGGCCACGCTCACCTCTTTCACGGCAGCCTCCAATTTCAAGTGATAAATCAAGTCAACTCCAAGAAGGAGGACAGGCAAACCTGCAAAATAAAACCTTCCAGTGAGGCAGAAGCTTCGGGGCATTCAAGGCTCCAGGAAAGCATGGGGCAGCAGCGATTCAGAAGGCAACCGCAGCCCTGGCAGGCAGGGAACAGAGGCGGGAAGGTCAGTTTGGGGCTGTGGCCACCTGTTTCCATCAGAGATTATTGCTGGAAACTGTACTTGATAACTTCAGAGGATGTTGAATGGATGATGGGTTTCAGAAGCTCCCATAACCACAAAAAAAGGTCTTCTGATTCAAAATGATCAAACATCACTTAAACATTTCTATACAAAATATTTGATGTCAGAGGTTCAGAATTAATGCATTTATACACGTCTCCTCATAGGCAAATGCCCGGAGGTTATTCTCTCAATCCATTCATCTACAGATGTCTTCTTGTAATGCTTCATCTTGCTTGCCATCTACATCTGGGCAATTAAACTTCAAAATCTTGCTACAGGCATTCGTTACTTCCCAAATAAAAACAAATGTGAGTTTTGAGGAAATCTCCCTATTTCGCTTAGTGCATCTGAGCTGCATCAACACAACTTCATGAAATACGTGTCTTTAAGCCATCGGTTCGCATTATGGATTCCGTCTTTATTCTTGGACAGATCCCCGGGAATTCGGGAGATGAAAGGTCACCTTGGCCTTTCCTGCTTCTCCTGTAATAGCTGCACAGCCAAAGGGTTGTCTACCTGCTGGCAACCAAAGCATCCTGGCCCCGGAAGAACGCAGGCAGCCCCAAGAAAATGCCTCACAGCTTCCAGCCCCTCCGAAGAAAAGAGACGCAGTGAATCTTCTCCCAGGGAAGGAGGTGAAGAGCTAGAAACAACCACATCATTCCTAACACGCATTCATTCCTTTGCTTTACTCAAGCTTTACCTGGAGCCCTCGGACAATCCCCCCTTGCACATTTAAGAGTTTTATTATTGCTTTATTGCTTAGCTGTAAGCCAGCTCGTGGGTCTGTTGTGATGCAAAGGCAAGGCATAAATATTTTAACTGCTGCCCTTTAATTTAGCGCTGGCTTCTTGGGGGTTGCAACCCCTCCTTGCAAGAAAGCAAGCATCTTAAAATAGTCATAAGCCATGTTCCTGGTGAAACAGACTAGCCATTCCACCTCCTCCAGCCTTCCGGTGCTAGGTTTGGTGTTCGGGTCAGGTGCCGTTCACCTGTTCAAGGGCCAAGCAGCCCAACAGTCTGGAGCTCTGCCCCTACAAAGTCACCACTCAGGAAATAGGGCTGTATAAATGATCCACTACATCAGCTATGGACCCTTTTAGGAAGGACCCGTCAGGGGTGGGGGACGATGGCCCTTTTATGACCTGCGGGTTTCAAGTCCCAGAGTTCCTGAGCCAGCAGCATGGAATTGTGGGAGTTGAAGTCCACAAGGTCAGAAAGGGGCCGTCGTTCCCCGCCCATGGACTTCCTGGATGCGCCCACAAAGCCACACAATGTTGTACTACAAACATCCACCCATTCACACACTCCTCTTTTGAAATGGAAAGTAACAGGGATCTAGAAACTGGATTTTGGCGTTGGCTGCTTGTGAAGCAGAGAACAGGCTGTGGCCCCCTCCCACACAAAACGGGCCTCCAGTGTGATTCCATGAGCAGAGATGCTCTTCCAAGAACAGCCCCATGTGGCAGATATTGGCACATGAGACTGAAGAAGGAGAAATAGGAACGCCCAAGAAGACCATTAAGCCCCCCCCCCCCAAGAGCTCCTGTGAAAGAGACTTCCCCCCAAAGACCCACGTCCTGGCACATGACTCGGAATTGGGCCCGCTTCCCCGACTGGCACAAGATGGCATCTCTGTACTTCACTGCAGCAAATCCTTTCTGGCTTCTTTATGACTGTTTTTCATTTGCCCTACACCATACATCACCTGAGTTGCTCGCGTGATTGAGGTGGTTTATAAATTGAACAAATAAATACGATTTTTTTAAAAAAAGGAAAATAAATCGCAGCACAGGCACTTCTCTGCGGTTCAGCTAAAAACTACCTTTGGTCTGCTTTACAAGATTGTACATGTTCCTCCTACTGCGGAAGCAGAGGCCATAAATTGCGAGACAAATTGAATCCAGCTTTTGCGAGACCAAATAAATGAATATATAAAATTCCCAAGAGTCAACTACCTTTATTAAGAGAGGCGTCAATGTTTGATATGTCAAAAGGTACGGTGAAGAAGAGTTTTCAGTTTGAGCAAAACTGGTGGCGGTGATATTATCGGTATTGCTATCGGCATTTCAGTTTTTATCCTGCCCGTTTTATATCCCACAGACACTCCATCAAAGAGGGTGAAAAGATTTCCTGGCTCATTTATGATTGACACGTAGAGTCTCCTGTGGGGAGCCCCTCAACCAGTTATAATGGCCACCCTGGATGGCACCCAACTCATAAAACTCAGCACTGGACAACAAACAACCAAGGCCAGACCCTGCTCGGGAGTGTCGAAGCGGGCCAAGGGCTGGCATGGAGCCCCCTCTGCTGAAGACCCCTGCTCTGTGGTACTCATCCTCCCCCCCCAGCCCCCCAGGAGAAAAACCTGCTCACTTCAGCAAGAAGATCCACTTTCCACCTTGGCTTCTCCAGCCGTGGAGTAGGACACCTCCCGCTCCGCTCAACAAAAATAGAGGTTCTCAGATAAAAATCACCGTCTAGGAACACCATTAACCTGTATTGATTTCTGTGCCCTCCCCCCAAAATTACTTCCAACTCATTTAAAATATAACTGGCCTATATATTTAACAGGGCTCGTTCAATGTATTAGTCTCCATTGTGGCGTGTTCCTCCAAGCGTGACCGGAGTCAGTTAGGGGAGATGCTGATGGAGTCAATTCAACACGGCAATAACAGGGAGGCAGCCATGAAGCCGTGGGGGCTCCTGTGCGTCTCCTCGCGTGGGGGGGGGCAACGTTCAATGGCCACAGGAACTCTGCACATGGACGCCCAGCAGCCACCGTCCGCCCCGTTCCTCCTGTCTCCCTCTCTTTGCCTCGGAGCGCTTGAAGCTCCCTGGGGTGCTGGCACTCCCTGGAACGACCCTCCCCCCACACATACCCCCCACCCCCCCGTGTGGCTCTTCTAGTGCAGTATCCAGGCTGCAGCAATTAATCATTCCCGCTTCCCGAGCTGACATATCGAGGTGGGGAAACGGCAACCTAAATGAGCTTGGCTGATTACCTGGGAAAGCAATTCTTCAAGATAGCACAGCTCCCTAATAGCTCCATCTGCTACACAGACGCATCCTACGGCTTCAGGATACGGGGAGCGAAAGACTCGGGGCGCCTGCCAAGTTCAGAATCCCCTTGATGGCCAAGACAAAGGGAGCAGAGAAGCCATCACGGAAATGGCACAGGCAGGCCTGGGGAAGCTTCCTTAGCCGCCGCCCCACTTCTGAAGCCACTGACGGAGGACACGCAGGGTCGCTAACTGGCATAGAAGGAATCAGCTGGGTTCTACCGCATTTCTGAAAGGAACCAGGGGTGGACAAAGTGGACAAGCCCGGACGAGGATCCTCAGGTGGCCAGGCAGAAAAGGTTTACCAAAGGGGGCTTCTATCCAATCCCAAATGGAAGGCTGCTTCCCACACATGAAAGTTCCAGGTTCAACAGCCAGCCTCCTAGCGAGGCAAAACTTTAAAAAATCTCGTCTGCCGCTTCGGAGGCACCTCCCAGTGTCGTTAACCATCCTGGCTAAAAGTAGCCCAGCTCAGAGCTCGCTCTCTCACTCCACCTGAGCCTGTAGCTTAGCATAGCTGTGTGTGGGTTGGTGACTTCAGAGGACTTATCGGCAAGGCGGCACTTAGCAATTAAACAAGCCATTAAGAAGCCTATACCTGCTGCTTTTGCCAGGCAAAATGTCTCCCTGTGGATGGACCCTTCCAACTACACACACAGCCAGAATCAATAATACGGCATTTCAATACCACAAATGCTCTCGGCTCACGTCCTTCATCCTGATGTTTTGAGAGTCTCTTCTTATCGACACTTGAGCTAAGTAGAACTTCGTCCTCAACTTTTCATAATACAAATTGTCTTGTGTTCTTAAAGCTGTTGTTTTTTTTTCCCTTTCCAAGAAGGTGCCAAATGCAATAGCCACAGAAACACTTAGAACAGCAGGAGGGCACTCCAGTGTTTCTAGTGATATCTGCTTATCAGGCAATTATTTACATGGCATCTGGGGAGCAGAACTGGGAGGAAGAAATAGGTAAACAGGGAAAGAGCGATGGCCCCTTGGTAGAAAGAGAAGAGCCTTTTACTCAAAAGAGCCCTGAAAAGGGAGGAGAAGATAAGAGGCAGGGTTTTTTTTCTAGAGAGGCTTATTCGAAATGTGAGTAATTGTGGAGGGAATATGTTTACACGGCTCTGCACAACAACACATACCAATGATGTCTTGAGTAGAAGTTTGAGGCTCTTGTGGTTGATGCCATTCAACTGAGTCACCTATGGTGGGCAGAGGAAGGGGCCTGCTGTGGAAGAAAGACCTTTCTCAATGATCCCAAAAGCGCTTTAAAACATGGTCACACCCTCGCTGGGTTTTAACCCGAGGTTGCCTGCACGGACTCCCCTTCCCAGAAAAGAGCCACACAGCCAGTGCTCAGAATGCAGGCAGCCTGTTCGAAGTTGGGGGGGTCCAGAGTGAGAACAGTGTTTCTTCAAAGAGCAAGAAACCCAGAACCCCCAAAAGAGACCCCATCATGTCTTCTTGGTTGACGTTTATCAAAGCCAAAATGGGTTTCTCCCCTCCTTGCCAAAAGCCCTCGGTGGGATGAGCGTGTGGGAACATGTAAAAAGCCTTGCAATGCAGAAGAACAAGAGGACTTGTTGACCTGCAAGCAACCATGGCTTTTCTCTAGTACAGGGGTCTCCAATCTTGGCAACTTTAAGCCTGGAGGACTTCAACTCCCAGAATTGAAGTCCTCCCGGTTTAAAGTTGCCAAGGTTGGAGACCCCTGCTCTAGTAGATGGATTGTGAGGAATCAGCTGGATAGAAGAGGAATAAACACACATGTGCAGACACACCCAGATGGCGCTGCACAAAATGCAAAGCTGAAACCCCCATTTTCTCTTTGATTTTACTGAGAAGGCAGGCAAAGCCAGCCAGCCGCACACTGTATCTTTCACCCACTTCAACGAGAGTCATGCGCGCGCCTTCTTCTCTCGTTATGCTCCCACCTGTTGCTAGGTAACCGCGAGTGTGACTTCAGCAGTTCGAGCTATTATGCAGCAAATGTGCCTCTCTTTGAAATGGGGGGAGCCTCTCGGAGCAGCAAGCGAAGGATTTTCCCCCAGAATCATTCCCCACCCACCCACCCCCGGTTTGGCATTGGGCGGCTTCTCATTCTTAAGCTTTTCGTTCCCTGAACCCTTTACGATATTTTCCAATACTGCAGGTTTTAATTTTTACCAGATAAAAGCAGCTCCTTCCCTATCATTTCCATAACAATCATTTTGTGGCTCTTAACAAAACAAAGAGGAGCAGGAATGGCTGTCTTTGTTAACTGGGGCTGTTAATGTGACTGAAATTGTCCCTGCCTCTCTCTCAAGTCATGTCCCACCAGCCCTGCATCTGGGAAGGACCTCTTGGCCAACCACACAGGGGCCACCAACAGACAGACCCCCTCCCTGTGGATTTGTGCTGCTGAAGCCCATCTCTCTCTCTCTCCCTCTCCCTCCTTCTCTCTCTCTCTCTCTTTCTCTCTCCCACCCTCCCTCTCTAGGGTTCAAATACAGAAGCAGGAAGTGCCTTCTGGGCTGCCTATGAGGGAACCATCAACTGTTGCGTTCTCCCTTCAGAAGCAGAAAAGAGAGACCAGGGGCATTCCCCCCCTACCTGTGGTTTTCTCACCTGTGGTTACACCGATCTGTGTTTAACCAAGACCACAATTAAAGACTTTTTGTTGCTGTAGATTTGGTCTTGGTTCTTTTTTCCCCCTTTTTTTTAAGCATGAGGAAAATAGCAGGTGCCTACCTCCTAAGAGTCAGAGTTGGGTCATCTACACAATACACACTCTCCTGTTTTCCATATTCAATTACACCAAATCTCACGGTGCCACCATGGGATCCCTATAGCTTCCTTTTGGGACACCTGGTGGGTCATCTTCTCTACCCCTCCCCCCCGCCACTTGGCTGGTGATGGAGAGGAGACCCCCCCCTTCTGTCCAGTCATGCTGGTCTCTCCACTCCCAACAGCTCCTTGGCCATCTCTGAGAAGTCTTCCAGCAAGGCTACTGGATGACCGCACGGCCAATGGAGCTCTTGGGTGCACCAAGATGGCTGTGGGGGTTCCTGAGATTGGGTAGACCCCTTACCTCTGACCCGGACTCTGGCAAGTTTGGCTGCTGCAGTCTCTAGGGGAGGAAGAGGTTGGCCACGAACTCCTTCACCCTTTCGTGCCGGAAGAGAAGCCCACATCTAGCACGGGCCACCTGCTCAACCAGCAATGGACTGCGGACACCGTGGAAATGGAAATGCAAGCACTGCAGCCTGGCAAACTTATTATGAAGTCAAACATTTCTCCAATCTAAGCTATGTCGACATTTATTTATTTCTCGGAGGCAAACATTCCTCTCAGAGTAAGTTCTCTTAATCTAAATTGGGCAAATCTCTGACTTCGCACCTTATAAAAGGGAATCATCTTGGATTTGTGTTTTACAGTGAGAAAGCTATTCACAGTTTACTGAAGTGGAGGCAGCACAGTGTTATTTATGGAGGGAAGGAGATGAATTATGGAGAAGAGCTGCAACGAAAAGCGGAATGCTAGTTCAGGTACAACGCGCACACACCGTTCCCGTTGCCTAGAGAGGAGACTCAGCCCAGGCCTGAAAGGCAGTGGAAGAGATTCCAGGCCCAGATGCAGAAGAAGGGGTGTTAGGAAGGGTACGCTGTAGGGCTGGAGACCCCACGGGACAAAGCCCCTGCCTTCCTTTGGGGGCGGACTCCCCCACAGTTGACTAGAAGCTCCCCTGGGCAGGCAGAAAAAGGCCGAGCCCAGCAGAGACCTGGTCCCTTCTAAAAGGCTTTGAGATTCACATCAAAGGCATCTGCGCTTGCTGGAAAGGCGAACCGCCAAATGTGACGGGACCGGCAATACTGAGGTTATCACACCACTCCTGAGAAGGTTCGCTTCCTAAGAACCACAGAGCCAGAGGAGGAGGCGCCCGCTGTCCTCTTTGGAGGTGGGGGAACCTCATTCCATTCTCACACTTTCACCACTTTGAGCTCCAACCTGCAGTTAAAACGCAGCCGTGTTAATGTTATTGAGTAGATTTCCAAGACTATTTCCCAGCGTCGCTGTTGGGCTACCTCACGACAAGCGATTCTTCTCAAACGCCATCTGGCTATCATTTCCCAAGACTCCAAAATGGCAGGAAATCCCAGGCTGGTCACAGCTTTGGGAGGCTCCGCTTTTCCCTGAGGTTTTGGAGCAGCGTCTTCCCTGGGGCCGTCCTGGCAGCTAAGAATGGGGAGGTCAAAACGGCTTTTACCTTCTCACCCGGGAAGCCCGGAGGCCGGCATGGCCACCACCACCACCGTTGGGGATGAGGAGAGGCCGGAGGTCGAAGCTCATTCAGTGGGAATGAGTCTTAACTGCCCACTCCTCATTCATTAACCCAAGGATTTTCTCCCTCCTCCCTCCACCCTTTTGGGAGAACACGGGGTCCAGGAGACGCCTTGATCTCTCAAGATTCCAGAAGGTACTTGGACTCATATTCTTCCCTTCCTTAGAAATCCGCATCAGAAGCAGCCATCTTGTCTCTGCTTCCCACCTTTCGGGTCCTCTCGAAGGAGAAGAAGAGGGAGGATTCATCCTGCATCAATCCACCAGCCCCGGCCATCCATCTTCCTGCCGCGCAACCAGCAGGTGTTTCCCCCGCTATCAAGGTCATGTGAACAGTGCAGCAGCAATATTGTGCTTTTATTTTATTTTTCTAATTTCATGACAAAATATAAAGACAAAATATTAGTGAAGGAAGAAATAAAGGAAGGGTAGGATGTGCAAAGACCTTCCGGAAGAGGCCGGAAGGACAATCTGCGTGTCTGATCCAGCTCAGCCTCCGGGATCATCCCCAACATAGGCAAACAGAACAAAATGAATTGCCAAATGAGAGTATTTGACTTGTGAGACAAGCCTTTTACACACAGGAATTTATTATGTTTAAAGCGTGCAAGCCAAAAATCGTCAGGGGCTGCACTTGAAAATGGCCAGCTCTCGAAACAGAATTGAGTAGCTGAACGCAACGTTTACCACCGACCATTATAAATTTGTCTCTAATCACAGAGACATTGTCACTTCTAACGTTTCATATAAATGAATTTTATTACTTAACATTGTGCGTGTGATTTAATTACGGGAATGGCAGAAATGATGAGTTGGTGTTTAGTGCTGGGCTGGGAGGGAGGATACACATGTGACCAGAAATCAGTTATTTACATTTTGCTCGGTCTGCTTTTGTCCTCATTGCAGGCTTCGCAGGAGTTGTGGGAGAGAATCCGACAGGGCTGTGTTTTCTCAAATTAACCTTGAAGGCTGTAATCGAAAGCACTGCTATGGGGAGCAACCTCCATATCTCAGGAAGAGGCCTGGGACTCACTCAAGGCAAGCTGCCCCTGGAGAAGACAATCAACAGCCCATTCCAGAGCCTTTGATCCAGACACCAAAGGATGAAAAGAGGAAGGGAACGTCATTCCTTGCAGGGCCATGAGAGTTTTGGGAAGAGAGAGGAGGAGCTGGGTTCCTGAACTGGAAGGATGGCCTCCCTGCTCCTATTAGTCCTCATCTCCCCTTTTCTTTGGTCAACACAGTCGTCAACATCATAGCTTTGCCAAAGCAGCTCCTAACAAAGCACAAACGCTCTGGCCCCAGCGTTCCTCAAAGGCCAAGAGGCCTTCCGTAGAAGAACAAGCGTCAGAAGAGTGCAACCTGGTAGATATAGCATATAGATGGTGTATGTTACAACAAACATATACCATCATTGTAAGCCATAACTCCAGTGAAGCCCCGAGGCCCTGCTCAGCAACAGTGCACAAGCAAATCCAAACAGCCACACAGCTCACCAGGAGGAGAGACCACTCCCTCCCCCCAGGTTGCATGGCCCACATCTCCAACCTGGCCATGCAGCCTAATGTTGAGACGGCAAGTGCAGTTCAAGCACGTTCCTCTCACAGCTTAATTGACAGACCCCAACCTGGCACATGGCCCCAATCTTGTGTTTCCTTAAAACTTCAGCAAACTCACGGCTTACTATCATCGAAGTCAATTCGATCGGTGAGGGTGCCAAAGAGTCAACCAATCAAATGGCTTCTCAAATCAGTTCAGAACGTGGGCCGAAAGAACAAAGGTCTTTGTGAGGATACTCAGATTTATTTATGTAGTGCTTATTTCTATCCCACTTAGACTATTTTTATAAATAACTCAAGCGGGAAAACATACTCAATATTCCTTCTTCCTCCTATCTGTCCCTTCCCCCAACAGCTCCCTGCCAGGTGGGTTGAGCAGAGAAAGAAAGACTGGCCCAAAGTCCCCCAGCCTGATTTTGGTGAAGCCTTCTTGGGTCGGCTCTGCCGATCTGTGGCCGCTACCCCAAGAGAGCTCCGCTGTGCCTGCAGCCCCCCTTCTGCTGTGGGGCCTGGATGGAGATGCTGCCTCTGCAATGCTTCCATGATTGTCCTGGACAGCCTTTGACAGAGCCGAATTGCCTTTCTGTCCAGCCAAATGACTGTGTTTTGTACGCTGTAATCCTGGCATGACCCAGTTCCCAACTACTACCCAGGCCCATCCCCAGCCGCTCGCATCCCCGGCAGCCTCTGCCAACGAGAGCTGAAAGATGGGTTAATAACTGAGCGGAAGGGGGACTCGGGAGGGGCCGCTGGCGGGCAGGCAAGGCTGAGTAGAAAGAAGCCGCTTGCTGCAGGGGCCTCCCCCTCCTCCAGCCGCTCTTCGCAGAAGACCTTATTAGGCTGAAAAACAAGTTGGGCTAGAGGCATGTTTACAATCAGTAAAACAACAAATCTGGAGGAAAAGGAGCTGTGGGGAAAACGTGCAAGTCCCATTTATCAGACAGAAACTCACTTCACTGCTTGGAGAGCAGAAGTGAACAATGCCCAGTTTAGGGTTAAAGCCCAAAGGCCCCAGGAAGCAGCCCCATCATGTGAACAGCTGCCATCCCAACTCTCCTGGAGGAGATGGCCCAGCTGAGCCTGACGGAGGGAAGAGTCAAGAACGTCATTGGTCTCGAGACCCTTTGCACCCACAAGAGATCTACATCCAGCCCACCTTGAATTCCACTGACTCTTCTTATCTGTCACCTTTTGACTGTTAGTAGCTCAGATTATTGTAGAGAGCTTGAGCATACAATAAACTTATAATAAATTCTCCCCACCCTTAACTCACAGCATGCCAATCAATGTTGTGGAGATTCCCT
Organism: Pseudonaja textilis; assembly: GCF_900518735.1. The sequence goes on from NW_020769350.1 coordinate 9,869,786, forward strand.
CTGACCAACGGGTTCAACTCCACGGTTGCCCATCATCCTGCCACGGAGTTGTTCAATGTGCACTGGCAGGCCACGTACTCCTTCAGCAGGGAAGGTCAGCGCCATCCCTGGCCCCTCAAGAAACCTCCCCATGTTTTCCCATCACTCCCATCTGGAAAACCAAGAGAGGACAACCTTCCGTGGTGGCCATGATGACTCCCTCAGCATGACTCCTGCGGCTTCCACAACCACAAGCGGGAGAACATCTCTCCACAGGAGGTGAGCCTCTGTGGCAGAAGCCAGGATCAAACATACATGAGACCCCAAGTATGGGTGAGAGGGCCTCATAGGAGCATCTGAAGAGGGGCAGCTTCATCAGGTGGACTCTGTTCTGGCACTGCCCAATTCAGCTCCTCGAGAGTCATCAGCCTCCCGGTCTTTCATGAAACTGGTACCAGTCCTAATACTTTGGACTCTGGACCACGCAGTTTGGTCAGAAAGGTTCAAAACAATGGATTTACATTTATAGTCTTAAGCCCGATTTTGCCTAGGCTTATACATGGTTCCCTCCAGTGTGGTGAGCCTATGTTACATTGCCATGAAGCCAAGAGAAGGAGAGGGCACCACTCGGTGAAGAATCCAGCAGGGGCTCCAAGTCAAGCACACCCTCTAGGGTTCCTCAGCCCCTCCCTCGGTTTGCAGCTTGGCTGACTGTCTCGGGGAGGCACGTGTGAAAAGTGAGGGTTACCAAATTTCTGTAATGAGTGCAGAAAAACACAATCTAGGCTGAAAGACTCTTGGAGTAGTAGTGTGACCACCACCTTGACGTTCCATTTTGCCCCCACCCCACTTCCTTTAATTGCAGAAGACGGATGAAAAAATCTTTTGGGAAGAACAATTTGGTAATTCTATTCAAAAGTCACCATTCACCTGTGCAGCTTGGCTGACAGCTAATTTAATGCTTCTAAGATAAAATAAATTACTGTTACTTTTTAGGGGAAAGTCTTGCGCTTTACATATGCATTAGGAAAAAATAATTAAAATAAATATGTGCGCGTTACGAAGATAGCCTAATAAAAGGAATAGAGTTGCAATTTCAGAAATCTAAATTCCGCAGCCAAGATGCCAGCAGCCGTCCTAGCCAAGCCACTGCTCCTAATTCAGTTCCTGGCACCGTTCCCCTCTTTCCTTGGCATTTGTAGCTGCCAATCTGCCCATGAGAACTTCTCTGTCCACAATTACAATGATTAGAAATGAAATTCCATCTTCCAAGCAGGAATAAAGGGCAAGAAAAGCTGAACAAACAAGATATGAGACTCGGAAGTGTCCAGGCCGGCTTGGCAATTTTGTTCCCAGGAGGGAATTCATCCAGCCGAGCAGCAGCAAGTTGTAAATACCGACTTTCTAACGAGAACCGCAAAACAAACACTAAGCTGTGGTTTTCACTGGCTGGCAAGGACAGGATTAAATACAGAATGCCACAGTAGATGAATCAACATGATTTTCTTTTTTTGCTGCTCTTAATAGCTAAACATGATTCCATTCTTGCTGGCTCTGGAAACACAACGAAAACGCCGCGGAAAACACACAGAGAGCGTCTTTCCATCCGGCAAAGAAAAACTCGCCCCTCGTAGCCAAGTATAAGGGAATGGCTAAACTACAGGTGCCTGTTCTCCAAAGAGCTCTTTCTCCAGGCAAAACCAGGCTTAGGACAGTTGGAGGTTAACCGGTTTCACCCAGATGAAAGTCGCCATTGTCTAACCAGCTGAGTCAGTCTCCTTGTCCAGGAAGAGAACAAAGCCACTGTGGACACCATCGCCTGGTGGCCTCCGTGGAAGATCTGAAATGTTTCTGGCATGCATTATCTGGGACTCCCTGGAAGATTCAGCCAACCACAAAGTCAGCTGACTCAACCAAGCACCTTATCTAGATTTCAGGTGCTGAAAATCGTCCCAACCTTCCAGGGCAGCTGCGACACTCGCTCGGCATTTTAAGTACAAGGGTGGCACATTAATCACTGCACCCAAATCACGGCAGACATGACCGCTTCACCTTAGAGGGAACCTCATGGGAAACAGCTGCTCCGTCACTTCCATCAGATTGAGCCCCGTAAACAGGTTTTGTGCTTCTCTGCTCTTCCTTGCTTTGCTGGTTTCAGCTCCAGGATGACACTCAGGCAGGATGGAAGTTATGCCCGCTGACCACCTGACCCATTCCTCTATTCGGGGCTGGGGGGCAACTGTTGTGGCTGGGAAATCCCTGAGACTTCAGGAATCCTTCACAGCCTCTGCAGGTGGAATCCTCCAGATGTGGCTCCATTCACTTCAAGCTCAACCAGAAATGGTCTATCTTTGGTGAGAAGGAAGGGCATGAATCCCCCCCCCCCAGAGATCAAGCCACAAGCATTTCTCACCCCCCCCCCATAAGACAGTGGGCCCCTCCTGTGCATCCTCCTCCAGACAGGATTATCCTGCCTCAAGGAGAAGGGGCCTTGGCTCCCCGCCACCCCCATGTTTGTCCCAGACCCCTGGGGTAACAATCCATCTGCCTTTCTACTGGCCCAGTGGGACGCCTGTCTCCAGGCAGGAGGGGAGCCTGAAGACCCCCCCCCACTCCTGACTTCCCTTCTGCGGTGCTCCGTTCGAATCCTGCATCGTAAGCAGCCTGCAAGCAGAATCAAAGTGGCACGGGTGCATTTCAAGCCACCATTCCCAGGCAGGAGAGGGACACACACCAAGCACAATGCCATGGTCTCTTCCCAGTGTGGGGCTTTTAAACATGTGCTGAATAAAGAAGATGCTATCAAACCACCTTTCCAGGTGAAAACCAAGCCATTTTGGCACTCCTACATTTGACACATATCACTGCAAAGTGCTTTTTTCTTCATCTCCCCAAAATACACGCCGGGAAGAATTCAATAATCACCACCCTCTTTTTTCTTCCTGCAGAAGACACTCTGGGGGGAAACGTCTTTTGCTCTCGGGTAACGCCGAACAGCCCCATGTTCTGGATCTGGTCCCAGAGGAGAGCCAGCCCTATCAGGCTCTGCGGCTTATCACCCAACGTGACCGAAGGGCCCCTGAGCCAATGCTCCGGAACGGCAGCGATGCCACCCTGACAGCTTTAGAGAATGCCCGGACACCCACCCACTGAGGGAATTCAAGGATGGGTGGAGGACACTTAACCCCCCCCCCCAAAAAAAAAGATGGGAGCCCCTTATGGGCTTGGCACAAAACCTTGGATCCCACAAGGATCTTCCCTGACAAGTCGTCCTCTTCTCAGCCACTGACAACGGGGACCCTCATTCTCAGGGCAGCCATTTCCTTTAAAACAGGGCGGCACACACCGCAAGTGGCACCACTGCTCTCCCTCACGTCTATTTTGTGGACAGTTAATTGTTCAAGGGAAAGAAAAGCCCATTCTTTGGAAATAGGACCAACGTAAGAAAGCCCCCCGCTCCCCCGAGGATCAAAGCCTCTCATTTCTTTTCAAGTGCTTGTTAGAGCAAATGGGATGGTGACTTTTGTAATTAGACGGGGAAAACCAACACATCTATTTCCACTCGGGTGATCTAACAACCCCCAGGTTACTGGCCATCCCATTCATTTTCTGCACCAATCTTCAGCAGAAAAAAAGAGCTGCCTTCTCGGTTGGTCTTCTGTCCAAATCATTGCACCCCGTCTGTGGATACTCTGCACAGAAGGCATCCTATCAATATTTTAAATAAAACTAAAATGCAAAAATACAAAAAAATGGAGTTGTTACTTCCACGTAGGGGTAGCACTTTGGGGCAGTGACACACACACCCCTCCATCAGTGCAATGTCAAAAGATGGATGGCTTCCTCTCTGAACTTCCACAGGTAAAATTCTTGCCTTCTGCACAAGATGGAGGTTCCAACGGAAAGCTACCCCCTGCCCTGAAATGCTGCCCTTGCACTGAAGTAAGGGCTCTGAGATGCGGCCCCTCAAGGCAGCAGCATGTTATGACCTCCAAGCTGCCCTGCTGATTGACAGCTCCCCAAAGGAATGCGCCAACACCCAAACCAGCCCCCAAGGTCATCCAGAGGATGGGCCAGCCAGCTTTTTATGAATCCCCGACTCCCTGGGAGACGGGCAGTTGAGGGAATTCTCTGCTCTGGAAATACTCAATTATTTTAATAGGATTACATTTTACACCAAGAGGGTTTAAAACAGCCCCTTGAATTCATTAGCCTGCCAGCACTCAGGAGTTGTTGTTCCAGGGCAAACATCTATATATTTAAGTAAGCAACTGGCAGCTGGCCAATTCCTCCCACCCTCAGAGAGAGATCATCAAATAGGACACTACATATCCAACACGGAAAAGGCTCAGGGAAGGGATTCAAACCCCTCAACCCGCCCTACAATTCCTCACCCGAGCAATGCTTGTAAATCAGGCCCTCCCTCGAGGATCCACACAGGAAGATCACCAGAGAGGCTTCACGTAATCAGGGTGACTTATAGGAGGCCGAGCATAGAGGGCTAGGGTTGGCCACAAAAGGGGATTGGGTGGCCTTGGGCATCCTTCTTGGCCTGCAGGCACAAGCAACCAACTCACAAGAAAACAGAGGGAAGGTCCTTAAATGGGTAACGGGGGGAATATGTTAAACATTAGGATCAGCCCCTCCCTAAGAGACTTAAGGTACCCGTCCTCCACCAAGGAATCTACCAATCTGGTGGGCGAGTCACTTCCTAGAAGGCACCTTAGAAGTCTAAGGGGAGAATATGCTCCTTTCACACATATATTTGGCACCCAAGGACACCCCCAAGAGCAATGAGAAGGGGCTGGGCGGGGCTACCGCTCCAAGCTAGAGGTTCAGCTCAATGGCCTGCCGAGATGGGGCTCCAAAACAAGGGGGTTGTTGCCACAGGTATTGTAGAGGAGCAGACCAAGGTATCACTCAAAGCAGGAACGTGTTCGAGGGTTTCAAGTCTACCCTCAGTCACTGGGTGCTATGGACTCATAACCCCACCACAACCTCCCCACAAGGGCGACTGTTGTGGATAAAATGAAGGCATGAATGTCTTCAAGTTTGCTGCTTGATTTACAGGGGCCCTTCTAAATTATACATAAATGCATAGACGGAAAGCATGGGGGATGGGTTGTATATGTAAACACACCGGACAACACGCTCGCCGCTCCAGCAAATTCCCTTTTTTCTCAAAAACAGTATCCGTTTTTTCTCTGCGCGTGCTCGTGTCCAGCATTAGCTTCGTTCTGCATGTATCAAAATAGATTTCCAGAGCTTTTTGCTTTAGCTCCATCTAAGACAGGTTGATTTCTTCTTTGATTCTGATCAACACATTTTTTTAAGCAGATCAAAGCATAAACCCGTCTGCTAAATATATAAAGTAGGAGAAAAAGGGGCTTCTAATGGCCTTGCAAAATTCTCTGAAGCCAAGCCCAGCATGACAAGCAGGCCTGGAGGCTGGGCCATCCTCCTTGGTGCCAAATTCTCTTCTCCTGCCTGCTGCCACCCAGCCCTCCCTGGCACAGTCAGGACCACGCCCTTTCTTGCACCCTGAAGAACCACAAGATGATGCACCAAGAGAAATGGCAAAGAGATGTACGAAATTGAGCAGGGGGGCGGGGAACTTGGGGAGAAGGGTTTAACGAAAAGACTTTTAGCAGAACAGGTACTGTAGCAGAAGAGAAATAACGGCATTTATAATTGGATCGTTGCTGGCAAAACAATTCTTCCTATCAACTCTTCGGCACGTTTGACTTTGGGGTCACGGACAGTTTTATAAAATATATTTCATTTGCAGAGCAGCATTTCCCTTTTTCTCTCCAACCGTGACATCTTTTATGGACTCCCTAATAGAAAGATAGGCTATTGCCGAGAGCCTGTCTGGGAGGAAGCCCTGCTACACCATATGTTGTTGGCGCAAACAACAAAAACAGGATTTATGAAACTACGTTCATTATGAAGAATCTGTCACATTCCTCTAATGGCTTCTATGTGCAAACAGAGGGTCAAAGACCAGCCAAGATCAACCAACATCCTCCTCTCCTCTGTCCATCAACCAACATCCTCCTCTCCTCTGTCCAGCAAGCACCACCCCGCTGGACGTTCTACAGCCATCTACGCCTCTCCTTCCAGATTCTTCACAATGATCTTAGAAGGGGGGAAGACACAGCACAGCCTATAGGTTTTCTAGAGACTAGTCAGAATTCCACCAAACGGATTTAGAAACGTAGTTGGAGATTTAACAAGCTGTTCTGGTAAGTTATAGCAGGCATTTAACTGGAACAGTTTGAAGGATTTTTATGGCACCAGAACATCTGGAAATGGATGAATCTCAAGAGGTCTCATAGTTAAAGGAGGCCAGTTAACAAACATGCTTTGGGCCAACGGCTGGGGATTCTCTGGGTGTTCTAAAGACGCTGAGGCCCCAGCAGGTACAACACAGGATCACAGGTAGAAAAGGACAGGTGGGCTGACTGGTTCCAACTGGGGCAAACAGGAAACAGGGCAGAGAGTTTTAAATGCTGCCTCTCGCCTATACAAAATAATGGCATTACTTGTGCCAAATAGAAGAATAATTCTACCACAAGCCTCACTGGCATGTTAACTTGATTCGATTCAGCTTGCAAATTCAGTGATATCATTCTGCCCACATAAGCCCCCTCTTACTTTGGAAAGAATATAATCTTCCAGTTACAGAGTAGATTAGAATGTGAATACGCTAAGACTGTTCACCGAAACGGGGGTATTTTTCCTTTCCTCCTTCACATCTGTGAGTTATGATTCACACCAGTTACCCAGTAAATCAAATCAAAATATTCACCCACTGTTTCCTATGGAGACTTTTTTTAATGTTTAAAAAAATCATTCCCTTGGCCAACCTTACTGTAGGGTTGGGTGTCGGGTAGCACTAAGAATGGAGACTCAGCTACTTTGGAGGTTCTGCGCTGAGGAAATCAAGAGGGGAGGAAATTGTTCCCAGTTTCTCATGTTATTAGGGCTGGAACCCCGTAGAAATGTAAGCGTTCTTCTGCCAGATTTTTCCAACAGAGCATTTTAAATGATGCCGTATTTTTTTTCCTAACGTGAAACAAAGCTTATTTCCAATGTTGTCCATGGCCCTGGCTCCTGAAGCCTCTTCTGCCAGGAGTCTGCTATTGGAGGGGTTTTATAAGATGGGCTTTCTCCTTAGATCCAAAGGTGATGGTAGGTTGCAGCCTGCAGATTTTTAGTGTAGAAAGAAACCAGGCAGGAAACCAAAAAGTCTCCTTGGAGGAGCCTTATTCAAGTACCAAGCGAGCGGCTGCTCCTTGCTATTGTGTCTGGCCAACAAACCAGAGAGGAACAAAGGAAGGACCGAGCACCGTGTAATTTCACTCACACACAATATAAAACAAAAGTGTCAGTGGGATGTTTCTAACAGCTGCCAAAAGAAGCTCTCCATCAGCCAAAAAGCGGGGGGGGGAAAAAACCCAGAAACAAGAATCTACACATAACTGAACATACAAGAATTTAGATTTTTATCTCCCGATACTACAAAGGAAGAATTTTGATAAAACAGGATCAGGTTCAAAAAGCTGTTTCATCTTCCAGTATTGTATATGTCACAAACACAAGTCTGTAACTTATAAGCTTTCCTTGATAAATAAGAGGGAAATGTCTAAGAAATATTTCTTCAGCAAGAATTCCTTTCAATAAAACAGCTTTCTCAGCGCTATTAAAATCGAGTTGTTTTCCAAAACTATCCAAGGAGGTCTGCTGCAAACTCAGCCTCTTGCTGCAGCCTCCGAGTCTGGATCCACCCTGATCCATCTTGAGAGAAAGGTGCCCCGGAAGTGCCCATCGGTGGGCAGAAAGCACCATCTATGAATCTGAAGTCTCCATCTAAGAAGACAGAGAGAGACAGATGGAGGGAGGGAGGGAGCCATGCTCTCGCCTTTAAAGTCTTGCCTCCACGGAAGACAATAGGGAGTTAAAACAGGGGAAGCCAGCAGAAAAATATCTATATAAAAATGAACGTGTAATAAGGGTACAGACCATTGGGCAGCTGCCAGAAAATGATGGAATGCGGTATAGTTTACTTATTTCTTTTTAATGGCTCCAACATTCCACCTGAAAAATTGGTCCCGGAGCTGTATAATTGGGGATAAAAGTGAAATGACAGTTTCCATTTGTCAGCATGAAAGCTGATCACTTTCACTTTCCATGGAGACGTTGGGGGTGGGGGGGTTCCTAAGAAGACTTGCCTACGAAGACTTGACATCTCAGATGGTGCAGATGATTAGAAACGGGGTGCAGGAAAGTGTTCCAGCACACACACACACACCCCACGTGTCCAGCTCAAGGCTGCCATCAACAAAAAGTCTACTGTCCTTAACGCAGGTAGGTACAGCTTGGGCAAGTCCAGCACTGCAGATAGGAAGATTACTGCAGGACCAAGTATGGCCTCTCCTTGCTTATTAACACAACAGCCTGGATCTTCCACTCTTGGATGAAGACGCAAGGAACTGAATGAAAAATTCACGCCATCTTCTATGCACTTGTGTGTGTGTGCGCACACTCCACTCCTGATAGATACGACAAGCAAGGTTTATTTACTCCCTGCGCTGCTAGGAGATCTTTTTTTCACCATTCACGGTTAAAAGAGAAGGGAACATAGCTGATTCTGCCATCTCCACCCACGCTTTTCATCTTGCCTCACGTTGCTTGCTTGATTTGTGAGCGTTCTCTGTAGGCTTTGAAACACAAGTTATGGTTGTGCCTAAGAGCCACGTGGCAGGGAGGCACGACTGACATCTACAGGACATTCCCACAGCTCAGGACAGCCTTCTGCCAAAGGTTTATCAGAAGGGATGTTCACTCCTTCCCTTCATCCCTAGTCACGGAGAAAATTTGTCTGTGATTTCCTCGATTGGCATCAAGATGGACAATGGCTGCAAAATCAGAAGCAGTTCTTGTTCTCCTTGCCAACCACAGCCCACCAGGACTTCTGCCCCATCAACCCCACTCACCTGAGGAATTTGGAAGAGGAAGCCAATAACCTTTCCAATTCCCATTGGAAGCCGCCACCGTCACCAAGAGGGACGATAACATACCTCACCATGTAGAGGGTTTTCTTTAGACCGAGGGCTAGGAATTGAAATTCTTCAGGTTGCATCTCAACATGCAGCTATAATAAACTTTGTTTTTCAATTCAAAAAGCTGCTTGCAATTCAGATCCACCGGAGGGGTCCTTGGTCCTCTCTGAGCATTTATGTTTTCCTCTTAAAATGACACCGTTTCTTTTTCCCAGATGCAACTCCACGCACTAAGGTTGGCATCAGGGATCAGTCACAAAGGCCTAGACACAACTTTCATGAAATTCAAAAGAGAGGCCTCCCCAGAACTAAAGGAGCACAGCCCAGGTCTTGAAAACCTCACCCAGTGAAGGCCACAAATGGGTTCTTGTTAGCTCAAAAACTTGCAATGTTTGCGGTGGCTTTCATAAAACCAAAGGATCAGGAAAATGAGACAATAAACCAACACCAATTACAGTATCCAAGACAGATATACAAATAATAAAACTGCAATGCTAAAACCCTTGAAGGTTCACACTAACTTAATTAAGAATAAGAACCTTATTAATGTGTTGCATAAAGCCAAAAAAAAAACCAACTTTATGTTTGTTGATGCAATCCTAAAACAACTTCCCTTAATGGGCAAAAGGAAGTGTTTCAACGAGACAATGATGTTACTGGGTTTTACTGGGTGGAAAGCCACAAAATGGCTGAGTTTTATTACGCTTAGCTTTATTTTATATCTTAAAACCTTACTTCTAGACTCAGGAACGTTTTGATTCAATGAGGAAATGGAGCTATCTCCCGTCAATCAATGAAGGGTGACAGGATGCCCCTTCTGCAGTTGCTGTGGTACCTTCCAGCTCAGCAAAGCCATCACACGAGTCAGCTCCCTGCCAGCTGCGAATTTCCCATGATTTTACCTGCAAGCCATGCTAATTGATTTTAGCATCCCCCCCCCCCCTCATCATGGAGCAACTGAAAAACCAGGCCTTGCCCAAGCAAGACTCGCCACTTGTCAACATCTGGGCAGGTTAATAAGAGATGTCAGTGGCAGAAAAACTGCCAGGAATATGGATCAAAGCCCTGGGATAGAGAATCAACCAGCTCATCCACTCAGTCACTGCAGAAGGAAAATGCTGTGAGCAGGTAATGGCTTGGCCTGATCCTTCTTGCCAGAAATGAGGCCATCCAAGAGCCATTCATTACTGCAAAGTGTTAAAAATGGGTGTTTAGGGCAGAAAGCGCTTTGTTAAGCCCACAAAGCAGAAGCAGGCGTCCACACTGGGCCACGTCTCTTCCGGTTTCCCTTCTCAATTCTTCTTTTGCCAAAGCTCTGAACGCAGCCCATGACTTATCTGGAAACATTATTAGTGAAGTGAAAATTCACTAAAGTGAAAATTTAGACACTCCTGAAACTTTGTTTAGAGTCAACACAAGAAAACCACAAATATGGCAAGTGAAGATGTTTAGGTCATCTTTCTTTTAAGTCAAAGCAACAGCTCTGGGACATGTCTCCTCTTCTCGCTGTTGGAATTGTCTTCCATTTTTCCCTGAAGGACTTAGCTAGCTCAGAAATAGTCTTAGCTTCACCTTGGATCCACTGAAGGTGTGAGATCCCTTCAACGGGAGTCAACTGGAAGGGTGTCCAAACTTCTGCACCTGCCACAATTCGATGATGATGATGATGATGATGATGATGATGATGACGACAAATGTGTGAGCAAATGACAAATGAATAATAAGGTATGTTCAAACTAGTACAAAGTTTTGGGCCACACAGAGGTTATGTCAGTTTCTATTCACTTCAAGAGTCACTGAATCACACCCTTTGGCCTACTACACCTTTGTCCACAACACAGCTGCCACGCTAGCTCACAACAGTCTTTCCTAGGCGTGGAGGCTAACTAGGTTGCCCCTGGTTAATCCTGGAACAGTACTTCACTAACAGAATCCCTGAACTGCACCTGGACTGTTGAAAAACATCCCAAAACCCAGCAACAAAGTAAGTCCCTATAGTCATCAGAAGACAAGAGTGAAAGACACCTGAAGCTGACTTTTCACGTGAGAGGAACCTCAACTGCCGAAGGTCTCTCATGGCCAAAGGCCAAGATGAGAAGACAAAAAATGGTAAAAGCGACTGGATTTGCTCTTTCCCCCCAAGGAAGTGGGATAAATGCAGCTTTCGCTTTACTTTGTGAGAACAGAAAGCATTAACCCACCAAGGGAAGGGGTCAGACCTCGGTGCGTCCAAGAGGTCAGTGGTGGTCAGTCCCATCTCCCCGGTGGGCAATTTGCATTTCCATTGCTGCTGCTGCTGCTGCTGCTGTGGGCAAGTTCTTAGTGGGACTCTTATCTCGGCCTGTCAAAGCTAGATCAATATTTACAGTTGGACATGCTGAAAGCATCTGAATTACGACAATACTTTGGGCAGAGAATGTTGCAAATGGAAGAATTCTGCGGCCCCTATTTGGTGGCACCCTCTGCTTTCACGGAGTTACGGGCACTAAGGAGAACTCCAAGTCCAAGCTGGCAGAACCCATGCCCAATAAGGTGCATTCAGAAATGCATCTTGTTCAAAGAAAGGGAAAGAGGCAGGAGGGAAACAGATGATTAGGAATAGCATCCGAGTGGCTGTCTAAGGCCCTTTTCTCCACCTCTCTGTGAGATCAACCCACTTAAAATCTGAATGTGTGGACTCAGGTGGGAAATCCTTTGAAACACTTAATGGTTGCATTTCATGCAGTTGTAGAAAGTCACTTCATCTGTAGTTCTTCTAAGTTTTGATTTATGATTGTACAACCTTTTTTAAAAAAAAGGAGCGCGTGAGGAGAAGGAGGAGGAGGAGGAGGAGGAGGAGGAGGAGGAGGGATTTCAGGAAGGCTGACGGACTGAGAGCATGGAGAATGTTTCCGTTAACACTTGGCAAGCAAAGCCCACAGAACACAGATGAAGAGAGATAAGCTATAAAAACACCATTTGGGCTCACTTGCTAGAATAGCAGCTTGTAATCCAATTCCAAGTCTCGCTGCCAAGTGTTACACACAATATATCTGCCTATCATATTCTCTTCGCCCACTCTGCTGCAAAGATTAACCAACAGACGAACGAGCTGCAGCTCCCAAAACTGGCTGGGGATGGATGGGGACAATCGTTGAGAATTTATGCCCCAGAAAAAATGGCACGTCCCTTTAGTGATTTCATTTCCTTCTGCACTGGGGGATCACAGTGCCTTATTCGAGGACTCATAACTTTTAAAAATTGCTTCTTTATGGTCAGTTCCAAAATACAAAGCCCCAAAGAAAGCCTGCAGGAGGCACTTGAAATGAATATAGCCTGGGGATACGGTCACCATCTGTTGCTGAACACCTATGGGGAGAGCCGGTTCTTTTTCTTTTTTTTTCCAAACCTCTTCTAACTTTCATCTTATAATTAATTAGGAATTAATTATAACCAGATCCAAAGAGATATGCAGAGCCATCTACTTTACTAGACCTGGAACAGCAAGAACATAACCATCTAAAATTATTTTGGCTTTGGCAGCATTGAATTATTCATGCAACATGTCCAGAGAGCAGAAAGGGTTTTAAAAAGCAGCCCCAATGATGAAGGGCCGGGCAGGCTGTCATCGTGCACCCTGAAGCCACCTTGGACGGATGCAGCCCCCAGCCTGCTCTGACGTGTGAAGAGCTCCTTTTCCTCTGATTTTGTACTGCTTTTCTCTCCCCCCCCCCCCCCAATTCCTCCTCCACACCCACCCAAATTGCTATGTAAGCTGCAAATATCACTTTTGGGCTCACACTGGCGATGATTCCCAAATGGGTTGTCAGTCAAGTTTCACTGCTTTTACGCTTCTCCTCCAAGGCTTGGATTTGAAGTAAACATAACTCCAGCTACCAGAACTTTCTTTAACGTTTTCCCTGCGAATGGGGGGGAGAGCATTCTCTCTGCAGCGACTCATGGGCCATCAAAATAAGGAGGCCCGAGGCCAAGTGAATCTGAAGCCAATTTGTGCCCAGATCTAGCAAGCAGGAATGCATCTTCTGCATAGCCAGCCTCCATGTTCTACTGCCCAGACTGTCTCCTGCCATCCGGACAGCCTTCTGGGCCCCACTAGATGAGGCTTAGCAGTCATCTGGGTCTAGCCAAGCCCTCATTCTACCTCCCTTCTAGTCCGGGGTGCACTGACCCAGGGAGTTGGGGAGATCCTGGTATTTGGGGTATCGCCATCGCCATCAGCTTCTCAGTCTTGTCCAACCCTCGGCCACCCGACTGATCAAGCACTCTCCATGCCCCTCTGCCTGGCAGCGCCTCCTTCAGACGAACCCAGGGGCCAATCATGGCATCTTGGAATAATTTACAGATACACGAAGGAAGGTTGTGCTGCAAAAGTAACCCCCTTTGGCTCCTCACTTTGTGGGTAAACCTAGAAATCGCAAATCAGAGTTTTCTGTTTTGGTCTTGCCGGTGAAATAAATTTGGGTCCAATTATAGGACCTGCAACAGGCGCCATCCCGAAGGCAACCGTCAGGGGCCAAAACGCTCCATTTTCTGTTGTGATTTTCGAGGCTTTCTCAAAAGGCAGAGAGTGTGGAGAGGAAAAAGGAGCTGGAAGCCCCCATGAAGACATCCTCTATTTCCCCACCCACAAAAAGAGGCACATTTGGGGCCACCTGGACTGCAGGAAGTGAAGGGGAGAACAGAAGCACTAACCCAACCCCAACCCCCCCAAAAAATCACCTTCTGCGGGTTCAGGAAGCTCAGCTGCAGCTCCCAACACCTGAAGGCCAAGGGAGGAGGGCACCACGTTCAAAGAAAGCGCCAAGCGCTGTCCTTGGTCTGGATTCAAGGCTGGCTTCGTTCCTTTCCAGAAGCCCAAAGTCTCCTTTATGGACTAAAATAAAGACACCTTAATCCCCCCGTTTTTCTCGTTATTACTTCGGAGGACGCAGCAGACGCAGAATCCTCTCGAGAAGGCATGGGAATCAGCTCCTGCTCAGGAGGATGACAGGTGATCCTGTTATTACCAAGGGTGGAACAAGGAGAGCTAAAGTCTATTTTACCAAGACGTGCCTGACCTTGGGGGAAGAGAGAAAGTTAAAGAATAGGATTCCTTCTGCAGAGTCACGGCTCCAATTGCTCTTGAGCCGGGCGTGCCACTCCAAGGGCAAAAACATACTTTTATGACAGGCTGACACGGGGGGCAGCTCCAGGGGTTACCCCAGATTAGAAAGCCGGGTTAGCTTCCCTCCTCCATCCATCAGGAGGTCCAGGAACAAGCTTTGTGGGGGTCCTCTTGGGATGGCATAAGGCAAGCAGCGCTGAGCTTCAGCTTCTGTCTCCTGGGTGGGGGCGGGATGTGTCCTTCCTTGAACAGGACGCAGCCAGTAATGGGTAGCCATGGTTTCTAGCCCTTCGCAACAGCCCTGGGCAGGAGGGCAATTGCTCAGGATGCGCACAAGGTCCGAGCAGCAGCTGTGCAACCGGGCTCCTCAATTGCTCGGCAATTCCGTTAAGGACTTCATGACCTACAGCAGCTGCTGGACTTACTGCCTCCCCCCCCTCCCCCCCCAATTTACAACAGCATCAAACCAAAGCTGGGGAAGAGGTAGTGGAGAGCCACACTCCAGCGAGACGAGGCCTTCTGTGCCAGGATCTTCTTGCCTCCAGAAAATGAAGTTAACTAACTACAAAAGCAGAAAAGACGGAAGGCTTTGAATCTTCTTCTCCTCCCTTTCTCCCTCTCTCCCCTCCCTCCCTTGCTGGGACTCTGTGAAGCAGCAGCAAGTGGCTGAGACAGGCTCTGCTGAACACAACAGATTGAAAGATCACTTGGAGGCACAGAACTTTTCACACTGTTCCTTAATTGTGGCCCACCCTCCATGTTGTGACTTAGCCGTGGCATGCAATTAATGCAAATGTACAACACTGTGCAAGAAAGCAGAACGCGAGCAAAGCCCAGAGAGTTTGAAACACAAAGCGTTGGCCAGGCTTTGAGATCTCCTTCCTAAGGTCTTCTTACTAAAAAGGCCCCAAAGCAAGGACCGTGGCCCTTCCGTGGCCCTCGCGTCTACTTCTGGGGCCTATTCGATGTTCTTCCCTACATGTTTTTTTTATTTTATTTTCCAGAGCAACTTGAAATTGCCATCTTAGACCTTTTGCTCATTTCATTTAGAGTTTTACTATAGAACAGGGGTCTCCAACCTTGGCAACTTTAAGAATTCTGGGATTTGAAGTCCACAAGTCTTAAAGTTGCCAAGGTTGGAGACCCCTGTTCTGTAGAAGACCATTCCAGTCAGCGGTCAAGACTCCTTCAGAGGAAAGCTTTCGTACGCCCAACTCCTGTCTCGAATCAGCTCATTCGGCTTATAGAAGTTCCGTTTCTAAGTATCCAAATCTTCTAAGTATTCCTAATAGCCTTGGGCAAATCTACTACTAATCTTTGCGGAGGCTTTACACATCTAATTTATGCTCCAGACTAGAAGCCTCCACTCCGTCAAGTGAGGTCACAAAACCACCATGGTGGAAACTGTCAGTAGGAATTTAAAGGATTAAAATTACTGTTTATTTATTTATCCCCATCTTTATATACAGCCAAGCACTTTATCTATGGACAATTAAAATGAAATAAATAAATAAAAGCATACAATTAAATAAAATTAGATAAGCTATTCGAGATAGTTATAGATTTCCCAAATTCCACAGGCTGGAAACTTCCAGATGGTGGTAAACCTTATACTATCCCTGTATATACATTACTTTATGCATTTGTTGTTGTTGTTGTTGTTGTTATCCCTAATAAAAGATATATCTATTTATTGTAATAAAGTATTGACAAATGGGATCAAATTCAGACCAAATCTTAAACTGTTGAAAATGAACCATTTCAGGTTTTATTTTGAAGGAGCAAACACATCCAGTTTCTGCCCTATTGTGTCTCTGCTATATCAAATGCCCTTCAATATTCTTTAAAACTTTTGCAAGAACATACTTTTTATTCCATCAAGTGCAATTGTTCTGGAAAGTTATATGCCTTTGAAAAGAGAACAGCGAAATGAAAGTGCCACCTCAACCATAACGCTAATATAAAAAAAGAATAAAAATCTAATGAATAAGCACAAACCGGCAAGGATAAATAAAAAATTGCAAAGACTTTATGTGGACGGTGAAGAATACAGGGAGGTATCCGAGTGACTACACATCAAACGAGGAATTATCCGTATTTGTGAGGAATTCATTCCAGCAAGAAATTGAACCAGGAACTCTCGGCATCTGGCGGCACTGAGCTGAGGAAAGAAGATTCCCCTGGACTGTGACCGGGCGAAGGCTGGCGTCCCAGATAGCCTCCAACAGGCCCAACCGCCAATGCAAAACACACTGACCACCGACTGCAATAGGAAACAAGGAGCACCCGTGGCCGATGAATGCTTAGTCAACCCCGCCTTTCTTCTTACAGGCCAAAGCCTTCCCATTAGCTCAATGGTGCATTCTGGCACCCGCTTCAAAACCCACCTGTAGCAACAAGAAGAAAGCTCAAACGCTACCCAAGAAAATACAGGCAGTACAGATTCCCTTTCAATTTGCAATAAGAAGCCAGTACAATAGATGGTGGGACATTGAGTTGGTGTTGACTCTAAGCAACCGCATTAATAGATTTTTCTCTTCTTCTCTTTCTTTCCAGTTTTCTTGGCTCTATAGCCCTTCTCCCGGGAGCTGGGTCATCCCATTATGCGTCCGATGTAGAATAATTTGGGACTGTACCTCAAATATGAACACTGGACTGATTTCTCCTTCCATCCGTTTGTATATTTCTTGGCTATCCATTGTATTTTCGGTACATCTAACATCCACATTCAAAATGGTCAATATCCTTTCTATTTCTGCTTCTTCAAAGTCAAAATGTTGCATCCTTAAAGGATCACGGGGGAAAACATGGGCTGCCTAATCCTGATCTTTGTAGATGGAGACACATCATGGCACCTGAATATCGTTTCCTACACCTTCGTTGCTCCCAGCCAAGTTCTAGTCTATGGCATATTTCATATTATCGGTTAATAGATAGTCCTACAAAGCAGAGGCCATCTGACTTTCCGATATCTTCATTATCAGTTCTAAGGCTGGTTGCTCTTTGGTCTTCTTTATAGTTAATCTTACTTGTATCATGTACTTTTGTTGCTAGAATTCCCAATATCCAGAGTAGGGTTATCAGCACAGGAGGGAACCACGCTCACCCTCTTCCCATCCAGCATACAAATTGCATGACTCAAGGGAGAGTACGGAGCTCTGTTTCCCTCCTTGGTCAAACTGGAGCCAGCCAGACTCACCCTCTTCTCTCTAGACCGTGGCTTCCTGTCCTGGGTACAAATCTCCCATAAGGACGAGGGAGGTATTCTGGGATGCCCATTTTCCCAAAGATATCCCACAGCCTGGCATGCCTGGCACAATCAAAGCCTTCTTATAATTGATGAGGCACATATTGACTTCTTTTTGATATGTTTTGGCTGCCTCAATTATCAGCAGGCATCAGCAATGCTGTCTCGTGTTCCTCATCTTTTTTCAAAACAAGCCTGAACATCTGGCATCTCCTTGCATGATTCTAATCTGCAGTGGGTGAGCTAAAGCACTTTTGACAGCATGTAAATTAAGAGTATTGTGCAACAGCGTGGATATTCTGTGGATATCCTCCTTTCTTTGTACTGGTATGCAGCCCGGCCTTTTCCAATATGTGGGCCGCTCTGTTGCCCCCAGATTTGCTGGCCTAGTTTGATTAGAACCATTATTGATTCTTATTCTGTTGTTTGTCCTAACCCAGTAGATATTCTATCAACTCCTGTAGCCAACTGACCCGATCATGACCAAACAATACCATCATCATCATCACCACCACCACCACCATCATCATCGTCTAGTCCTAGAGGTTCTTGTTAAGAGAATCTTGGATGCTGACTTACCTACTGCACAGAATTTCAACAGAATCCTTCCATCTTTCCTTGATCTTTTTCTGAACGAGTTCCTATTTACCACTGATACCAGTCTGGGGTTATAACCTCCTTCTGAGTTCGCAGGCCTTCTAGTTTGCTGAGTCTTTTTCCACCTTTGATGCCTTTATGGATTTTTGTCATAATCACGCTTCCTGTCTCTTCTTACAGGCCTTTGAAAAAAGACTTACTGAAAATTAAGGACACTCAATTTGCAATGTTCTAGTATATAGAGAAATTGGTGTATTTGAGTACCAACAGTACCCATCAACCGATAGCCAAAATGTTAAAGAACTTACGATACTATTAAACTGAGAATGTATTTTTAGAATGAATTGTATCTACCATGACTTCATTCAACCCCATAGGATGCTCTTTTGCCCGGTAATGCTGCCACTAACAAGGCAGAGAGAGAACTTCTCTTAATGACAATCCCTAATTTGCTCCTCATCTCAGACAGAGACATTCCTCTCCTTCTAAGCTGCTGAAAGTGGAAAAAAGTTGTGTGCAGTGAGGCAGAAAAAGCATTTTGGGGATTAGCAACAGCACCTCAGAGGTTCTAGCTGGGATTACGTGAAACCTAATCAAAAGGCCACCAGTTCTGGATCCCTCACTGGTCTTTATTTGCCTTTCTTGGTTGCTTATCTCCAAAATCCCCAAATGGGCTAAATAGCATATGGTCCCCCAAAGCTATTCCTTATCCAGCACAAAGAACACCCCAGAGTGGACTCTGCATTTGGAGAAGACCCGGTGACACAATTTTCCTCCGCTTATCTGGCATCTCACGAACACCTCCAGGTCTGCTGAGACACTCAAATCAGGACAAATGTGACTGCTCCACAAAGCTTCTCTTTGAAAAGGACGGACCGAAGAAGCTTCCCTTCCCTTGATCTGTGCTGCCAATCCTACCTTACAAGAATCATAATTCTATTAATCTCTTCCAGGTAAACAAACGGGCTCTGGAGTACATGAGAGATGCACACGCACCACGGAAAAGCCGAAAGGGGGTGGGTGTTTTCCCCAGAGAAAACAATGAGACCTATTCAGCGTAAAAAAATATCTTATGTCAATTAAATACGTTTGAGTCGTGTAATTATAATTGCGGTAATGAATGGCAAAGAGCAATGTTGCTTGCACAATACCGGTTTTCTATTCGGTTTGATGCTTTAGTTCCCATCTTCGTTCAACTAACCTTTTGTGCATCTTCATATCTGATCTCTCTGTAGATTACTTTCAAAGCTCAGTGAGGAATGTTGCATTACCTGCGTTGAGAAATGTTAAACACCCTTAAATTGTGCCTCTACGTATCATCTCTTCAAAGAGTTCTGCGGCAGAAGCACTATTTTCGAAATATATTTGATTAATTCATGGCCCTCAAAATGAATGCCACACAGCAGCAATACAGAATCTGTATTTTGTGTCAAGGCGAGGGCGGGAGGAGACCCAGGCCAATCCGGGACTCTGGGTTTTTTTTTACTTTCCGAGGTGGGAAAAACAGGGCTGCGTTTCCTCCTTGACAGCCCACAAGAAGCCCTGACCAGAAACAGAATTGGAAGGGGAACCCCAAAAGTTACTCAACGTAGTTTCACGGACACAGTGGCAACAAGAATCCACAATCCGCCCAGCGGGGGCCACAGTGAGTGGATCACTCGGCTGCTTAAGATAAAATGCTGACCGCAGCTTTGAGCAATCTCCAGATCTTCATTTTTCCCCCCTTCCTATTGAATCAATTAACAGTGTTAAATATTTAACACATTAGTCTTATGCCAGTGAACAGCCGAGAAAAGTGCAAGGCAGGAAATGGACCGGAAGTGAGGCAAACGAAATGAACTCAGGCAAAATAAACACGTTAGGTTGAACACATAAACAAACAGAAGGACTCAAGAGACCGAAGTAATCATGTCAGTTCCATTCCCAACAGCCTCTAGATCTTCACAGGCCCCGTGCTGAAAATAGGGCAGAGCTCCCTAGTGGTGCAGATCCCTACCAGAATCTTCCATTTGTGGGGTTTGCAAAAAAAAAATTTCCCTATCTGCGGCTGGGGGCTGAGTGTTGCGTCCCCCACTCCAGCAACAAAGACGGAGCAGAACAAGGCCAAGGGCCACCGCATTTCCTCTGAAGTTGCAACATTAGTTTTCAGAGGAATCGTTTTGAGTGGTGCGTAAGCCCAGGACAGAAGGCACCCGGCACAAACAAGCTGTGCTTTACAACCTCCGGTGCATTCACATGGAGAGAGAAAACCTGGCTAGCCCAAGAGCGCAAAGGGTCCAGGCACCAATCCAAGCAACGATGAATCAAACCAGCTAAGGGACCAAGCAGAGATTTTTCACTGCATGCATGTCAGACCCACTGGAGAACTATGAAGATTCCCTCGGTGGGTGAGATGGATGGCAGAAAAATGAATGAATGGATGAATGAATGAATGAATGAATGAATGAATGATCGATCCAAAACACGGCAGGGAACAGATTGCCCCTCGCCCTTCCCTTTCATGGACGCAAATAGACGCCAGCCCATAATGATACTGGCCCATCTTGCTTTCCAAGAACCCAAAACCACAAAGGCAGCAGCATTTTGCCAGCCCCAACTTGGGAGAGGAGAGGCGAAGCTGCCCTCCAGCTGCCTGTTCAGAAGACCTGGATTGAGGTGGAAGGAAAGCGCGGAGGCTCGCCACTGAAAGAGCCTCTTGCCCGAGCAGCCGAGCATCCCGTCGAGAGATCCCTGACAGTCGGGAGCAAAGACTTTTACACGCTCGGGCTCACCTCTGCCCCTGTAATGAGGACGGCTCCTCTGCAGCCCCTCTCAAGTGCCGTTCACCCCTTGCCTCCACTGATCGGTCGACTGTTTCAAAATGCATCTTTGCCACAGGAGGGAGAACCTGTCACAATATGCATACCAAAGAGGGTTTATCAGAAACCAATGGTTGTGCTGATGGTAGCAGTGGACAACCAGATGACACAATGCAGTCATTTCTTGGCTGGCTGTGACTGTCCCCCTCATATCTAAATGTCCCAACCCTGCTGGACATCAGAGAAGCGAGAAGAGACCCATTCCTTCTTCCCTGCAGCCCTTAGAGAATGCGTCTCCCGCAGACGGTCAGTCCTGCTTAAAGCACTGAGAGCCCTCAGAACTAGGAAGGCACGGCCTCCGGGCACCCACTTCCTCCTCCCCTTTGACAAGGATGCCCGGAACTCATCCTGAGACCGAAGGGCCTTAAGCCATGGGAATTAACTCAGCAGAACAACAGTGCTGCCCAATTACACACAGAACCGCACTGAGGAGTAACGCGTCATCCAGCTGGGGCCCTTCCATGTAGAGTGCTCAACCCAGTTCTTCATCGTGATCTCCGCCCCATTTGTTCACCTTCAGTTCTGTAGCACAACTCACTTTCTGCTGGATTGCTTTATAATTGAGCAAGGCCCCGACAGAAAGCCTACAAACACAGCAGCCGCAGGTCGCCAGTTCCAAGTCACTGCATACAATCTCCTGAAAGCACAGAGGAATTGGATTCAAGGCTTCTCTCCACACCCCATGCCCCCATCACCTGTTTTCCGCTCTCCTTAAAAAAAAAAAAAAAGTATTAGCGGTTTCTTTCCGCCAAGAAGAAAGAAGGCGATTACCAACTCAGACCGTTTTGAAAGGAGACCTGACTGGGCCACCAGGCTGTTTCTAACCCCTTGGTTCCCAAGCAGGAGACCCCAAATCCCAGCTGTGGAGGACTGGTGTGGAAGGACAGCATCGCATTCAGGCCTCAGTGGTTTTCCCAGGTGTAACAGGTGGCAGTTCTGGGCCAGGGACCGGGAATGGGATGCATCAAAGAGGGCTTTTTTCAGTGTCGTCCCTATGATGGGTTTCAGTCCTACCTGGAATTTAAATTTCTTTCCCTGACCTGACAGCACCATGTTGAAGCTAATTCAATAAAGAATTGTGTTTAGCAAATCTTGAAACGTAACACTGCTGCTGACTCACATAGGGATTTATAGTACTCGGACTTCCACATTCTTCTGCATCGCACGTATTCATTCTCCACAGCTCAATGTTTTGTGACACAATATGCTCCACACAATAATGTCTCACAGGCATCAGGTATTAATGTCAAATGTGCAATCTCAAGGCATCCACAGGTTTCCAGGTGTTTCCATCAGGAGTGCAGCATGAAGAGGAGCATTCCAAGCAGGAGTTCCTGTCCAAGGTCCGCCCAGAGTAGAAGAGCTGAGCACACTGCACTGCAGCCCTTCCGCCAAAGCCTTTGAAACCGGTCCGCAGAAGCCACAGGGGCACCAGGGTGTTTCACTGAGCCAGTCAGGCTGGCTGGTGTCTCTTGCACCCAACTCCCTGAGCCATCTCCATGGCTCATCTGGCAGCCAGTGGATTTCCCACCCCTTCCGTGCTTCACCTCAACCTCACCTGCCAGCACCGACCTTCCAGCTGTTCCTTCCTCCTGAAAGTCTCCTGGACAAAACAACCACCTTTCACCCTCAATCCAGAATCACAACGCCTTATTTTGGTTCCCCTTCAGACCAAATACGCAGGTCTACATTTTTGCATGAACCGCCGCAAACCAGAATTCTGTCCTTTCCTACTTTAGAATAGCCCTGTGGGTTAAATGGCACACATCCCTTCCAGCCACACGGGCCTGGGGTGATAAAGTTTGCCTTGTGCCGCTTGCCAAGATGGAGAGGATACCAGCGTTACACTGCCTGGTCCTTAGGAGCAAGGGGAGGTATAATGGTTGACATTTCTTGTTGACTCTGAATTAGAGCATCTTCGAATGAAGCTCACTTCAAAATCATTTTAAATCCATTTGCTCATGTCAACATCAATGTACCGAGCATTAGCTACCAATTAGTAAACCAGAAAATATTCTTTAGATAATCTGAAATTGTGGTAAAATATTCAACATGCCATTCATTTACAACCAACCACTCTATAAAAGCAAATTACTGGAACCAGCTGTCACACACCAACGCAGCTAAGGATACCAAGCTATTTAAGCCGCTCTCTTGTTTTTTTCCTCCAGAAAACATTCTGGTACCTGACTCTGTGGCGGAGTTGATGAATAGTTTGGGGTGTTGACTGTTTTATCTGCATTTCCCCTCCCTCCGTGCAGCTAAACAGCCATCTCGCCTTTACTGATGTACAAGGCAATGAAAGCAGTTGTAAGAATGTTTAAATCATTAGTTCAAACCAAGCATCACTGCCCACAAGTCCTGCACTTCAAAACACGGGAGCTGAGCTCTAGAGGTGTTGCAGGGGCAGATTCCTATTAAAATTCTGTAGGCTTTAAAGGCTGAGTTCTCAGAAAAGGGAACAAAACACAGAGAAGGTTCTTTACATGTCGATTATCTTCCAGACAACTCATTTCCACCTCTCCCGCCCACCTCATCTCCAGGAGCAACCTAGCTTAATCCACAGGAACTGTGCTTAACCGTCTTTCTCTCGAAAAAGGTCATGAGGAGCCCTTGCAGCCCAGCAACAACCCCCGAATGACATTTCTTGAGTGAGAGGGTCCAGGAAGGGCAGAAACACGCTTTCGGCAGAAGGAACTCAAACAGGTGAGAGATCAGCTCTGTATGAAGAAGGAAAAGAACCTTCCCTGCAAACAGAGATGTCCCCGGTGCCCTCTTGACACCAAAGAGGGAAGTCTTGGTGGAGAAAAAAGGCGTTTCCTTCCTCTGCTTGGAGGTCCAGTCAAGCCATTTAATCCACCTGGACCCAAACAGCTTCTTGATGCCACCAATGACGAGGCCCTATTTTTTATTTCTGCCCTTAAAAATATCCCCACAGGTAATTCAGCCACAAGTGGGAAGGACTGTGTCTCCTGAGGCACCACCATCCTTACGTGCTGAGGGAAACTTTACACGCAGGCCCACATGTAATGGTACCCGCCACACTTTCAGCTGGAGGCGTGCACTTCCTCTGCGCCACTAGGCCAAAACTCAACCCCCTTCCACCCAATTCAGCTACAGGATTTGGGCTCCCAAGGCCCGAGCCACCATTCAGAACCCGCTGCGCATCTTCCGCCTTGGGTTGTGGTCATTGTGTTTCACTTCTTCACCTCTGACATCTCCAAAGGCACAATTTTGTGCAGAGGGACCGATCTGTCGGAGAAAGGCTGGGGGAACATTCGGCCCCTTGGTTTCCCCCCCCCCCCCCCGCCGCGGCCGGGGGGGCCCCCCCCCCCCCCCGTTCCCCCCCCCCCCCCCCCCGGCCACCTCCTGTAATTTCCCTCAACCCTTCCCCTCCCTTGCTTTTAAGCACGTCTTTTGATTTCTCCTCCCAACAAATCAGTCTGAGTAATTCTGTTATTTAAACAAAGCAATATTTCAAGGGAGCCTGCCACTTAAGACCTCTCTTGTACTTTTTCACTTTAATGCACAGGCTATAAATAAACTACCTCAGACAGCATTCCAGGGATATATTTTTTTTTAAAAAAAATGTTTCCTGATTATGAAAGACTGTTTTGAAACTCTTTTTTTCCCCGGCGTAGGCATTTATCATTTTCAGATCATTTTCACTACGAGTGGGAGCATGTTTAATTCTTTAGTGGAGCCTGCCAGATTAAGCTTTAGCCAAAAAGTATTTTCTGCCTTGGCTTTATCAGAATTTGAAATGGGAAAAAAGAGAACTCACGTTTATGCCAAAGGAACCAGCCCCTCTTGGAATCCGTGGAGCTCTTTGTGCTCAGAAACCCATTAATCTCAAAATCCCTGAGGCACTTCCAAAAACCAGGAGACGCAAGGCTGATCTACCAATACTAGCAGCCTCTGTTTTGCTCATCTTTCAATTACCGAAGGTCCATTACACGCTCCGCCTTATAAAGAGAGCTGATTCTGGAAGGCAACCCAAGGTCTTCAAAGCCCATAACCGCATGATGTAACACAATCCAGAATTACCGAAGCCCACCCCTCTTTCTGCAGCTTCTAAGACTGGACTCTGCAACCATCAGACTTATAATCATCTAACTGGGATGAGGAAAAGTAGCTTTCCTAAGAACCGGCATTCTGAGCCTCAGGCAAGCATTAAGAATTAGAGCTCACTGTGTCGCGCAGAAGGTATGCAAATCCCATTTGCATGGACAGGACGTCTTCTATGCCTGTTAGAAGAAATCTACGGGGTGGACTGGGGAGGCTGGGTTAGAAAAAGAGATTTATTGTGCTGTAAGTAGATGCTCTACAACATAGCATTGTTTGGCTTATACACAGGGCAAAATTATTGTAACAGGTTAAAATATGTTGTCTGTACACTCACATTGTCTTCCATTTTCCTCCAGAATATTTTGGAATAGCAGCCATACACATAAACACTCAGACTAGGCTACTCAAGAACATTTTCATAAAATCATCTCCAATCTACCGCTACTTGCTCTTGTCATCCTATTAAACCACGAGATACTCTCCAAATGGTTGCTTTTAATGGTTGTCTGCCCGGCAGCCTGCAAAAAGGAAAATTATCTTCAAGGACCCCCCCACACACACACACAAATTCACTGTACTTCCAACACAAAACACAAAACACTGCATACTTCCAGTCTCAGCTAGATCATACTGAACCATCCATACTGGGAACTCTTAAGTGATGTGAAAGAAGAAGCATCGTTGGTGAAAAGATGGTTTATTCTTTTACTTATTCTTTGGTGGAAGCCTCCGAAGAACAGAGAGATCCTGAGGATTAGATGCAGCAGCTGCTGCCTTTCTCATAACAGAACAAATTTCAGACCATTAAACCTCTCAGGAACCCTTCTGACTCCAGGTCACACATCCGTGAGATCTCTGAAGAAGGAGAAGGTTGGTTAAGAGAATTGGATCTGCAGTGCTGCAGTGCAGAATTTTCACCCTGAAGTATTATTGTGCTTTCTAGGCGTCCTCTAAATGTCTGGTCAACTGAATGGACCTACTCGAGAGGGGGTTGGGGACCAAAGAGGAAATTCAAGCCAGTGTGCTGGGGATACCTCTTTGCTAACCCAACCAGGATCTGAGTTTCAGAACAGGAAGCAGAGTGGACCATCAGCACTGCAACCACAGCAGCGTTTGTCAACCTTGGCCATTTTAAGATGTGTGAGCCTCAACGTCCAGAGTTCTCCAGCCAGCATGGAGCTCATGCTGGGAGTTCAAGTCCACACCTCTTAAAAGTTGCTGCTATGGCTCAAGAACCCTAAACTACAGCAACCTCCTACGCACCGTGGCCAACCTATTCTTGAGGGTCACGGGGTTACCCTCCACAGGGGAAAGAAGGCAGATCATTGACAACATGTTCTTTCGATTCCTTAACCCTGTTTAAAACAAAACAAAAAAACAAAATAGAAAAGACACGTGCACAGAGAGTCTCCTTGAAAACTTATCCTGGACATCCCACTGCTGCCTGTCGGTTTTCTTCTTCTTTTTTTTCTTACAGAGAGGAACATTCGCAGCAGCTTTTAAAAGAAGGGACCAGGACCCAACCACTGAGTTATACCTATCCATGTTTCCCGGACCCGTCTACCCTCAGGAGCAGAAACTGTATTTGGGGAGAATCTTCAGAGGAAGGAGGGGACGGAGAAAGGACAGGAACGGTATCCCTTCTTTCCCACTGCCCTCCTTTTCTTCTCCGTCTGCTTTGAAAGGAAGGTTCTGCTCTTTGCTTTGGGCTGCTATTAAATCCTCCACAGATCTAAATCCTACACGGACACAGTCAGATCTAATTAAAAGCCACTCTAAAAAAAGATGGCATTTTACATATGCAAAAGAAAAAAAGAAACCTGCCTAAATTGGATTGCACTGAAGTAATATGATCTATTAACGTCTCAAATTATAGTATGCAAATTTTGATAATTCACTGATATTTATAAGATTCGACTCAGGAAACTCGTCCAGGCCGAGACCACGGTAAAATGGCAAGTTCAAAGATAAGGAAGGGAATGGACTTCATCCCCTCAGTCCCATAAAATGCCGTATCTACCATCAATTTTTTTAATTACCAGTTGATCAGCACGCTGGTGGTGTAATAGCTTTTAGCTTTCAATGGCCAAACTTATCGAAATCCCCACCAAAAATGGCGTCTCCAGAGATGAAACAGTAAGGCTTGATTATTCGTCACTGCATAATGAATTATTTGTTTTTAAACAAGATGTTCGATTCCTTACGTAATCCGTCTAGAAAAGTCAGTTCACGGGACCAATTTTACCCAGGCACATGTGAGCTTACCGGGTTTTTTTTTTCTTTGTTTCATTTCTGAAGTTCTGAGTGAAACTCTTTAGAGATCATTCCAAGATGAAAAAAAGTCCAGCCTTTTGCTACAGACAGTAAGCACCTTGCATTTGTTTCCTAAAGATCCAATTCAGCTGAAAGGAAGGTGGTCCTGATTTACGACCACTGCTACTTGCCAAACACTACAAGCAGATACGAAACACAAGTATGGATGGAAGTCCTGGCAGCCCCCAGCTGAAGACGCCGGCTGATCCTGGAGAGCCATTTTCTGTCTCTTCCACGGCTTCAGGAAATGGTTTCCCTTCCCCTTGAAAATTAGGAGAAAGTCTTCATCTTAGGGATCCCTCTGAACAATCTTCAGAAAGCATCTCCTCTAAATGAACCGGTTTCCATTTTGTCCCCTTGTCGTGTGAAATTGGCTTATCCGGGTCCTGAAGCAAAGAGCTGCTTCTCTGCAGTTCCTGCCCAAACCCTTCCCTGCTCAGCCACTGCTGGGCTCTTCCCAAGGTCAGCCCACCTCCCGCCATTTTGGTGCGGCTCATTCTGGCGGAGGCTGCTACGCCATTATTCTCCACAGGTAGCAGGGGCAGCTTTCTAACCTCTCCGTTGCAATTCATTCTTCCTGGAGTAGCAAATACACCTCTCGAAATATTCACGCAAAGGTGGATGAAATATTGTCACCGTTGGGAAAATTATCCAAGAAGAGAACAAGACAAATCATTAACAGACAAGCAAACGGGCAAGGGCCTTGTCATAATAAAGAATAATCAAAATTAGAGCGTGAATTCTTCATCAAACATTTGAAATAAGCCTTATTGCAGGTTGCTGTGCAGCGTTTTCTTCGGGCCTCAAGAGTCTCACCCAATCCCTGTAAAACCAATGCTACAAAATCCCATGAATCCTGGATGGTCTAGCTTTGCGTTGTTCAGTGATCTCCAAAGAAGCGAAGCATCGCTCAGCCTGACCCTTCCTTCGACAGGAGACTAGGTAACTGGGACACCCAAGAGCTACCCTAAAGTCTCCTTCTTCCCCCTCCAAAACCTCCTAAGACTTTCCCAACCAGAATTCTGGGAATTGAAGTCTGCCAAGGCTTAAAGTTGCCAAGGTTGGAGACCCCGTCCTAAGAGGCAACACGGGAAAACAACACCAACGTGGCCATGCAACCACCAGGAGCCAAGCTCAGTTGGAGAAGGTCCTCAGCTCTCTTGGAGCATGTACTACACCAAGAGCCACCCTGTACAGCCCCAAACTCCACACAGGAGCAGCTGCGTCATGTCTGAAACGAGGTCAAAGGCTCGAGAGATGCTCTGGCAAATGGAGCCTGGCCAAGCCGACCGATCCAAGTTGCTGGGACAGTCTAACCTGTTCCGTGCAGCCGTTTGTGGTATTACTTTTTCTTTCCAAGTGCCCCAAAACATAAATTATTGTAATACTCTATAAGCAGACCTGAGCCACCTTATATCTCTGAGGCAGTTTCAGGCGAAGGCCTCGCTAATCCCCCAAAAAGGCATTTATGGCAAGGGTTTCAGCTCTAAGCTCCAAGGACGAAGAACGGCAGAAAGAGGAGCGGCAGGAAAGATGCTTCTCCCACCATGTTTAATTCGAAGGCCAAAAACCAGCCCGTCCCCATCTGTTCCTCCCACTTAAACCAATGTGGGCTCCCTTCCTGTTCATGGAGACGTTCATCGCGGAAATCCTCCCCACACGAGGTTTCGGTTGCAACATGGAAAAGCATCCTTGGCCTCCGGCTGTTTTCATGCCCTTCAACACTCAGGCCAACTGCTCTGGATGCCTGGCTAGAATTATTCCACCTGATGCCCTTACGGCTGCCCCGCCCTTGTGAGGTTAAAACAAGGAGGGGGGCGTGAAACCCACCCCTGGTATTCTGGGGGCTCATAGGAAGAGATTCTGGGGATCTACGAACTCAGCACAATTTCTGTGGGCCGGACTGGGGGGGCCTCCTATCAGCCTCCCAGTAACAAGCAAGGGCAGCTCTTAAAGGTGTTTAGGCCACAGTGAAAGGAGCTAGGGCAGCTGGTCACCCATGAAGGGTCTCCCAAAGGGACTGGTGAGGCTTAGGACATAAAGAATCAGTGCAAAGCAGGTACACAAAGAGTCTCTTTGGTCTAAAGGCCTTTTCACAGGAGGTCCTTTGTACCAACTCAGATCCGAGTCTTCTTTCTTCCCTCCTAGTGCCACACCTGAGCAGAGCTCATCTTGTCTTCTACAATGGCTCGTTTTCTATAGGAAATGTCTCCTCAATTCAACTCCTGTATTTGCCTGTCACTACCTTGTAAAGGTAAAGGTTCCCCTCGCACATACACGCTAGTCGTTTCTGACTCTAGGGGACGGTGCTCCTCTCTGTTTCAAAGCCAAAGAAGAGCCAGCGCTGTCTGAAGACGTCTCCGTGGTCATGTGGCCAGCAGGAGTAAACGCCAAAGGCTCACGGAACGCTGCTACCTTCCCACCAAAGGGGTCCCTATTTTTCTACTTGCATTTTTTTTACATGCTTTCAAACTGCTAGGTAGGCAGCAGCTGGCACAAGGAACGGGAGCTCGCTCCATTACGCGGTGCTAGGGATTCGAATTGCTGACCTTTCTGATCCGCAAGCTCTGCTTGTCACTACCTTGAGTTGTCTCCAATGGTCCAGATGGAGTTGTGTTGCCAGGACAGTGGCATGAGTTGAAAAGGAGAGGTGGTCCATGGAAAGATCCAGGGCTTCTGCGCTGGGTGACCATGACTCAACCCAAGGAAACTCCACTTGCCCACCCACCCCCTCCTGATCACCTTCTAGGCTCAGGGATAAAATTTGCCCGCTTTCACCTGCTCTTTCCTGCAGGTGAGGTAGAAACATTCTGGATGGATGCTTCTGCATTAAAACGCGCTCCCGCTGTCTTTTCTCTCAATGGGGAGAAATACTAGGAGGCCACAGACCTTCACTATGGAGCCAAGTATCACAAATCAATTTAACTCCAGAATCCTGCTGACTAGTAGATACTGAAGGACGACGCTGGGTTCCCTTGGATAGCCTGTTTCAAAAGGAGGGCAACCAGGAGACAATCCTGGTTGCAGCTGAGCTGGCCTCGGTTCTTCCGCTTCCCTTTAGAGCAAGGGCCTCCAACCGTGGCAACTTTAAGAATCACACTCGGCCAATAAAGAATTCTATTCTATTCTTTTCTACTTGTGGACTCCAACTCCCAGAATTCCTCAGCCAGCAAAGCTGGCAGAGGAATTCTGGGAGTTGAAGTCAACAAGCCTTACAATTGCCATGGTTGGAGACCCCGTTTTAGAGGATGCAGTCCCTGGTTAATTGCCCCGCACCACCTGACCAAGAGTGCAGTTTAAACCCCCACTCCTCCAGGCAAACTGGACACGAAGAATAGAATAGATAGAATTCTTTCTTGGCCAAGTGTGATCGGACACACAAGGAATTTGTCTTGGTGCAAATGCTCTCAGTGTACATGAAAGAAAAGAGACATTCATCAAGAGTCAAGAATCATCAGGTACAACACTTAATGATAGTCAGAGGGTACAATAAGCAATCAAATCACACTAGGAAACAGCCAATAAGTCCCACTGAACTTCAGCAGTTTTCACAATGCAGGAGAAGTTTCCAACTTGGCCTTCTAACTAGGAACGAGGTCCCTGCAGCATTCAAAATATTAGTGTTAAAACAATGTACAAAATAGTTTGCTTTCCCCCAATCCTGGCCAATCCAAACAATTATTTTTCTTACTTAAAATGCAGGGCTTAAATGCTGAGTGTTTCTAATAAAAGCTGCCATCCAATCCTCCCCCTGCCCCCCAAAGCTGCCTGCATTTTAACCGGAAAACAGCATGTCCACTTTACTTATTTCCATCTCAGTAACCAAAAAGAATCAGCCACTCCAAGGGAACAAGGGATGGAGCCCTGAGTTGGAAAAAAAGAACCATTCTGGAGACAAAAGCTTCCTCGCCACCATTAAGGCCATTATTTTTGCAAAGTACTGCATTTTGGGTGGGCCTGTGTAGTTCATAGGTTTTACCTTCTTGCGTTTTCACAGAAAAGCAGCTGGCACAGAAACGCTGGAAGAGAAAAAGCTGAAAAGAACGATTAAGGAATACTGGGAGGGGGGACCCACAAAAGGTTTAACCACACACACACACACACACACACACACACACACACACACACACCAGAGGTAGGCGGCATGTGCATCAACAGAGCAGCAATGTTTCCACCCACCCCAGCGTGGGACATGTTGTCGTGACTAAGACTAAGCGCCACTTTTCTCCATTCCGCCGAGGGTATCCGAGGCCCTTAACCTTCACCGAAATTGGCTGCCTTCAAATACGGAAGGCCGTTTCTGCGCTCTGAACACGATTCTGCAGCTCTCGGCTTCCTTTCTTCGGAGCTTCAGCATGGAAGAGGCAAAGCGGAAGGGAAAGCTACCTAGAGAGGCAGCAGGGAAGCCTCTCCGCAGAATGGAGGGCTCTGGTGTGGAGCAACTTTCCCTTCTAACCAGCTTGATTTGCTCTGCTTCTTGACAATTTATCGGCCGCAAACCCTGCAAAGGGAGACTCTGACAAGCGCTGCATAGGCCTCTCATGCTCCTCTGGCACAAGTTCAATGGGAGTATTGATCTGAAAATAGCAAGGGACGCCTCTTGGTGCTTCAGGAAAGCTGCAGAAAAACTCAGTCTTCTCCAAAAAGCAAAACGGTCCAGGTGAGCTCTGCAAGAGCTTTAAGATAAATGCAGATGTGGAACCCAAGATGACTAACTGTGCAGCTGCAAGGGTGGTAGCTAAGAAAACAGCTGGCCGGCAGTCTGCTCCAGGGGAAACGGGGAGGTCAAATCAGCAGAAGACATTCAAGAATGGAGAAGCTAAGAAATGCCTGCAAGCAGTCAAGAGTTTCCCTGCCTCAGTCATATCTAGCAGTTGTTCATCTGTTTTCCCAAATTACGTTATGAGGCGGAGATCCAGGAAATTCAATTTTTGCAGAAAGAGTGCCATCAACACATGCAAACAAACAGGATCAACACCAACCACCCGCCATATCTGGTGGCCTGCTCCCTCGGAGTTCACCTGGAAGCCAAACCACCCACACTGCCAAGGGATCTTGAGAGGAAAAACAACATCCTGCAACCTGAGACCAGGCAGGATTGCTCTGCAAACCGATTTAATCCCTCTGCCAGGCCGAGCCCTTGGCATCCTCCTTTCGTGGGCACAAACTGGAGTATCAAATTCCTTCCCCGCAACTTCAGCACCAGAGCCCAAGGATGGGCAGGCAGGGGTTCAGCTGGCATGAGATGGCAAAGAGTCCAGACACGTAAGCATGGATGCAGGATGAGAAGCTGGTCCTTAAAACCCCAGGAGACCCATCTGGTTCAGGGGTCTCCAATCTTGGCCATTTTAAGATTGGTGGACTTCCAACTCCCAGAACCCCCAGCCAGCCAAGATGGCTAGGGGATTCTGGGAGTTGAAGTCCACCAGTCTTAAAGTGACCAAGGTTGGAGACCCCGATCTAGTTCACCAAAGCTCACAAACTGAGATAGCACCGGAATCCAAAAACATTACGAAGGAGGCGCAGGAGCCAACAGCAGGCCATAATGACAATGTGCACACCACAAAGGAGACACACAATGGTTGCAGTTATGCTCTTCTGTCGAAAAGCCCTTCCTTTCCCACAAAGCCTCCCCAGGCAGGCACCAACGTGCCACCCTGTCACACAATGCACAAAATCCACCATGTTGCTGGTTTTATTCTGACATCTTCTATGGCACCAGGCCAACGCCTGGCACCTTCCACGATGACGGCTGAGTGGCATACGGGGGGGGGGGGCGTCCTCCACTTACAACCCTAATTAGGGCGAGGCATTCATTGAGCTGCGATTGATTTTATGACGGTTTTTGCTATGGTCATTAAGCAAATCAGGCAAACCACCCGCCCCCGGGAAGGCCTCAAATGGTGATGCTGCAACCCTCCTAAATGCAGGTCAGCTGCCAAATTTTGACCCCAGGACTCCAGGGAGGCTGCAGAAGTTGTAGGCACAAGAATTGGCCATAAGTCACCTTTTCCAGGGCCATCATAACTTCAAAGTCACTAAATGAATGATCACAAGTCAAGGACTATCTGCAATACTTTAAGGAGTTGGAAAGACTGACCACAACATGTTACAGCAACTAAGAGAGTCCATGAATTGCAACGCCCAAAGTTTCTCTCCTGGAATGGGATTTTTATCTCAGTGGGTCCATCTGTAACCTTTTCACCTTAGAGGTATATATATTTTAAAAAAATAGCAACCGTGTGAGGACAATTTATTTTCCACTCAATTTTTCAGAGTCCTGTAACCGCTAACAGAAAGCAACCTCAGAGATTAATAGAGCAAATATTTTAAAGTGTCCTCACATGGCAAGGGAGCTGCAGAGCAAACTCATTTACAAGACAGAATTGCAAAAACAAGCAGTTTTTCATGGGTAATCCGATAACTCTGATGTATCTTTTGAGATGGTCGACACCAACTCATATTTCTGGTCCTGAACAGGGAGAAGCAGCAGCTGCTTTCAAGACCCACGACCGCAAATTCCTCCCAAGCTGCTCGGCATGAGAAAAACCACCGTTTGTCTCTGGGTTTCGTCAAGCATCTCCTGAACTTCCACCGGAACGTGATGCTTTTGAACAATAGGTCTCAAATCAGTATTTAAGGCTAGAATTCTGAGGCCCACACCCCAATAATATTTTTTCTTAAATCCCAACCTCTGGGAGAGCACCCAGAAGAAGAGCCGCTTGGGGAACTTTTGGGGAATCTTCCTGGAATCTCAACGCCTCTTGACCTTCCAACAAGCCGATCTACTGAAAAGAATTCTGATTGGGACTAGGAATTAGATTTTTAAAAAACGGAAATAAATTACATTCGGGGGAGAAAAATAAGAAACAGCGACAACTGTTTCCTGCATCCCTTAAATTCCCCTTAATTCCAGCATTCTGTGGTTTGTTGGGAGTCCTCCAAGGCAGGGGTCTCCAACCTTGGCCAATTCAAGACTTGTGGACTTCAACTCCCAGAGTGCAAAGCTGGCTGAGGGACTCTGGGAGTTGAAGTCCACAAGTCCTAAAGTGGCCAAGGTTGGAGACTACTGCTCCAAGGGGAAGACCAAACTGTTCCACCAAATCGGGGGGAGGGGTCATTGGAGGGTGCAGATTCTTCATGAGTTCAACCATTTTCACTGTGGGGTAGCATGATCCTGGACAGAGCCCCCCCTCTCCCCTCCCCCACCGGGCAAATGCATACACCCTGATGCATCCATCACCTCTTACAAAGGCAAGCAGGGCTCCAGGTAAGTGACAGGACCAAGAATAGGGAGGTCCGAATTGTGTGCCAATCAGCGTTGTGAGGGGGATGACACTCAGCACGAGAACTCTGACACAAAAGATGATAGGAGCATGTAAACTTTGATCCCTCATTTCAAGCCAATCAGGCCTGTTTAAGGGCAGGAACACCCGCCTTGGTTGGGCATTTCAAACTGCTTTGGGGTTGGAGAAATGACTCCTAGATGCTGCCAGGGTGGCACAGAGGTTCAGTGTAGGTCTTTTGGGAAGCCCAGAATGCTTTGGAGCTCATCCCAATTTTTCATTCCTGGATTCACTTTGGACAACCGTACAACAAAAGATTAACAAGAAGGTTCCGACCTCCGTCAGGCTATTGCCAACATAGGACAAAACGTCCTTCCATTCTGTTGAAGAGTCTCTTTATCCAGAACCCTCCAATTCTGGATGTTTTTAAATACAAGTTTGGAAATTACACCAACATCCAGCTGGCCAGCATACATTTGCTGGCGGTGGGTTCCATCTTCAATTTGCATTCCAAAAGGATACAATCAGGCATTGTAATAAAGGAAAGGAAAACCCCTGGGTGACCAAAAAAAAAACCCCTTCCCCAAATCACTCTTTGAATGACTGCCGTGCTAAGCTTCCAACTACAATTCTGTCACTTCCACGCAAAAAGCACAGCCAACAAGTCTTAAAACACTTCATTTTGGAACAGCCAGACAACAATTTAGTCCGGCAGAAAATGAAACTAAGGAAGTAGGGGTGGAATAAAATGGATCTAAAATATCACTCATCATAGTTCATGTGGCTACTATTTCTGAGCTCTTCGTGTAAAAAGAGCAAGAGGTTTTCCAAGTTTTAAGTGAAAATAGCAACATCAATTGCTGAGCTTCTCGACCACAGAGGACACTTCTTCTCATACGAAAGCTGAACCAAAAGTAAGGCATTTAAGGAACTTGCCTCACAGACGCATCGGACGGCTCCCCTTTGGCACAGAGAAGGAGGAAGGAAGACTAAAGCAAAGACATCAAAGCCTGGAGGTGAGATAAAGGAAAGGAGTCGTAGCAAAAACAAGGTCTGCCAAGCATTTTTGCTCGTCGATGACTGGAATAAAAATGACTGACTGACTATCACCACCTCTCCCGCTTCTGCCCCTTTTCTTTCCTTGCAACACATCCTTGTTCCCACCAGCCGCGAATTCCTCTTCTGAGGATCTCATCAAGTCCGTCCAGCCCCCCTCCTCAGCCTTCTCCTCCCTCTGGGCTGCTCTGCTGTTTCTTCCTCTATTGGTTTTGCATTTGACTCGCGTTCATTTTCTTCAGGTGACCAAGCGGCTGCCACGACCTTTTTCCTCCCATATTGATCATCACATTGACATGAGATGTGGACCTGGGCCTCAGGTAAACACTGGCTAGCGTACTAATGCATCACTGGTTCACTTAGACAACACACCAAGTATTGTCCTTCGTTACAGCAATGTATGAATTAGCCAGGCTTAGTTCTCTGGTTAAACAGCAGTGCTGAGGTTGACTCACGGGCCTTCCAGGTGAGGCTCCCACAATGGCCTTACCTTGCTTCATTCATGAAATGAGAAGATGTCCTAGATACTCTCTCCCACTCAGAAGCAACAACGTTGGCCTACAAACTGTCAGGATGCCTGGAAACCATCCATCTGGAAATAATTACAAAGCCAGTCGGTTCTGAACTAACATTGGGAGACCAAAAAAGAAAGAAAAAAAGAAAGAAAGATTCATAGGCAATAATGCAGGGAAAGTTATCTTCACAAGCCCAGGTCCCATCCTACTGTGGGATTAATCTCAGACACTAAATCAAGGGTTTTCAAACGGTTGCTATTAAAAACAGTCTCTTATAAACTCTAAAAGAAACCCTCCCTCATGTGAAGGCTTAAGAAGTTATTAATGTTGACACGCCCTTTGATATTCTCTTTCATCACCCAATGCAGGCACTGGCAAGAGACCAACTATTTCTGGAGAAGACCAGCCCAGGGACCGGATCTCATGGAGAAGCCACATCTCCAGGCTCACGCGGATCTCTCCCGGAGCACCACAAGCCCTGCCAGGACAAAAGGGTCCCCGTCAGCACCTCCCAGCACCATCCCTGACCTTCACTCCTCTTGAGAGGAAAATGAACCGACACCTGCCTGGAGAAGGAAGGGCATCGGATGGCTGGTTCGGAGCCAAGGCTATACTAAGACAACCGCTAAAGCAGCTCGGGAGGGCGAAGGGCTTCTCCGCAGGTGGAGGCATGACTGACTCGCTGCGGTGTGAAGGCCCTCTACAATCAGGGTGGCAGGTAATTACCACAATGAGACCTGGAGGAGGAGGAGGAGGAGGAGGAGGAGGAGGAGGAGGAGGAGGAGGAATGGTCTTTTCCCATTTTCACTAATGGCCCATGCAAAGCAAGTGAGACGGCTACTCCAAAGGGAAGTTGTACCAAGGGAACTTTTGGAGGGGAATTCCACCTTGCCAGAGCTCCTCGGCCACACGCAAAGCTTGGGCACGTGTTGAGGGAGGGTGTGGGCCACAGCACCAATGCCTCAAAATACACAGAAGCAGGACGAGCAACACTCACAATTCCTCCAGCTGGGTCAGAATTCCAACTCAGAAGGAAGATGCCTCGGTATAAATCTTCGGGAAGCTAAATGTCTGTGGAGATTCTCAGCCACCCAGGTCATGGTTGTCCCAAAGGGTTTTTTTTTCAAAAGGCAGCTGGACTTTGTTTTTCCTTGAAGACCTTTTGCTTCTCATCCAAGAAGCTTCTTCAGTTCTTCAGGCCAGCTGCCTTTTGACAAAGCCCCCTTGGGACTCAGTGAAGCGAATGAGACCAAGGGCTTCTGAGATGGTCCCCACTGAGAGGCCCAAGGCAGAGCAGGTGACGGGACCTCCTCCTTCCTACAGGACCTTGAACCCACGTGGTGCTGGGCTGGCTCAGGAGTTCCAACGTGGCTCCCCAGACAAGGGAGTCTCTCTCTGCCAACCAGCCAGCCTGGCTGAACCAACCGCCCTGCCTTCCCTGCTCGGTCTGGAGAAACGCGAAGAAGAACGAGCTCCACATTCTCATCACGTCGTCCGAGGGAATCGATCTTAATGAGTTCAGTAGGACTTCCAAACAGGCACGGACGCTATTGCAATTTTTATTTTTAGTTCCCATCGTAAGATTTCAAGGCGAGCATTAATATTCACACCAAAATTCAACCACCATAAATAATGCACATAATAATGCTAGAATAAATATTGGAATAACCACCCCATGTCAGTTTAACCTTAATTATCCCAATTTGTGCACTAATTTCTATGGTCTTTCTGATAGGAGCTGGCCTTCTACCAGCCAGGCTGTTTTTCTGCCTGACAAAAGGTTCTTGAGCTTCTTAGAGAACTTGAAATGCTTCTCCAAACTGGGAGGAAACCAAAAAAGAGTTAAAATTAAACTGATCCAGTAGCATGAAACTGCGCCAGTCTCGTCCTCAACGCTTCACACCCCCCCGGAAGCAGAGCTCTCTGGAACCAAGGAAGGAAAAGGCTCCGGTTACGTTGGCTCAACACACTGCAAATTCAGGAGCCGTCAGAATCTGCGCCCGTCTCCTGGGTGTGGCGCCTTCGCAGAAGACAAATGACAATCCGGGTTCACGGCAATCCCAACAACCGTGTGAGCAACAGTGCAGCAACAACCCAAACCTTCAGAAAACGGTTCTCCATATTAAAAAGAGCAAAACTCTGTTTATGCTCCGAGCAAAACCAGACAACGTGATGACAGGGAGCCAAGATGTGTGACTGCCAATCCAGGTCTTCCTCTTCTTCTCTGCCACATCAGGCCTTCCACTCGCCCAGCCCGGTTGTCAGTCTTTTTCTACTTCATTGTTTCCCGCATCAGAGAGGTACCGAACACGCCATTAGGGAGAGCGCTGACACATAACAAATCCTGTCTTATGGCTTGTAGAATTAGTTCAGTACCAAAGATAGAAAATATCACTTCGGTAGGAATGCTGTCAAATGCCAGGATCTGAGCCCTTCCTTCCACTCGGGAGACGGGCTCCTACGGGTGTCGTGGAAGACAACAAACCCCACGGGGCCCCGGGAAGCAACAGCAGAGCCCGTGACAAACGGTTCCTTCTCACTGAGCCGTGCAAGCTTATTTTTTCAAAAATACCTTTAATTTAGAAAGGGCCAAGGAGCAAGCGTGTTTTAAAGCCAAGCCCCTCCCTCCAAAGCATCCTCTGTGTTTCCAGAGCCACGGATAGAAACTAAAATAGCTAGCGGGGTGCAGAATATCATTGTTTCAGTTTACCACTATATGGATACTTGGCAAGAAGTCACGCCCACCACGCTGAAGGCATGCCCCTGAGGGACCCCCCGCCTTTCCAAAGCCCCCTATGCGCTGTCTCCAAGAGAGACTCTCCCCCCTCCCAAAAAAATCCATTTTGAAGCACAATAAGTGCAAAGTTACGCTGCAATGGTGCACAATGCACCCACAAAAAACGAAGCCACACACTGCTGTGTCATTTTACTTATTGCTTGGGAAAAAGCAGGAAGGGACACCAATGGCCTCGTTTTGTGCTCTGGGCCAGGCCAGCTTTTCCCTCTTAATATGCAAGGTGTGCGAGTCGGATCCTGGCAACTGACTTCCGCCGAAGAAATGGTCTCTCAGCTTAATCAATCAATCCCATGCACAGACATGCACACGCCCCAAGCACCCAAAAGGGAATAGGAAGACTTTCCCACCAGTAACATGTGAGGACCCGGCATCCATCAGGCGTCCTGCTCCTTCTGTGAAGGAGGGGGAGGGGGCGGGGGAGAAATTAGAAATGAGGAGCACCCAAGTGTTGGTAATGGAGGTTCTGTTCCAGAAGGAGGGGATTAAAAAGCTCCAGAACGAGAGAGAGAGAGAGAGAGAGGTGGCATGTAAAAAGGCAGCCGCAGCAGCCCGTGGTGCATTTAGCAGAAGAGCCTCAAAGAGGGAAGCCCCCCCCCCCCTTTTCCAACCAGGACTTCATGCAGAGGGAAGCAGCACAACCCACAGCCCACCAAGACATGGTGAACTTGGGTGGCTTATCTACCCTGGCTAGCTCCATCCTTAAGAAAGAGCAGATCTCTAGCTCCTTCGATTCTCCAAACAGGCTGGCCGAAGGGCCTTCGGACCAGCCTTCCAGGCAGGCCCAGAGGCTCTGGGATGACCGGGGGTCTCTCCGTGGTTGGGAGGAACCCATTTAGAGAGAGACCTCAAAGGGGAAGCCCTCACCTCACCCTCTTCCGAGGAGATCTGCTCCAACGGCTTAGACGCCCAACTTATTTTTACCTGCCCCCACGCCCCCTCCATGCCACGGAAAGAGATGCCAACCCACAA
Organism: Pseudonaja textilis; assembly: GCF_900518735.1. Next base: position 9,909,640 of record NW_020769350.1, read on the forward strand.
AGCCTTGAAGGTATCATTCACACCCCTGGCACTGAAGGGTGGAGAAGGGGCCTCTGGAAATGGATGCCGCGGTGCCCCCACCTATTTTGTGCAAAACGCGAGACGCAGTCAAAGAAAAGGCACTTTAGAGAGGTAAAATTATTGTGTTTCTACCGTCAAGTCAGCCCAAAGCCCATCAACAAATGCACACTCTATGCATAACCCTGAGGAAATTACTAGGTAAGGCATTTCTGGTGCACACAAACAGAATGGTAATGGCATTTAAATGGGCCCTCTTGGATGTGGAATGAAACAGCACGCCTGATCCAAAGCAAAATACGTTTTATTAACTCTGACCAGGCACACGCACCCACCGGGTTAGAAGTGACACTTGTCAAGGGCAGCACTGTCATTTAGTAGCAGGGCAGAGACCGTGTCTATTGTCTGCTGCCCGGGCAGAACATATTATGAAGCCAGCTCTGCCCTGGGGGCAAAGGGCAAAGCACAATCACCAGCCAAGGAAAGCAAAGAGACAAGGAAGCAGAGGCCCACGGAGGCAAGCGGCAAGGCCAGGAAGCGAGGCGGTGACCGAGGCTGCCAAAGATGCCTTGCACGCCGCTCACACCGTCCCCTCCATCCATCACTTCACGGGCTTTGGGCATCCGAACCCCTCCTGAAAGGAAGCAGGCAAGCAAGCAAGCAAGCAGCCTCCCTATTGTGCATTGCCTAGATTTCCTCTCCCTTCTCAAAGGGAGGCGCCCCATTAGATGCCCATCCCAACAAAGCCAGGCCCAGGAGGTGGGGGTCCTTGATCCCGCCTCATGCATGGAGGCTCCGAGGAGCCTCTGGGTCAGTCGGTCTCTCATGCCTCCGTGCATGAGGCGGGATCAAGGACCCCCACCTCCTGGGCCTCCGTTGGATGCATGCCGCACCAACCCCCTGGCCCTTCTGCGACTGCACCGCCATCACAAATACTGAACCACGGATTTATGAATTCCAGATTCCAGGATGAAGACAGTCAAACTGCACTCTAAACGACGATGCAACCAACATCAATTCAGGGTGGGAAGCAAGAAAGGGAGACAACTGGCCACAATAAAACCAGCTAAATTCACCTCATCGTATCTGTGCAAAATACCAGAACGAACCCGTCACTGACCTGGAGATTGATAGTTTTGCGGAAACGCCACGGTTGTACACAATATTGCCCTTCCAGCTTTAAATTACAGGTGTTGTGACAGCTGTCCTCGACGTGGTTGCCTCCAGATGTGGCTTCTGGGCATTGAACCACAAAAGAGAAATGGGCGGGGGGGGGGGGGGGTAGCAAGTTGAGGAAAGCTGCCTAAGCAATTTGTTCCCTCTGAATGACAAAGCGCTCAACACAAGTACGAGACAAACCACAGAGAAGCTTAACGATGACGCTTTTGTCCCAACTGTTGAATACATTTCCCATATTTGTTTTTGTTTGCATTGTTTAAAGCACCCAGCCATCTTCTTCACTGAGTTCTCTCCTGGGGAGACCTTAACCAGCAAGCCCACCTAGGCAGGAACGCCGCCGATCGCAAGGCTTCTGCGGGGCCAGCCAGGGAGGGCTGCTCTGGGCCCCAAACACCCCCAAGATCCAGTCACCGTCGCGTCAGTCTGCACCACAGCCTTGCTATGCTCTGGTGGTTTTGAGCGGGGAGGTTGCTGCACGGTACCTGCTCTCTGTTCACAGCCTGTTGCAGCTCAAAAGCAGATTTAAATAACCCTTGGAATTCTGGCCCTTTCTCCAGCTTCTAACCTCAATTACCTGAAAGCAAGAGTGATCTTCAGATGAAAAGCGCCATAGGAACACGGAGATTAAAGTACCAGCTTTTTTAAAAAACTGAATTTTAATATCACCTAGCTCCATTACAATTATCGAAGCCAGAATTGGCTTTACTGCTACAATTACTACATGCTCCATAACACACCCCTGATTACCATATCATATCAAGAACTTCTCGTGGGAATTCAGCCTTTTTCGGAGAGACCATCTCAGACCCACATTAACCAAAGAGAATGCAGATCCACTGGCGTGAGAAGCCCACCGGACTCTGGGAGAAACAGCCCCAGGGGCCAAACACCCTCTCTCTATACACACACACACACACACACACAAGGACACCAGGTACCCCAAATGCTGTGGCCACAAGAGCCATTCCCTCCGGAGGCCTGTCCTTTGACTCACAAACCATACGGAGGGTCCCAGGCCCCTTCCAGACCAGGAATGAAGAAACAAGAATATATCTCTGGTTCTGACTAACACATATTTAAGCAGTGTTACCACCACCAGCAGCTAGGCGCACATTTCATCTCTCAGTGAAGGAAAAACAAAGACAAATACATTGTATCGGTCAGGAAAAGAGAAATAAATATGGCAAGGGTATAAAACCAGAGTTAGCAGATAAGGGACAATGGAAACTATCTTAGCCCTGGGAAAGGTCGGGGCATGAGGAAACCTGCCGGATCCTGCCTGGCAGAATGGGGGCAAAGGGCACCCCCAGCTAGATTCGGTTATTCATCCCTACCACAATGAATGGAGGGGCTGGCCCTCCAATCCTGCTTCCAGGCTCTGTTTCCTTAAAGAGTGAGAGCATCCATGAAATAAGAAGGACTTTTGATTTGACCAACATTTCTTTGCTCATTGGAGGCTTCCACGCTTCCTTGCCTCCCGGTGCCCAGCATGCCAGCTGATCAATGCCCAAGGCAAGAAGAACCAGAGGGCGTCTCTGCTCTGCACCCCTTCAAATCCTTTCCCCTCTTTGGCTGAAGAGGCTCCGTTGGAGCGACCGGCAGGCTCCCAGCTGGACGGTTTCAGGGAGGCAGCCAAACCCGCGCCCGCCCGCCCGCCCGCCCTTCCTCCCCGGCTTTGAACGGGCCAGGGATGCTGCGGCGGCGGCTGCTATCTGAGCTCACCCTCTGCGGCGCCTCGGCCAGATTTCCCGGGAAAGAGGCCGGCCGACTTCTGCTAGGCCACAAAGAGGCTCCTCTTGGCTCGTCCGAGGAGCTTTCAATGCCGCCCGCGTGAGATCCCGGAGGTTTCCGTCCAGGGGAGAGAACCGGCGGCCATGCCGCCCCCCACCAGAAAGCCTCTGCGCGACGCCCGGATGCTCCTGAGGGCCAACGCAGGCTGGAAAAGACCGAAGCCCCCTTCCCCGGGCTGCCCAACCCGCACCCTCTTCCAGGATGCCCGAGTCCCTCCAACAGAATCGGTCCCGCTCCGGTGGGAAGCTGGCGGGATCCTCCGGAAGGGCTGGAGAGGAGCGCAGGATTGGGCCGAGCGGAGGCATGCCGGGTCCCTGGATACTGCGGGCAGCCGCGCGCCCCCCCCCCCCCGCCCCCCCCCCCCCCCCCACCCCCCGCCGCCCAGGGGGGCCCCTCCCCCCCCGCCCCCCCCCCCCCCACCGCCAAGGGAGCCTCCGGCACCGGAGGAGGAGGGGGCCATGCCCGGAAGAGAGTCAGCCTCGGGACCGCGGCAGCCTCAGTGCCAGCCTGGAGGACGCGGGGCTCCCTCCGCTGCCGCCCCCGCCCCCCCCCCCCCCCCCCCGGCAGAACTTGATCAAAGTCCGGGCAAGCGGCCCCCCCCGCCCCCCCCGCCGCCCCATGAATGCCGCTCTTTGTTCCCTGCGGAGCTGCACGGCTCCGCTTCCCCGACGGGCTCGCTCAACGGCGTGGCTGCTCCTCCCCGACAACTCGGTCCCGGGCCAAGCGGGCAAGAGGCTCCGGCAGGCCCGGCGACCCTCCCCCGCCCCAGGCAGCGACCCTACAAGGCAGCCGCCGGAGGGAGGGGGGGGAGGCGGGGGGCCAGAGGGGAGCCCTCCGCGAGGCGCCCCCCCCACTTCCCAAAGGGCTCCCGGGGCCACAGCCGAGCCCCCCCCCCCGCCGGACTCCGCCAAGGGGCTGCGCTGCCTGCCCAGCGGCCCCCGGGGACGGGAGGGGCGCGGGCGGCATCTCCGGCGGGTTCTCCCGCGCGCCCGCCTCGCCCCCCGCAGCCCCCGGGAAGCGGCCCGAAGTTCCCGCCGCAGCGCTGGAGCGCGGAGGGAGAAGCGGGCGGGGGGGCTGCGCGCTGCCAGGCGGGCGACGCAGGGCGAGTCGCCGCCCGGAAATCTCCCGCCGGAGGCTGGCGGGGGCAGGCGGGCGCCCGCGGCGCTTCCATGGCAACGGCGGCAGCCCCTTCCCGCCCGCCCGCCGCGGCTCCGGAGGGTCCCCGTGGCCGGGCTGCTCCCGGGGGTCCCGGGAGAGTCGGCGGAGAGGCGAAGCGGGGACTGCGCGGCCCATCCTCGGCGGCGGCGGCGGCGGCGCTCCTTCCTACCTGTGGGCAGCAGCGAAGCGGCGGCGGCGGCGGCCAGCAGGAGCACCACGAGCGCGGGCGGCGGCGGCGGGGGCGGGCCGGGCCGGGGCTGCGGCGGCTGCTGCTGCTGCTGCTGGGGCGGCTGGTGGGGCTGCGGCCGCCGCCTCTGCGGCGCGCTCGTCCGGCTGCGGCTCGCCATCCTCGGGCACCTGCTCGGCTCTGGCAGCGCCGCCCGAACCCGCCGCGCCAGCGAGCTGGCGCCTCACGAGACGCGCGACGTCACGGGGCGGGGCCTCCCAACCCGCCAGCCAGCGCGCACCGCGTACGCCCCGCCCACGCCCGCCAGCCAGTGGCAGCCGGGGGCGGGGCGCGGCCGCTCGGCCCCGCCCCTACGCAAATGAGCGCCCCCCGCCCGCCCGCCTCCGCAGCGTTCGGACTCGCGGCCCCATCGTTCCGCGCCCGGCTGGGGATGATGGGAGCGGGCGCTGCAGGAATCGGCTCCGAAAGGAGGGGGCGGTGTTCGGAAACCCCTCCTCCGCTTCCTCCCACCCAGGAAATGCCCCGCCGTCGCGGGGAGGGCGAGGGCGGAGACAGGCGGCCCGGCTGGAAGGAGGCGCAAGCTGCGCTCGATCCTAAGGAGACGCAGATTGTCCTCCGGGCTCTCCCATCCGGGACGGGAGTCAGCGCGGGGCGCGGAGAGGAGAAGCAGCGGCGGGCTCCGGCCCCGCCGCCCTCCGAGCGCTCCGGGCGAGCAAGAGACCCGCCTGGCGCTGCTGGGCTGGAGGGAGAAGCCCCGCGCAGTCCCCCCCCCCATCCTGAGCTTGATGGGATCTCCCGCGAGACGCGGGGTTGGGGGGACGAGCGCTCCTTGCCCGGCTGCTGGTTGGACGGGGCTTGGGCAGGAGACCCCCTCCCTGGCTCGGGGTCAAGGCCCGGCAACCTTTCCGCAGAGGGGCTGCTGTGCCCCCCCTTCCCCTCCTGACGGCCCAGCTGGAGCTTTGGTTCCGCGCAGGTCGAAACTTGCGCTTCTCTTTCAGAAGAAAACGGCGATTCTTTCCACGGAGCTGCCAGCGCCTTTCATCCAAAGCCAGCCAGGCGGATGAGTAATCGCAGCGCTCGCCTCCGCCCGAGAGTAGCTGCAAGAGGGATGGCCGGAGGTTCCAAATGGCACCTGATCCCCCCGGAAGCCGTTTAGTTCGGCGGCCAATGCCTAACGGGCCTTTCTCCCCAGCCGGCGGGGGCTGCTCTGGGCCCCTCGGAACAGCCCCAAGGGGAACCGGTCCCCCAGCCCCCCCCCATGCCCCGTTCTCTGCAGGAAGCCGGAGAGCCGCCCTTGCCTGCCAGCTGGGAGGGGCACCAAGGCGTCCAATCCCCCAGCTCTGCTCCTGGCACCTGGAAGGGCAGTTGGGGACCCTCTCCCCAAAGTCTGCTGCAAGCCTCCACTGACAGGGTGTAGCCAGGATGAGGCCTGGAGGAGCAGGCAGCAGGAGGGACACCCCCTCCCCCCAATAGCCACAAAAACTCTGCCCTGATGGGCTGGCACTCACCTGGGCAGCAACAGGGCTTGAGCGGGGGGGGGGGGGGGCTACCTGCTTTGGCCATGCTGGGCACATAGCAAAGCAACAGGATTCGGGGGCAGGGGGGGCGGGCAGAATGTCCTCCTGGTGCTTCCAGTCAGTGGGTGGAAGTTGAGGGAACCAAGGCCGCCGTTTCCTTGGGGAAGGAAGCTCCCCTGTGAAGGTGTGGCTCCCCACCTGGCAGCCCTTCCCCTCTTGAGGGGCTTCCTTTCCAGGCGGAGCCACCTGGGCTGACCCATCCCCACCCTGGAAGAGCTGGATGCAAGCGGCAGCTTCCTTCCTTCCGTGTTTTAGGAGCGACCGACGAGGAGCCAGCCAGCGGCCCTGAATGGCTCTCCTATTTCAAGGCTCCACACAGAGCTGAAGGGGGCCTGGGGCCCAACGCCTCGGAAGGAGCTCCTTGCTTGCCTCCAAGCCCCCTCCTCCCTCCGCTGGGCACTGGCCTGGCCACCCCCCTCCCACCCTCTGCAGGGGGCGCTGGCCTTTGGGGCTGCCAGGAGGAAGCCCAGAGCACCCCACGGGTGCCAGGGGGTTGAGTCCCCTTGTGGATGCTGTGACGAAGGACAGCTGAGACTCCCCCTGGGCTCCCCTCCCCCCACCTTCATTTCCTCCCTTTCATCCTCTATGCCAAGCCGAGGCCAGGAGTTTTGCTTGGCCCAGTTTTCCCCTCTGGCAAGAGCCCCAGAGCAGCGTCCCTTCGCCAGGCCATCCATCTCCTGATTAGAGGAGCGCTCTCTCTCTCTCTCTCTCTCTCTCTCTCTCTCTCTCTCTCTCTCTCCCTCTCTCCCTCCATCTCTCTCTCCTGGGGCGGGGATGCTGGAGGCTCTCCTGGCCTCTCTAAGGAGGCTGTTCGAAGGGGGGGGGAGGCTGTCTGGGAGGGCGAGCCTGTCGGGGAAACGCTGGAGGCAGCGATGTGGGGGTGTTGCACCGGGGCCAGCAAAATGTCCTGGCCGGGGCCCCTTCCTGAGCCCGCGGAGGCCTTTCCCCTCTCACCTGCATTGCAGCAGAGCAGAGATGGGGCCTCCCTCCTACCGAAAGAGGCCGGCCGTTCTTTGGTCAGATCCCTCCTTCCAGATCTCCGTCCGCCAGGCAGGAAGGCAGGTTTGACTTTCACCGGCAGTTTTGATAAAGGAGCCTCGAACAAGGAGGCCTCTGCAAGATCAAAGCGGCTGGAGCCGTTGACAAGTCAGCAGCTAAGCCAAGCGTATCCCCAAGAGAAGCACCTGGGCTCCCTGCAGGAGCCAGAAAACAAGCAAAGGTTTCAAGATTTCGTGTCTGAACTCATTTGGCTTTGGAAAAGGAAGTCCAGAACACACACACACACATTTTCTCTCTCTCTCTCTCTCTCTCTCTCTCTCTCTCTCTCTCCTTTAATTACTTCCTTCATTCCTCTCCGTGACCAGCTGCATGTTCTGCTCAAGCACCAAATTGGAGGACAACTCACGTTAAGGATAAAGGTGTACAGTAATTTCAGTATTCAGAAGACACCGAACAATTGGATGTCAGGGAATCCATTTGCATAATAAATATCAATATTGCGACCACGGCTAAGTGACCAAGAGATTACAGAAGGCAGACTTTACATGCGGGGAGTCTTGAGAAAATCCCCTCAGGGGTCTCCCTGCACCAGGCAGACCCCGCCCCAGAAAACGCGAAGGGCGGAAGGTCTGCGAAGTGCCAAGGAGGGTGGCTCCTGGCCTGCCCAAGGGTGGGGGTTGGGGGCTCCTTTGCCCGGTGTGGAAGGGAAGCTTTGCCTGGCCTGAGTTGGTCAGGGTGATTTCACAGGCCCCGGACTGAAGCTGGGCCTGCCTGGCCGTGATGGGAAGCCGCAAAGTTGTGTGTTGTGGCCTGCAATGGGAACAAGCTGCTTTACTCCCAGGGAGAACAGAGTTGTGAACTGTGTGATGTGGAGCCTGTGGCCTGCCTGCCTTTAGGACCAGCCTTGTGTCACAGGGGCCCCAGCAGCTCCTCAGCGCCCAGGCCTACCAGAGGGCCGTGCAATGGCAGGACATGGAAAGACCCAGGATCAAGACCACCTGCCCCCCCCCAAACCCCAGCAAGGCTCTCCAGCTGCAGGGTGAGCTGTAGTCTTAACTACCTGGCGGGCTCTGCAGTCCTGTTGACCGGCCTCTTCTGTGCATCTTCTGCACAAGCAATGTGGGTCGAGGGATGGGTGTAGCCTTTTGTGAAAGCAAGAACCCAACCCAAAGGAAAACCCTCCAACCAAACAGTTCGGCTGCCCAGAGCTCCCATTGCTTGAGTTGGGCAGCCTTCGAAAACAGACCTGCCTCTGTCCAGATTCGTCCCCATGCAACCCAGATGCAGAGCCAAGAAGCAGAAATGGGGCAGAGCGTGCAGGGGACACACACACACACACACACACACACACACACAGAGTAGGAGTCGGACAACTCTGAGACTGCCCCGCTGTGAGTGTACAAACGGTGGGGGCAGCCCCCAAGGACGGGGCACTGGGACTGGGGTACCTACCCCTCACGCTGAGCCTTGGCCAAGATTAGGCAAGGCTGCTCCCGTGAGCTGCTCCCGTGACTTGCCTCCAGAAATGGTGGAGGCTCCAACGCTAGAGGCCGTTAAGAAGAGATTGAACAACCATTTGCCTGGAATGGATTACGGTTTCCTGCTTGAGCAGGGGGTTGGACTAGAAGATCTCCCGGGTCCCTTCCGACTCTGTTATTCTGTTATTCTGCTTTCCTTAGCTCCCGCCTGTTGCCTTTTGCTATTATTTACAAGAGGAGGAAAGCAAACTTTGATTGGGAAGCCTCACTAGCCCCACCCTGATTCTCGGGGTCAGATCCGGGAGCCGTTTGAGGCCCAGTTCCCCGAATGCCTGAGCCTCCAGTCAGGCAGGGACGGCTGGGGAAAGGAAGGGGAGGAGGGCCCTCTTGCCAGACGCCTGGGCAGGATGCCAGCTGGGGGTTTGGACCACAAAGCCAAATGCCAGCAGCGCCACTGATGAAGGGCGGTGCAAAGCCCGCCTCTGCCCGCCTCCTCTCCCTCGCAGCCGCCGCCTTCAGCAGAACACGGAGGGCAGGACAGCTCCCTGCCTGGAAAGATGCTATCGCAACTCTAGTTGGGTGAGTAATGTGCCAAGTTGCCATAGCTACTTAATAAAAAAGAAAGTTACGAATACAAGGAACTGCCTGACAGTAACACATTTTTTTTCCTCCCTCTCCCAAAATGCCACTACCTACTGAATATTCTTCAAAGAGGGGGGGCATTTGTTAATATCTTCGTATTTTAATGCGGCTAACTTCATGAGCCAGATGGTGCTTTCCTGGTTTATAACTTACAATTGACGTTTGCTCAATCTGATTTTAAGAGAAAAAATGAAAAACAAAAAAAGACATTCTACTCGTGTGATCCATCCATGAGTCCAATGCATTCACTCGTTGGGTTTGGGGTTTAGGTGTGGGGTGTGTTCAAAGGTCAAAAATTAGACAGTCCCGCCCTCCAGATATCTATGCAAGATGCATAGATGCATCGATGCATAGAAATTCTGGGAGAGAAAAAAGAAGAAGAAAAATCTCAGAGGAAAACTAAGCCAACTAGCAAGCTGGGAAGGTGCGGTAACACATACTTTCACTTTTAAATTGCCAAATGAAAAGGAGCATTTTTAGATAGCAGTTTAAATGCATGCTCTAAAAACAACACTGCATTTTACTGCATTCTTAAGATGCTAGTCTGAGCCTGCAGGCCTCTGGACCATTTGACAGTTCTCACTGAGGACAAGGGTGCTTCTTCTACACACTGGCCTCTTGTGAGTCATGAGGGTCTCAGCCTGGTTTGCACATGGCAATAAGCCCAAAGTCAGCTTTGTGGGTATTCTCAAGACAACGGAGCATCCGGGCTCTGCAGTTTTCACCTATTTCCTTATTTTGGCATTCACAGGATTGGAGAGACAATTAAATGGTAGATGGATGGGTGAGTGGATGAAATAGATGGATGGGTGGATGGATGGATGGACGTTTGCAGACCACAAAACTTTGGTGTTTTGTTTTCTTAGACCAGGAGAAATAAAACAGGAAGATTAAAGGTCTTAAAAGACCTTTGTCTGCTAGGACCTTTTAAGAGCTCTTTAATCTTCCCATTTTATTTTCAACCAGACAGTGGTCTCTAGGGCTCCTGAGGCAGCTAGATGCAGCTCAGGTACCTGTTTCAGTTACCTTAGGCAAATTCTGTGTCCTTGAACTGCTACATGAGTTTGCTCCAGGTTTTCCCTGCGTTTTTATCAGGTCCCGTTTCATGCCGGTACGTATAGAGATGTTTGAGCCTTTGGCAACCGCAGAGTCAAGTTTTAATCATGCAAACAGGAGGCAATGAAGACAGGTGACTGCATGCAAACAGTTGCCACAATGAGGACCGCACAATGACCTTATTTGTTAGTGATGTTCTGTTTACAGCTTGCTTCCCTTCGCAGTTTACAATTAGAGCATCATTTAAATACAGTCATAAAACGGTACAGTAAATCAATAGAGAAACACACTCATTAAAACAATGGTCAAAGAAAGAGAAGGCATTCACCCTGTATTTATCAAGGAAAGCCCTGGATGAAGTCTCCAGGGGCCACCCAGAAGACATCCTAAGCAGCACTGCCCCGATTCAAGCAGAAGAGCTCTTCAAAAGGAGATGAGCTGGCTTTCTGGAGCCTGTGGCACCCGTAGCATAGCCCGCCCTGAGGATCTCAGCCATCGGCAAGTGGAGAGAGAAGGTCATTTAACAGATACCCTCAACTGTGCTTTCTCCTGCTGCTGGATCTAATAAACTAAACGGCGCCATGGGTAAAGGGCTGGGGTTAAACTCTGGCAGAGGTGCACCAGCCCTTTGGGATCATGAGCCAGACCAAGTCCCCGGTTCTGCCTTCCCATGGGGGTGGTGGTCAAATGCCTGGACTCTGGAGGTGGCGTGTCCCTTGCCTCTCAGGCCTGCCACGCTGAAGCCATTTGTCTCCTTCTTCCTGCATTTGAACTTTCCAGGAAAGGTCCACGGAAAGGTTTGTAAACACGGGAAGGTCCATCAGTGCCATGGTAGCGGGTGGGCCCCTGCCACGAGGAACTCCGGCCACCTTGGTGAAAAGGGAGCCCAGGAGCCAGGAGGTAGTCCTGAAAACAAAGGTGGCAGCTGCAGCCACCCACACAGCCCCACCTGCCACATGGACATCTCCCCTCCCGTGGCCACCCCGTGCCAGGGTGTCTAACGAGACCAAATGTCCCAGCTCTTCAAAGCCTCTCCCTTTGTATGTTCGTGACACCAATTTGTCACTTCGAAGCCAGGCAGTTAAACCTGCCCAAATATTTCAGACAGCTGATGGCCTGGAGACTCTTTGCATTCTTGGCCAAGGTGACCTTTCTGCACTCTCTATGACAAAGTACCCATTCAGAGAAATGACGGTGCGTAATCCTCCCCCAACCTCAAGCGGAAAGCTCAATCTGTTCTCTGGCTTTTAGAAGAGATGCCCTTCCCATCACCAGGTTTGTACAGCTGGATTCCTCCAAATACATGGAGGGAAACCTCTCCTTTTCCATCCTGCCGAAGTGGCCGATTCCTGCCGTAAGTGAGGTTGCTGTGTCTTTGGGGAACTGGTGAATTGGTTCTGAGTTTCTGGGAGTCGGGTTCCTCCCCTCCCTGTGCCCCGCGATGGAGGAGTTGCTCGCATCCTCTGAACTCGGCCGAGTGAAAGAGACGGTTGCTCATCTAAGACTCCGTTTGAACGTTCAAAGCCCTCGCTGGCATCCAAGCTCTGCGACTGCCATTCAAAGGACGGTCTGGCCGCAGCTCATGTCCCTGTTTGAAAATTTCAGAGTTTATTCCAGCAGCCTAGAGAAAGGAATAATCAATTGAAAGCCATTCAGATTTAACAGCTTTTTCTGAAAGAAATTGGAGAGCTCCGAGGATGGCTTTCTCTTCCCGCCGTGAGGCTCTGAAGTTGGGCTTTTGTGGGCCTCCTATTTCCCCGCCATCAAATGGAAGAACAGAGACGAGGACTGCTCAAACTACAGGAAAAGAGGAAAAGCAAACTTTAATTTCCTCGCGTACATGTGGCAGGATTTCACTGGACAAGGCTCCCTCCTCCTGCCTAGTCAGTCGCAACTTCACACAGACCGTAATGCAACTTTCCCCGTGATGAATACCGTATTTGTTCCTAATTTAAGTGGCATATTGGTCAAAAACGGGATCGTGTAAAGGGAGACGGAAGATGCTGCTACCTTGTCGCTGCAATTGATGCAAAAGGGCTGGGATTCCTCAAGGAAGATCCTGGGGCTTAGGTAGAAGCTGCTGGAAGTCCTCCCGGGTTGCGGGGAGGGGTCTTCTTTCTCTCAGGTGGGCAAGGAGAGAATGGCCGGCTTGGGAGATAGGGAAGCTCTGTGTTATCAGCCTCCTTCCGCAGCCCAGGCCAGGGCGCCTGCAACATTTGCTGTCCACCCAGGACCATGGGTGGACTCCGGGCTCAAGACAGAGGCAGCACAAGGCCCGGCCAGTTGTTCTTAGGGGAGGAATGGCACCGGGGCCAGCCCTGCCTGTTCAGAACAGCTGAAGACGAGGTCAAAAGCTCAGACCTTCTCGGCCTTCAGCTGCTCCACAAGGCTTACAAAAGCCAGAATTAACCCAGCCTTTCGAGAGAAAGCATTCCCAGGCCACAGGTCGACAAGACATTTCTCAATATTTTTCCATGCCACTTAAGGACCAACCCCACCACAACCACACACACACACACACACACACACACACACACACCAGGACGGGTCGTAGAAGAGAGCTTGTGCTGGTTTTTCTGAAGCCCTGTGGAGCTCAGTGGAGCTTCCTGTCCCACAGAGGTCCACCAGACCCAAGTTTGCAATATGTTTAGAGGCCATTTTGGTCAAGTGGATATTTATGTCAGGACCAATATTTACAGATTCCCCCTTCGATTTGTCTTCCTTTCAAACTCTAGGATCTCTCCTTCCAATTATCAGAGTTGGCACCACCTGCCAGGTGGAATATGGCTGGCTGGATTGCAGTTCAGAGTGTCATGCAGGTGCAACCCCTTCATTCTGAGTTCACGTGTTAAGATGAAGCATTCAGCAATTCCACAAAGGCTTTGTATGGTAGGCAAGCAAGATCACACCTACATCATGGGTGCGGTCCTGGCTTCTGTGAGCCGGCCCATATTCCAGCCTGTTCAGTCTTTTACTTGGAAATTAAATGGAAATGAAAAACAAACTTCAGAGCAATGTTGAGAAGAAAATGAGATGAGCAAATAAATATTGGGCTCAAACCTTTAACTACCTTCCTCTTCTTCTTTTATCAGATGTGGGGCTCGCCTGCCTTTGCTCCCTGTGTGGCCGTGGTTGCTGATATGCAAGCTGTGTACATCCCAGTTTGATTTTTAGGGACATGATCCAATACGATCAGGGCGGGCAGTTGTTGCCTGGGTGGGGTAAAACCCTACAGAGACCCTGGAGGGTTCTTCTCCAGAAGAGCCTTGGCTTCCCCCTATCAAGCATCACCTGCCAGGATCCCCTAAAGGTCCAGACCCTCTCCAGAAGCCCCTCATCGGGGACCTTCTTCTGAACACAAGGCCCACGCAGAGATCTTTCTGGGGAGACATCAAAACTCATCTTCATGCTTTGTGTCTCCTGCCCACATGCCAGTCAAGGATCCTGGGTCGCCCTCCCAGCCTGAGTCGAGAGCCGCAGAAAGGCCTGGAAAGAGCCAGATGGATCCCCAAGCCAAGAAGGAAGGCCTCCCGGCAGCCAGCCTGTCTGCCCTGCCGTGGTAATCTCTTTACGGCTGAATAACAAGCGTCTCTTCACCCGCCTGCCTCGCATGAAGAAGGGGCGGCTGGCCGAGAGGACCAAGACAGGCAATTGCCTTGCTTCATCTCTTTGGCCAGCTTGCCCCCCCCTTTCCCCTCCCCTTCCCCCCCCCACCATGGCCCCTCTCCAGGATCTCATCCACGGAGCTGTGCCCTCTGGGTCTTGTTGTGACAGATTCCAAATCAAGAGCGTGCTTGAATTGGATTTATTACAATTGGAAAGACAAGAAACGGTGATCTTTACAAGCCAATGGCATGGCTCCTTATAATAAGAGAATGAAGTATCATTTTAAATTTAAAGCAAATTAGATTAGGAAGGTCAAATCCTTCTGCAGGGACATCGCCTCTTCCTCTCGGGGCTGACAGTCCTTTTGGAGGCGCCACATGAGCCGTGCAGCCGCTTTCCACGTGTGTCGTCCCCCCCCCACACACACGCACACACACATGCGAAGAAGGGAAAGGGTCAAGGGGAGCCAAGCCAAGGAAATGGGTCTGGGGGAGGGGAGGGCGCCATCAAATCAGCATCCGAGGAAGATGCCCGGATGCCTGGTGGGAGGAAGGCTTTCAACAGAGGGGGCCTTCAGCCACCCCGTCCTGCGGTGCCTGACCTGGGAGACCACCGAAAGCCTCGGCTGCTTTTGAACTGACTCCAGCTGCGGCTCCCTCCTTGGGTGAAGAAAACCTCCTCCCTCAACTTCAGAGACTTCACTTTAGTTTACCTCTTTTCCCCCCAAAGAGAAAAAGAAATCAAACACATCCAGACTTTAATGTCAGACCAATTTTCCTGTTGGTGGGTAGGAGGTTGGCCCTCTGATCTCCCGTGGCTCCTCTTCCATCTCATCTTGCCCTACTTTTAACTTCTTCTTGGCAAACTTTCCTCCTGACTACCCAGCAGTTCTTCTCTAAAAGCACCTGGCTGGCCGAGAGACAGCCTTGGACTCCACGCGGGGGACAAAAGAGGAGGGGGCCAAGGCTGCTTTGGGGGCTGCTGGGGAGGCGGATGGAGACCAACCTCCGTCTCTCCTACATCTGCGAGGGGGAACCCAGTGGCCGCTTCTACAGGTCCTAACTTTCCTGGAGAGACCCCGCTTGCTCTCTTCCCTGGCATCGCGTCTTCCCAGTGGGGAGGTTCTTGTCTCACAAATTGGGCCAGGATTTTCAGAGATTTGGATGGACTTTGGTTTTCCATCCTTCTCATCCTTGCTTTTTTAAAAGAGGGGTCGAGGGAGTGTTAGGAAGATGGTGGTGGGAAAGAGCTCTCGTGACCTGAGACTGAGGGGGTCCTCGGGGGACTTGGCTGCACAGTCTGAATGCTTACAGGCTCAGGAGTTGGTGCACTCTACCTGAAAGGGCTGTCCAGGATACAGGGCAGGTCTGGTTCTAGCTACTCATTGGTGGGAGTAACGTTGCCAGGACTTGGGGAGCATTTAGGGAAACGCTCTCCAAGGTGGCCTTCAGGGTGAAAAGGAGTTGGACCTGTGAATGGACAGTGAACCCCACACTGAGGACCCAAATTGTTGCGGGCAATATGCTGACTCTGTAAGCCGCTTAGAGAGGGATCGAAAGCACTATAAAGTGGGATATAAGTCTAAGTGCTATTGCTATTTGTTCCCGGTACTTTTGTTGCGACCTCTGGGGCTCATCACACTGTAAGCAACGTTTGGAGTTCCTGGTGCAATTCCTGCAGCTGCTAATAAGCATCACGAGCCCCGTCCTCCTCCTCCCCTCCCCGCTCTTCCCTCTCCCTCAAACAACAGCTGCTCGGTGGGGCAGTGGGGGGGAGAAGGTTCTCTGAAGGTTCTCGGTTGCCTGGGAAGGGGCTGGTGATACAAAGTCAAAGAGAGATCCAGAACTTTCCAACTATGGCCGGACAAGATTTGGGGACACCCCCGGTCCTCCTCGTGCAGGGGAGACGTATGCCACTGTCCCCCGTCATCTGACCCCAATGGGCCAGGGCGCTGCCTCGCATCAGCGGAAGCATCTTAGGAAGGGCTGTGAGTTTGGGGGCGCAGGAGAGGAAAAAAGCCCAAAGCCCCACCATAATTAATCCTGGGTTTTGAAAACTGCCAGATGGAATGCCAGAGGAAAAAAAAAAGTCAGCATAATCTACATTGCTAAGTAATGTACATTTTCTGAGTGCCAACCGGATGGGCTGCAGTCCAGCTACCCCAAAGCCGGGCACCTGTTTCCATGGATCATGTCAAAATTCAGCTGTTTCAAGATATGTTGGTGTCTCTGGCCGCTCCCTATGAGGAACGAGGCACACCAAGAATCATAAAGGCATTTCTTCTTATTCTTCCTCGGTGTTTTTTTTTTTTTAAATACGCTGCTTTCTCTCCTAATAACTGGCTTAGTTAAGCGTCTGTTTCAACATGCCAATAGCTGAGAAGCCAAAACACAGCGGTTCACCCTCTCTGTGCATCCAAGACCAGAACTCCTTCCCAATTACAGGGTACCTCAGCGGGAGGAGGAGTCGTTAGATATTAGCAAGGGGTGGTGGAATAAAAAGGATCCATTAGCAGGGGTTCATTAAGCCACATTCTCTGAGTCAGGAAGATCAGTGTGTTCATGCATCATGGATTAGGCTGCATCGCTGGTCTGGCTGGAAATGCACCAGAATCTCTTGCAGCCACACGTGGCATCCCATGTTTGCAACCCAGCTGAGGTTTCCATCAGTTGGGAGAGCTGGGGGGGGCGGCGAAAGAGGAAAAAATGGGTCCCTCTCAAGGCTGCAGCTGTCAGGCCACCACCTGTTCCTGGGCATCCCCAAATTGAGCCAAGAGTGAAGCGTTTCAACTTTTCCAAGAGAGCTTTTTTCCCATAACCGTACAACCCGTCTTTTGGCTTCCCTGGAAAACGGCTCTTCAAGATAAATGAAAGAAAACGGCTCTTTAAGATTGTGTGTATGTGAAAGAGAAGGCAAGTATTTGGCTCTGGAGAGGCACCTGCAGTTTCTGGGGGCTTCTTGGCCGCATCGAAGGCCATTCAGAATTGTCCCTTAAGGTCAGTTGTGGCCAGTCAGCTCAGGGAGCATAAAGGAAGCTTCCTCTGCCCTCTCTCTGGCACTCCTTGAAGCCCAGACTGGCTACTTCCAGACCACCAAGAAGGCCTTGGCCCTAGCTAGAGTGGGGTCTCCAGCAGCCTCCCTTCCCGTAAGGCCCCTTCTGCTCCAGGGACCATCTTCCAGGACATCAGGGGGCTCTTGACTGGAATGGCATCTCTGCACGTCCCTCTCCAGAGCGGCCTGCCCAGCCCGCTCCCCACTGTGGTTAACCTCCACCTTGGGCGATTGCCGACCCCGGCCGGTTACTGCTTTCTCCCTAAGCCCGAGTCCCCTCCCGCAACCCCCAGGCCCTTTTGGGAACCGTTCGGCCTCTGCCTTCCCTTCAGCTCCTTGGGCCTTTCAGTTGGGAGGTGATTTGCCGTCTTCTTGGGAAGCCGCTGTCTCTCGAGGGGGGACCTGGAGCTGCAGCTCAGCGGCCGTGGGGTGGGTGGGTTTCGCTGCCTGGCTTTCTGCGCCACATGACCACTGTGCGGCCGCGCCACTCGCCCCATTCAGGCTCCACCTGTTGTCTGAGGCTGGCAGCTGCCTTTTCAATACGACCGGGGACCTTGTCTTGGCGCCAGCTCAGCGCAGAACATGCTGGGATAACAGCCATTGCTGTCCTCCAGCCTCTTTGCCTCTTGTTGTTCTGTTTGTTTTCTGCGCAGGGATCACAACCCCTGGTGAAGAAGACTTTTGTCATCCCAGATTGCGAACCTGTTGGCTGACAACACAGTAAATGAAACTCTGAGAAGGAGGCAGAGCCCTTTTCTCTGCAGCACAATATCCGGGCTTGTCCACCAGGGAGGCAGGGGACGGGGCTCCATTGCAGAGGGAGCGGGCCCATCACCGGAGCTGTTTGGCTGGGAGGGGGAGGGTGGGCTGGAATTCGGCCTCTGGGCAGATGGGGGTTGCCTGGAGGAGGGAGGCAGAGGCACGGGGCTGGGGCTGACAAGGCTGACTGTCCACTGCAAGAGAGGGCAGCCTCATCGGAGAGCAGATTTGAGGGGGGGGGACAAACAGATAGCCATTTATGACGTTGGGCTGAGCAGCCAGCCTGAGGAGGGGCTTCTGGGACTTTCAGCCAGAAAGGCCCAGCTCTCCACGTTTCCTGACCAGGCTCTGATGAGAGGTGGGATCCAGGCTGGCTGGGCCTAATACTACAGAAGCCCCTTCTCCTGTCTCTCCTTTGCCAGATGAGATCCCTGGGTGAAGGCCTCTGGCATCAAGCCAAAGACAAAGCCACCCAGCTCTGAATGCCAGTTAGACAATGCCCAGCACAAAGCAAAGGTCAAGAGGGAACTGGCACCCCTGGGAGTTAGTGGGCAGCTCCGTTTCTCCAGAAGAAATCCACCTGGCCTAAGTGAAGGACTTTGGGTGGACGCCAAGCACTTAGGGCCAGTTTAGACAGTTAGCAGCATTAAGCAGTGAAACTCGACCCTCGGCTGAGCTACTGACGTTCAGCGTTTCCCTCCTGGGGAGGCTGCCCAGAACGGGAGCGGTCACTCTCCCCTGCCAGAGGACGCAGCAAAGCCCGCCTGATGGGGCAGAGGAAGCCAGCCAGGCTTGGGAGGCTGAACTTCTGGGCAAGGCCAAACCAGGCTATCCCAGACAGGACTCAAACTGCCTTGTGACTCTTTGCTTCCATGCTCGAGTTTCTGTGGAGCACAATGATAATAGGGAGGATGGTAGGTAGAAAATGACAACGTCTGGAATAAGAGGAAACGGGGTGCTAAGATGCAAGGGAGAACGAGGGGGCAGAGATGCGACAGCTGTTAGCTGTTCAACGTAAGATGGGCAGCTGGGTAAATGTTTTAAATAAATAAAGGTGATTATCCAGAGGTGGGTGGGGACCATCCATCTCTTGGCCTTTGCATCTGGGCGGACCCTGTGATGGGGTTGCTCGGCCTTGGTTCTGCCCTCCCCCTCAGCTCCATCACCACCCCATGGTCAGACAAGGTATTTGCTGGAAGATTTGGCCGGGGGGCATGTTTGATTCCACACACACACACACACCCCGGGGGCATTGATTGGTAGCATCGCCTGAAACATAGCAAGGTGCCAATACTTCCCTTGTCCTATGACAGATCGCCAAGCCAGTGCCGGCTAATGCTGTTATTTCTCCTTATTATACATTAACGCTTACAAAACAGCTGACAGTTGGCCCAGCTCATTAGGGCAAATCTTTGCTTTGCTAGCCTCAGGAGTATCCATGGTGATGATCTGATCTGGGCTGGGGAGACTTGGGGAGGGGGGGCTATGGAAGGAAATCCAGAAGGCCCCCTTTCCCATGGCTGTCTGGCTGCAGAACATCCCTGCGTCTTCAGTCTCCGGGATGTGGGGAGGTTCCTGGCTGCTTCCTTCTTGGACCCTTGGCACGAGCGCCCCTCCCTCCGTGCTCTTGTTGCTGTCCATCTTCTGGGTCAGCAGAAGAGGAAGTCGCGCCTCAAGCGATGATGAAGAGGTTGGCCAAGGCTAGGAGCTGCTTTCCCATGACTTGCGTTTCTGCTCTCCCGGCTGCCAAATTGATTTATGGCAGGCGGGGGGGCAGGGAAACAACATTTCTGCAAAGAGGAGAAGCGAATAAAGGGGAAGACCTCCTTGGCAGGTGTTGCAGGGAGGGCAACTGGTTTGAGGGACACCAAGTTCCTCAAATCCAGAGGCCTTGCAAGAGAGAACTGAGGCAGAAGCCCAGGCTGGTTCATCAAACAGTCTCCATTTTCAGAGCTGGAACCCAAGAATTGTTTTGTATAGGGGCATCTCCGAATCATCTACTCAGAAGCTGCTCGGAGGCCTTAGACTGAGGCTCCCCTGGAGTCCTGGGGGGTGTCTGATTTTGGGCTTATTACTGTTTTTCCACCAAGGAAAAGTTTGGAGGAGACGTCATATGGAAAGCAGAATTCGCACAGGTAGAAGCAGACTTAACCCCATTCTCATGACCCACGTAAGTGGGTCTCATAAGTGGGGCAGTTGGGAGGGAAGGGGATCAGTTAGTGGGGAGAACACAAAAATGGAGTTAATTAATGATCCCATCCATTAACCTGGAAAAGAGCTCCAAGCAGGCCCAGTCATGCAGGAAGTTAAACTAGCCATGTCACAGGAAGCCCAAACCCCAGACAAGGACCCACCCTGTCGGGCTGGAGAGAAAGGGGGCTTGGAAATGGGGTCACCATCCCAGCGCAGCCCCCGAAGGCAGGGGCCTGGAGGAGAGGAGAGCCCGGCGGTTGGATAGCGGGGCTTTTGGGTGGAAGCATTTTTCAGGACCTCGGCTGCCTGTTTTTTGGGTAGGTGGGGATTGCTATGGTTTTGATTTAATGTTAGCCTTCCCCAGTTGTGGGAGGGAGGTGGGGGCTGGGCATAGAAACCATTTAAGTGAATAAGAACGGATGGATGAGAATCATGCTACCGGGGGGGGGGGGGGGGCAGGATGAACGCAAAACCTTCTCAAGTCCGTTAAAAACTCCGTTATCAAGATGGAAGACAGAACCGGCCATCTCCCACTGCAGGATTCGCATGGTTCGCACTTAGGGAGGACTTAGTAACCAAAGGCTGGCTGGGAAGAGGGAGAGGCAGCTCTGGGCTTCACTGGGACAGGCGGTCCCCTTCCTCAGTTCCCCCCCCCCGGGGGGGGGGTGGAGAGCTGAGATCGAGGGGGACATCTTCTCAGTGGTGGCTCCTACCAAGCTTGGGACTTTTCTTCCGCTCCGCTAGAAATTAACCGGTGGCTTGTGCTGAAATGAGGCACCGGAGACCCCGGGGGTGCTGACGGTGGCCTCTCTTCCTCGCAAGGTTTTCTCAGCAAAGCCCCTTGCCTGGGCACCCCCTCGAGGGTGCAAGAAGGGGTGCAAAATGCTGGGGTCCCTCTGCAGCCTCAAGAAGGCTAGCAGAGCCCAGCTCCTTGGCCAAGCCTCCAAGCAGGGAAGGGGGTCATCAGTGATGAGCATCCCACCCACCTCTCAGGCAGGAACGGGCCAGGCAGGCAGGCAGGGGGCCAAATAGAGGTCCGGAAGTGGACAGTCAATCTCTTTCCCAACACACACACACACACACACACACACACACACACACACGCACGCACACACACACACACACACACGCACAGCAATCAAGGATTATCAGGGTTTTCATGCTGCCTGAAAAAACGAGAACACATGGTCCTAATGAGGCTTAATGCAAAAGGAAATAGCAGGTCCTAAAAATAATGTGGGAGAATAATGACATCATTAGGGAGATTTCAGGCTGCTTTGATGAGACCTTTCATGTCCATGCAAAATGGGCCCTCGAATATTGCTCAGCCCTTCAGAGCCAGGCCAAGTGTCCACCCTGCTCACCAAGATGTCTTGGGGGTGGGGGGGGAGGTCGTATCAGAACAGCTCAGATAACCTCCCCGAGGCCTGATCTCAGAGGGATCTGAGAGAGGCAATTATTTATTTTAAGCATGTTTACTCCAAAGCTCTCCCAAAGGGTCAGAGAGATTTGCCATTAACAAGGAAGAAGGAGGGAGAAGGAGGAAGGAGGAAGGAGGAGGAGGAGGAGGAGGAGAAGAGGAAGAAGAAGAAGAAGAAGAAGAAGAAGAAGAAGAAGAAGAAGAAGAAGGCCTTTTGTTGATATTTCCACGTTGATATTTTCATGTTAAACTCTAAACTTGCATTAGGTTCCTCTAGGCTTTATTTACTGGGACACCAGAAAGGAGTAGGGTGGTATTTTGTTACCTCAAAATAAGAGCAGCCCTGTGCCCCTCTGACTCGGCAGGACAGACGGCCTACTGGGAGCAGCTTTCTGGGCAGCAGCCTCTGGCAGTGTAGGCTGAGAAAACAGGCTGGACGTGAACCACAGGCTGGGTCTTCATCTAGTACAACCCTTCTTGGTTTCCACCTAGGACCTTCTGGGAGAAATTATCGGAGGGCACCTGTGGGATGTGTTGGCACCCATATGCAGATGACGCACAATTCTGCTTCTCTGGATGCAAGGAAATGACTGGTCCCCTTCTGAGTTTCTGGGGACAGGGGTGGCTGCCCACGGGGAAACCAAAGCAGGCCAGGAAGGAGGCTTCCTTTGGTGTAGGGATCAGAGAGTTTGGACCTTCCGAGGGATCCTTCGCTTAGTTCCGCCTGAAGGATCCGTTCCAAGGAGCCGCTCTGCGTCCCTTGTTTCTAAACAGCGGAGAACACCGTTCGGTTTTGCTTCCCCAGAAAAAGGGGTGCAAGGAAGTAGCCCGTTTCTCCTTGCATTTCAGGGTCCTTTTTGCAGAAGAAGACTCCAGGTGGACTCGGCCCCTCTGGAGGGAAGTCTGGGATGAGTGTGCAGCTTCCAAGGAGTGGGAAGGTGGCTGGGTGGGGTGGGGGGAGTTGGATGGGACCAGTTCCGTTCTGTGCCTTCACATACCAGCTGTAAACCATAATGCAGTAATGTATTATGTATGCCATAAATAATTCATAGGAAAAGGGTAAGAAATACTTTCAAAATAACAGAAAGATTTTAAAATGTCGAAAAAAGCTAAAACCACAGCAATCCAGCCCAATCACTTGACACCGGTAAGAAGCCCAACTGAAGTGATAGGATTTCCAGGGGCTCTTCAAGGTCATCAGCCTCCCAGGGAGGGCCAGAAATGGCCTGGGTAAAATTAGGGAGAGCAGCTTGCGGGGTGGGCCCGCTCTTTCCACAACTGCTTTCTCTGTCGCGGACAAGACCGCCCCCAAAAGAGCCTTCTCTGTCGGTCTTTGGCCAATCCAGGCAGCGGCACAGCCAAACCTCTCAGGGAGGTGGGCCCACCTCAACGTCCCCAATTCAGACGCGACTGGGGCTACACTCAACTTGGGTTTGGAAAGAAACAGCCCAGGTTTCCAGGTTTCCTCTGCCCTATGGACCAGCCACCCCAGCTGTTCCATCTTCCAGCAGCCTGGGTTGAGGGCATCTTTCTTTGGCTGGGGGGCTTAGGGGTCTGGCTTAGGGGCCACCAGGGAAAGGGCCCGGTTGCAGAGGCCTCCCCATTCCAACATGCTTCGCTCACAAGCTTCTCCTTCCCCCTCAAGGCTTCCTTTTCCCCCACACCAGAAGAGCTTGTTGGATCAAGGGTGGTGGGTGTGTTTGGCCAGGAGAAAATCCCTTCTCTTCCTTCATGATCCCCACATTCCTTTGATCTGGGGAGACAAGGATCTGGATCCTCAATCCATGGTCTGCAGATTCCTTGGTTTGCCCACTTCTTTAGCCTGTCTTGGAAGAAAGAACCGCAGCCCAGACCCTCCCTCCTTCTCTCGGGACTTCCTTCTCAACCCCACGCCCTCCCCCTCCCTGTCTCCATCCTGAAGACCCCACGCTATCTTCTCTCTCCATCCCAGCCATCTCCTTCCAAGATGGGCCAGAGAGGGGGGCCCAGTGCGAGCCCTCAAGGGCGACCTCCTGAAGGAGACCATGGTGCAGTCCCAGGGCAAAGGTGTGAGGAGCCAGAGTGGGCTTTGCCCAGACAGAGGGATGCTCCTCCAGGCCTGTGGGGTGACAGAGGGCGGTTCCTCCTCCTTCTGTCGGCCTCTCTCTGGTGTTTCTCAAAGGCTCGCATTGACCGCAGTCAGTTTCAGACGGAGGCATCGCTGCACATACTGGCCAAGGAGGGGGGAATGACAGAGGTTTTCTTTTGTTTTTTTTAAGGACCCTTTAAAAGGAGGCCCTCCCGCTTTCCTTCCTCTCCTTCCCCCCCCCCCCCCCCCACCTCCTGCATCGACACCTGGGAGCCAAGAAGAGAAAAGGCTGCATTCCGACTTCCTAGCTTGGTTTCTGAGGCTCAGCCCTTCACCGTTCCCCTTTTCCCTTGGCTAATAAGTAATTATGCGATGAAGGTTTGTGTGTTGCTTTGTTATGTTTGGCCTGGAAAATACAGT
Source organism: Pseudonaja textilis (assembly GCF_900518735.1). The sequence goes on from NW_020769350.1 coordinate 9,933,242, forward strand.
CCCCCTTTCCCTGCCGCTTCTCCCCCGCCCCCTTCCCCACCAAAATGCTTTCTGAGATTTATTTGCAAGCCTGTAAATACAGAGTAAATAGCTTTAATTTAATTTACAGTGCTACTGAAGGAACCGCATCGGCAAAACACAAATTCCACCAGCCATGATTGAACTGGGAAGAAATAAGGAAGGAAGGAAGGAAGGAAGGAAGGAAGGAAGGAAGGAAGGAAGGAAGAAAGAAAGAAAGAAAGAAAGAAAGAAAGAAAGAAAGAAAGAAAGAAAGAAAGAAAGAAAGAAAGAAAGAAAGAAAGCGAATGGAAGGAAGGAAGGAATGTTTTTCTCCATCATCTCTGCAGACCAGAGCATTTCAGGCCTTTCTAATGCCTTTTTTCTCCCCTTCCGGCCTCAAGAAAGAAGAAGGAAAATACGTTTCTTTTTTAGCCCAAATTTAGTGGAGATGAAGATGGTTTCAAAGTCAGTCGAGCTGCAGCCGGCCTTCCCTTAACATCAGGGGGTTCCTCTTGGACTGAGGAAACCAGCCTCCCACTTGGGGCTCAGCAAAGAGCTGCAGATGAGGCTCCACCCGCCGCCCCAAAAAACCCGGCCAGCAGGGTCTCTCCAGGGACATCCGGTTCCCAGTGCTGGAACGTGGCGAGGACAAGGGGCACCTCGTGCCCTGGCTGGCAGCAGTGCCTTCCAGGCTCGCCAGGAGCTTCCTCCGCCTTCCAGCCTGAGACGGTTGGCTCTCGGAGAAGCACCAGGACGTCTCCTGAGCCACCAGGGCTGGGTCTTTGCCTGGAAAGGCAGCGGCAGGAGATGTGGCCCCCAGTGCAGAGAGCAGGATTCTCAGCGGAAGACAACTTCCCTGGCCCAGGACAGTCCATCTCTGAGCCACATGGATTGTGGTCCGTGTTTATTGTGGACGCTTGTGCCCTTCTTGCCGAAAGCAGCAGCCGAGCTCACGGAGACAAGAACCAATTTCTTTGTATTTTGCCAAGAATGGTGCACAGAGATGTTGCCACAGTAACAACAACAAGAGAAAGTGACTCTCGATGGATGTTTGTTCTGCTCCAGCAAGATTGTTCTGATTGGAAAGAGGTTTGAGTCACTGCTGGATTTATCCTCCCTGCAGCCTTCTGGGCACCCTGGAGAGGAGGACAGGTCGGCCTGAGGGGTCCCCCAGTGCTGCTCACCTGAGCTTCTTCCCTTGAGGAAAGCGCCCTTTTCCTGGCCAGACACAGGCCACCGACTGGCCGCCTTGGGGAGATGCCACATCCAACTGGGACCCCCTGCAGGCAAAGCAAGGACTCCCCCAGAAAACAAGAGGTGGACCGCAGTGCTTCCCTGTCGCCAACAGGTCCAGTTGGTGGGACAAGGCCACATTTGCCCAAAGGGGTGTCCTGCGGAAGAGGCTTCCAGGTTCTCTGGAGGCTCTGGCCATAGTTGAAGCCCCCAATCCAGCTTTTTCCATCCTTTGCCCGGCAACCGGCACAAGGACCCACGGAAGCTCCGTGGTTAACTATGACAAGCTGTCAGAAAGTCCTGCCTGGGGTGGACCAACAGTGGTGCAGAAGGCATTCCGGCCAGGAGCTTCCATCCTGCAAAGCTCCCTCCCTCCCTCCAATTCAGGGGCTTCCCTCCCTCTTCGTTGGGTCCTTGATGCTCCCTGACTGCAAGCTCCAGGCTCAGCCCAAGACAACGTTTTGTTCTCCAATTGTCAGCCCCAAATAATGAAGCTTTATGCAAATTTTGTAGTTGTTTTATATCTTGATACCAGGCGTTAAATATGCTCAGTTTACAACCGCATAACTAATACAACATTGGTTGCTGTTTTATGAAAAAGTTGCTTCTCGCTCAAGGGATATAATTCAGGGGGAGGAAATGCAAAGAACGTCCAAACTCCCTCCTCCTGTACGATTGTAAATCAAGCGATCCACTCTCAAAAAAACAAAGCAAACAAAACAAGGTTGGGAAAATAAGTAATGATTGCATCTGAGTATTTCATGGGGAAACGGTGAATTCCTCCCACTTTTAGGCTAGAACAGCTTTTCAAGCTGTGGAGAGGGAAGCGTTTCTGACTCCCTAATAAATCTGACAAGTTCTTACAAATCAGTGAGTGCTCAGAAACAAAGGTTGCCAAATAAAACATGGCCTCCTTCTGTGACATTAGGTGGAATAAATGGCAGGACAGCGAGAATCCTCCCTGTCCTCAGGTTGTGTTCCCTGACGTGACAGGGCTCACCCGCAGTGCCGTCAGGAGGTCTTCAGCATCCTGGGGCCCCAGGGGCCTCTCCCTCCCCCACTCACCCAGGGTGGGCCTGGGAGACGCCCTCTGCTCTGCAGCTTCCAGAACACAAGCACCCGGCCTCCAGAGCTGGGACCAGGCCCCCTTGAAAGGGCTTCCCCTTTCAAATCTGGCTGAGATTGGGAGAGGACAGAGGTGCCTTCAGAAGAAGGGACTCCAAGAATAGTCAATCAATTGGTCCTGACCCATATAAGGATTGACTGCTCCCTTGAGGTGATGATTAAGAAGTGAAACTCGCATCAATTTGGCAAGAGATGTGAAAGGTTGATGGATTAGGAAAAACAACGACTATGCTTGGCAAGTTTTAGGGTTAGGGAAAAAAAGAGGAAGGCAGCATCTGAATGCTAAGTGGAGCACCCTAGAAGAGCTACTTCTGGGAAGAGGTCAAAGTGATGGACGTTTGTCCTTCCCATTGCCAGGAGCTGGGACTGACTCAGTGGCAAGTAACCAACTGACTTTAGTCCCTGTGAAGCGACATCTTCTAAGTAAAAACACTGCAAAGCTGCCGTGTTGGGTCTTCCTGAGTCACCTCAATTTAGCCACTCCTCCTGGACTGTTTCCTTCTTCCAAAGGAGGACCCTAGCAAGCTCCACAGCAAATGTTAATTAGGAAGCACTTTGAAGTCCAAAAGTGCTCTATACATTTTAATTCACCGTAACCCAGTAGACTTTTCCCCAACCCAGTCTAATTAGTGGTCCCCCCCCCCCCCAACAGCCAGGGCCTCTCACTGAAAGATGGCAAATCCGGGAGTTGTGTAACTGCTGTTGCTGTTCTTGGCAAGTCCTGGTGTGTCTGAAGGCTGCCCTGGGGGGAAGGTCCTCATCTGGAACTCTGGTCGTCTTCTGCATTCCAAATCCCATTTGATCTCGAGAGCAGTCAGGAAGCCTCTGGAGGGTTGCAAAGAAGGTTGACAGAATCGTTCTATGAAACAAACAGTCCTGGTCTGGGGGCAGGAAGGTCCCATCTTCCCTGATGAGTTATGATGGCTTGCCCATCACCAGAAGAAGTAACAAATGGGCAAAGACGAGATGCCAAGAGGAGAAATATTTGTAGCTCAGGACCAAACTGTGGAGGCCCCGATGCCTCTGAGCTTGGTGGTTTTCTTGCAGATGTTTCATTACCCAACTAGGTAACATCCTCGGTGCTAGAAGGGAGGGTGGGGTTTGCCCCCTTTTTATGTACAGTCTCCCCTGTCATCAGTGCTGTTATACAGAGTTGAGTAATGAAAGACCTGCAAGAGAACCACCAAGCTCAGAGAGCACTAAGGACTCCACAAAGATGAGACGGCTGATTTATTGCCGTTGTGAGTAGAAGCTTGACAGGTGGAACATCAAGGGTAATTAGGAAAGATGAAACCCCCTGAATTTCCCTGCAAGTCAGGGCAGGGCCTGGTGCTAATGGGTGGCTTGCAAATTTCAGCTGGCTGAGGCAGGGCAAGGCACTCCAGGAAGCCTCATTTGGAGTGAAGGATCCACACAGTGTCCAGTCGATCATTTGAGGAAGACCATCCATCATGGAGGAACGTTTTACGTCCATGAATCCTATTTGGGTGGAACTTTCTAAGCTCTTCAGCAAAGGCTTTGTCCTTCTTTCTTTCCCAAGCCTTGATGTAAAAGAGCTCTTCGTCTTTGAAGGAGATCCATTGAACCAGTCCATGGAGATGCAGTTGTGGCAGAAAACACCTGTGCTTTCCTCGACTATCAGCACTGCAGTGGACTGCTTCCAACAGGCAGTTCGGGTCAACTTGTACTCTGGCTGCATAAATCTCGGGAATGAAAATGTCCAGAAGTTGAAAAGAAGACCTACCCAGCAGGTGGGTGTGCAGATGATAGTGGTGGTGGAAGAGGAGGACTTGGGTCTCATTCCGGAAGGAGGAGACCCCCAGAAATTCTCCATGGGCCAAGAGTGGCCCCACTCTAAGTGAAACACTGTGGAGTGGATTTGTCATCAAACACACCCCTTTCTTCCTCCTCCTCCTCCTCCTCTTCCTCCTCTTCCTCCTCTCCACAAACCTGACAGTCTGGTCTAGCAGTTCCCCAGTTGGGTCATGAAACATCTGCAAGAAAACAACCAGGTTGAGAGACTATCAAGGACCTCACAGTTCTTCTTCTTCTTCTTCTTCTTCTTCTTCTTCTTCTTCTTCTTCTTCTTCTTCTTCTTCTTCTTCCTCTTCTTCTTCTTCTTCTTCTTCTTCTTCTCCTCCTCCTCCTCCTCCTCCTCTTCATCCTCCTCCTCCTCCTCCATATTACAAAATACTGATCCTGCATGGAAACGAAGCAGCAGCAAATCTTTGTGGAGGCCAATTGCTGCCAAGGAAACCCAGACTTTCTCACTCGCCTCTCTCTTGACTCCCTGCTTCCAACTCCTTCCCAGGTTGGGAACTGATGAAAGGGGGGCTGTTTTGGAGGGCAGGACAAAGCCTGTGCCAGCAGGAATCGTATCTGCAGCTTAAGGGATGCACCAGGCCAACAAACGCAGCCTCTCTAGGAAGAGAGCAAGACGCAGAGCCTTCCTTGGACGAGGCGAGTGTGTGGAAAGTGCATCTCTCTGCTCACATGCACCTGCTGCAGCACAGCCAGTTCTTGTGCTGCCTGATATAATTTGTTGGCCTTGTTGATGACAATCGTCCTGATTTCACCCACCAGGAATCACATCCCGCTCAGCTTGAATCTCCCTGCAGATCAAGCCCTGACTAGGATGCCAGGCAGCAGCAATTGGCAGTAAAAAGGGGCCAGGAGGTTGGCACAAACACTGCACAGTGACGTTGGCACCCAGGAGAGATTGGTGCTGGGGTGGGTGAGCATGGGGAGGGAATAGGCTGCTTTGCGTTGACTGCAGAGAGAGCAGCAGGCTGCTGAGGGAGAGGACAAGGCAGGTGGGGATGGAGGCTGGTCAAGTCCAGAAGCCCACCGAATGGAGGAGAAATGGAAAGGTAGCGGGAGAAACCTTGCAAGATGATGGTGGAGGCTGATGTTGATGAGAAATGCTAGACTGAAAAACGTGCTCCTTGAATTCTGTCTTTTTCTTTAGGTTTCTTGCTTGATTGTTGAAGTGAGAAGGTTTCAAGTCCTTTCTTGGCCATAGCATGACAGGCAGCAGAGCTGCAGAACATTTTAATAGAGGACAATGGCCATATTTGAGCAAGGAAGGAAAGTATTGAATGCCAGTTGCCGAGGAACACTTGTAGACAAGTCCACTGACTACCCACCCTCTTGCGAGTCTGTCAGGACAGCTGGCATTCTCTCTGGTGCCTTCAAATACTCCTCACACATAGCAGGAGCTGATTGACAGCAGCAAGAACAGAATGAAGCATTGTCATCCTGGACACGGCCCAAGGACCGACTCCCTTTGAACCGTCCATCAAAAGAGCAAAGGTCATGCTCCAGAGATTTTGGAGTAGAGCGTCCCCCATAGCTCTCTTTCTCCTTTTATCACATCCAGGTTGGGCTATAGTTGGTTTGCAACAGACTGGAGAGATAGAGGCAATGGAGCAGTCTGGCGGGCAGGCCAAGAGTAAGGGATCCAAGGAGTAAAGAGGCCAGGCAGAAGGAAAAAGTAGGTTTAAATTAAGCTGTGTTTTTTTTTAACAAGCCGCGACCAGCTTTTTCTGAGCTACATGTTAGGTTTTAGACCTCCCCTTACCAACCAGAATGGCAAGACTACCGCCAAAAGTCAACCAAGCAAACCACCTTGTGACCTGGCGTGAGGTGTGTCCCTTTATGACCCCGAGGGAGGCCCTCCCTCCTGCTTGTCTCCCGGAAGGGGGTGTTGGCTTGTGGGGAGCGCAGCCTTTTCTGCAGCCCTGGGCAGGCAGGCTGCCTCTCGCTCTCTGTTGTCCTGAAGCAGGTGTGGCTGTTTGAAGGCGGACTTTACCCTCCAAAAGAGGAGAAGAGCATCTCCCCCAAGGCGTTTGCTGCTATAACACCACACATGCGGGCCGCGTCTCCTCCATAATTGGAAACATTTGTCCTTGCAGGCCCTTGCAGGCCGACGCTGCCCGGTGTGGTTTTTCCCCTGCCGTGCTGCCTTTTCAGGCAGGATCAGGGCTGGAAGAATTTTTAGCGAAGTTCGCGACCTCCAGTCTTGGGAGCGGCTCTTGGTTTAATGCAGTGTCATGAGCCAAGCAGCCTCTCCATTTCACTCTCTTTTCAATCACAGGGCAGGAAATTGTGGTTTCACAGCCACAAAAGATCCTTGCACTATCAGGCAAAGAAGGGGCAGATTCCGTGAATGTTCGGTGCCAGCATTTCTACAAATAAAGACATCTGGACTGAATCTGGCCCCAGCGTGGGACTGACTGGTCAAATAAAGGTCACTCTTTCGATGTTCCTGGCTTTCCTCTCGTGCAGTTTGCCACGTGCCGGGCTCTCTGGAGAGTCAAGGCCAGGGGCTCTTGAGATTTATGTCAGGGCACAGAATCCGGGACCCCAAGTCCATTTGGGGTCTCCTTTCCTTGGTACTATTCTTTGGGTCAAAGTAAGAGGGTAAGACACCATGGTCAATGGGTCAATTAACTCTGAACGTTCACCCAGAGGGGTTTAATTCAACCCCAAATAACCCTGGGTTTAACCCAGCTCTGCCTTGTTGTATGAACAGAGGGTTATTTTCTATTCCCGACAAATCCCCAAAACATACCCCAGAAGAAGGAGGATTATTTTAAGAATTCTGCTTTGGCCTCCTCTATTTTCCATTCCTGTGGGCAAACAGAGAGGCAGAAAAGGGGCAGGAGAGGAAGGGTGGATAAGCTATGTGCTCCCTCCCCCACACTGTAAATCTAAATTGGCGGCATTGGTTGCAAGGATACCAGTGAGGGTTTCGGGAGTGTTTTTCCAGCTGGAGGGAGTAATTCAGCAACCCTCCCCTCCGTGCCAAAAAACAAACAAAACCCAGGAAATTATAACCTACCAGCCCGCATTGAGGGTTTAGGAAATGCCGCTCCTTGGATGATTGTTCCACACAGCCCTGCACTGACAATGCTGGGCAGAGGTGGGTGCGGGCAATTACTCATGGATAGAATTACATACCTGGGATTATTGGCCAGCCAAGGCAGAGCTTTGTCTCCTTGCTGGTATCTAGTGGTCTCCGGATTTTTGCAACCCAGGTAGGATAGCACCAATTACAGGCCGCCTCCTTCAGTTGCATGGATGGGTCAGTTGTCGATGCTTTTGTGGGATCGAATTAGGGGAACAGCCACCTGGGAAGGGGGTGAAATGCCTGCATCAAGGAGGAGGCCTAAGCCTAAGCCAAAGCATGCAGCCTCCACGCCAGGAAGGAGGTCGGTGTGAAAAGAGGTTTGTTCTCCAAGCAAAGGTCAAAGGTATTCTAAGACCCTTGAGAAGATGCTGCTTGGCTCGCTCAGGGTTTAGATATGCCAAGGTGGCCAGTTGCCACATGCACAGCAAGCCTTTGGGGGACTTTGAGTGCTTGTGCAGGAGGACGGCTTGGTATTGTCCAAATATGGGTACGTGGGTGGGTTCGGTCAGCCGTGGCTGTTCAGAAGGGATTGTCCAGGGGAAACACAGACTGTGCCAGGGAAGCAAGGGAAGCCCCTCCGAAGTGACCCCTCCGATAGCCTTCCAGGGATCCCTGACAGGCTGCAAAACACCCACCAGAGAAGGGCAGCTGCTGCCTTAGAGAGGATCACTGTAGGTGGGCCCGTTGGGGGGCTGATCAGCTCAGGAGAGGAACACCTGAGAGGCTGCATTTCAGCTGCACCTGAAGACGGACCCTCCAAGGTTAAATAGAGCTTTAACATTGAAACGATATGAAAGAGGGAGCTAGGGAAAAAATACAGCCAGGCAGAAGAAGGAAAATCGGCTAAAGGGAACCTCTCAACAACCGCAGTGGCACATCCTGCTCCAGAACAGCCTTTGCCACGGAAGGGGATTCTGGGCCATTACGCTCAGGAGATGCTCCATAAATCTGCATGCGGAGGACAGATGGAGCCTTTCCCTCCAGCATGGTGGATCAGGTCCCCTTTATGAGGCATGTCCATCCGGCGCCTGGCAAGCCCAAGCGAGGAAGGTGGGCAGACCGCAGAGTCCCCTCTGCAGCTGCCTTGGGCACTTCCCGCACTTGGCAGTGGGCAAGGAAAGCCGAGGAAAGGAACATCGCCTGTTCCACGGACCAGAGGGAGAAGATGTGCCCGGCACAATTTGCTGCACAGCTCATTCCCCCATCGATGGCTCCCTAAGCCCCCAAGGGAGGGGAGGCAGGAGAGAAGGAAGGTGCCCTGCAGATGGGGCCACGTCAGCAATGGGGGTGGCTCTCTAAGAGGATGGTGGCTTAGCTGGGGCTTAGCTGTAATCTCCCCGCAGCCCCATTTGCGTGGAGTGGAAAGGGCGGCTGTGTTGATGCAGCCGCTTCCTGCTCTCCTCCACTTGCAGATAATGAGATCTGCATCCCGCTAAAGGGCTCTGAAGAGGCTGGACTCTTGAAGCTGTCTCTAGAGAAGCACAATCTGGCTTTGGGGGGGGTGAGTGGAAATGTCACCCCTGGAGGAGCGCATGGCACCCGCTGGATGAAAAGGACTCTTCTGGGAAGGCAGGCACAGAGAGAAGCTGGAGACTGTGGCCACCCAGGGTAACTCTGAGTGGGGGGCATAGAAAGAAAGCCGGGGTTTTCACCCACCCTTTGAGTGAGGAAGACCAGAGGCTGGAGCTGGGATGATAAGTGAGAATGGCAGGGGTCCTCCCCCTCCCCCTCTGGACACCGGTTCAAGGCCAGCACATCCCAGGAGAATCAGGCACCCCCCAAGGGAGGGCCAATGGGCAACGCCCCCCATCAGCTGGGCTCTGCTCTGAGAAAAGCTCCTGGACCAGGACTCAGCAAGTTTCCCAAACCAATATCAGGCTCCGAAGACAGGAGAAGACGTCCTCCTTAGATTAGGGGAAGGGTTGGTCAGGGAGCCAGTTAGGAGGGAGAATGAAATAATGTCTTCGGAGGAACAAAGTAAGCGCATCCTCCTCTCACATGCCTGGAGCCCAGAAGGAGTCGCCCAAGAAAGGTGAATGATGGGAGGGTCCGTGGATTTTGTGCACAGCATGTGGTGAGCAACAACCAGGAGGAAAAGGTTAGTTGTGGCTACCAGTCAGAGTGGCTCTGAATGGCCTCCCATGCTGGGAACGAGTCTGCCAGGAGGGAAAGCTGTCCTGGGCTCCTGGGGCAGATTTTGGGGGGTTATGTTCCCTTGTGGGAACAGGACGCTACACTAGAGAATTTCTTGGAGTTCCCAAATCCCCCCAGCAAACGTACTGGCTGCGTGCAACCCGCTTGTCCCGAAAACAGCCTGCTAATCAGGCAGGCATCAGGCCAGCAGGCGCACCGCAGCCAGCAGGGTGACACTTTACATCCTAAGTGTTCCAAATATACATAATGCTGCACTTAATTCTGATTTAGTAGGACAGATTGGTTACAATGACTGCTGGAGACCGTTATCCTGTGACAATGTCCTGAACCTCTGATGCTATCTCCTCATTAATTAAACACCAATTGGCGATTAATTGCACCAGATATTTATCACGCTTAGGATTGGTTACAGAAGTAGTGAAAGGACTGGCTAGGACAGGGTTTGTCACAGGCAGCCAGAAAGGGTCCGGCTATCTTGCAGGCTTTCTGCTTCCCCTGAGTCACGCAACTGAACTCTGGTTCACTCTTTTAAGGACAAAGTCTCTGCCCAGGGCCCAGGCAGAGGCAGAGGAATGCAGGGAGGGTATCTTATGTGGATTTCTCCTGCCTCGGTTGGTACAGATCTTGCTCAATAAAGGATGCTTCTAAGCTCCTGCAATATTTGATTTATTTCCTTCCTTCCCGGCAGGAAGAGGCCATAATTCAGAGCTCGGGTGACATGCTTGTGTGAGACCACACAAAAAGAGAGAGAGAGATGAGGAGGAGGAGGAGAGCTTCTGTCAGGTACAGGAGATGTCACACACAGCCTAATGCACCTGTGCCCTTTTCATAGCGCCTCCTGCAGGCCTTCCCTTGCATGCCCCACAAAGCCTGGCATTGCTGGAGACCCAGGTTCACAGCACAATGAAGCAGGAACAAGGACACACTAGGACAGACTTGGAGTCCACGTCCTGGCAGAATTTCAGGATTGAACGTGGGTAGAGATGATAGTGGGGTGCTTCTAAAAAGTCGGGCTTGAACAGAAGTGATCCCTTTGGAGTTAGGTTCATTACTTGCCTGCCTTCAAAGGCCAAAGTAAGAAGAAACAGATGGTTATTGACAACATAATGTAACTCTGTTCTCCTTCTCTTTTTCCTCCATTAAAGGGTTTTGGCAGAAACCCAACACTTCCTGGAGTCAACGTGAGTTTCTCTATTGACTTCCAATGGATCTGGATGAAATCTTACACCTCTCCGTGCCACAGGGCAGAGTTGTCTCCAAGGGCCTCATCATACCTTGCATTCTCCGGGGGTGTCATCTGAATGATGCTAACCTATGCACCATCTAAGCTAGGATGGCAACACGCAGGCCCATTCGCTGACAGGTGGCTTGTAGTAACCCCAAGTAATGTGTGAACCGGCTCCTTCTGTTTCACAGAACTGCTCCTTTTATAAGGGCAGGGAGCATTTTGTTGAGTTAATTCCCCATTAGGAGAATGAGCGCATACAGGGAGACGTATTTGAGAGGAGTCTTTGAATAATACACACAGAGCACACAGATACACTGTACAGTAAATGTAGGTTTTTACTTTCAGAAAGGTTTAAGCAAAGTCCAAAATAAGCAATCCAAAGTCATTCACAAGTTAAATCAGTCAGTTTTCAATCCAGGGATAATCCAAATATCAAAGTCCAGTGTCAAAAAACTGTTCAGTATCAGACTTACGTTAAATCCAGAAAATATCAGTCAGTTAGGAAAAATGGAGGAACGGCAATACTTTCCAACAGAAGGAAACAGAGATACTCACTCAGACACACTCTCTTCTGAGACTAAGACTAAAACAATCCAGGTTTCTGGCTCCATCTTATGGCCCTTTGAAAAACCACACCCAATTGCAGTTTTTGCAATCTCTTGAAGACATAGTACGAAAATGTTTATCCTGGTTTATATATTACTAACCCAAATACCTGTTAGGTGACTTATATTCCTAACACATTTCTAGGTTCCATATCAGGATCAACATAACTCATAGTGGCTTTTAAAAGAGTAAATAATTATATGTAACATACCGCTTTGTTTTCTAACTTGGAGATCAGTACAGTGGAGGAAGGTAGGCGGGTCAGCCCTCTTCCTTTTTAGGGAACCTGAAAAGCAACCCCAAAGGCAGGCAGCGGTAGATCGGTTCTGCCTTGCTGCTAAAAGTGGCCTTCGGGCTGAGCTGCCTCTCTTCTTGCGGCCACATCAGTGTTACTTCTAGGGTGCAAATGGAGAACGTGAACATAATTGCTTCCATAACCAATGTCATGCCAAGCCCATTTCCTTGTTGGAAAAGTTCGTGTGAGTCCATTTTCTGTGACCAGCCAGCTACTAATACACTGCAGAAGCTGAGCCGTGTGCACATGGAACCCTTTTGGGTGACCAAAGTACTGTACAGTATTTTTGACCATGTATCTACATTGGGCAGGCATCTGTGTCTTCAACATCCTCAGGCAAAAGGACTCCAGTGAGTAGTTTCTAGAAATGCCTATGGGTCAGAGCCGCATGGCTCCTGTGTTGGTCATCTGTAGGATGAACGTTTTGGTGGAGACAGAGCCCAAATGAACCCCCTTCTCAAGGAATAATTACCTTCACCCAATGACCCTTCAGGGACGTTTCCTAGGTGTCCGTCCTGCCTTCTGTGTGGGACCCCTGAGCATCCTTGTAAGCAATAAATGTTCCTGGCATAAGACACGCGTGGTACCTTCAAGAGGCTTTACTCAGACCAGGTGACAAAGGAAGACCGTTGGCATCAAAAGGTGCCAGTGTGACACTCTCCTGTTCTGCTACCTGGTGAGTTTTCTCCTTCGTTTTATAGTCTAAAGACATTGGGGAGAAATCACCACTCAGATATATTTTTACCTCCTTTCAAACTATCAATCATTCCTCATGTCACCACGGTGTCTCCCAGCTCTCTCGCTCTCTTTCGCTCTCTTCAGTGCTGCACCCAGTTACAGCAAATGGAAAATACTGTGTCATTTTTAAAAGTTCAACAAAAATGCTTCCAGTCACCAATTTTGAAGATCACTGTCATTCAGAAGAGAAAATAATAACATGTCATTGCATGCAAATATCAATTACTTTATCAGGGGTTGGATATGAACAGCACATGGCGGGGAAGGGTGGGGACTGTGGGAGAAATACATGGGAAGCTTAATTTCAAAAGAAATACGTCTTTGGGGAATCGGATTCTTTATTGGTGGTGGGGATTGAAGACTTTGTGTAACATTATTTGACAGATTAAAAAAACATAGCATTATGGGAGAGGGCAGGATTCTCTGGCCTTGGCATCCACATTGTGAGTTATCTTCATATCGCTCTCTCGCGCTAATTTAAACACGTGTCACATTATGTGAGCGCATTAGCTTTGTTCTGATGCAGCACAGAAGAAAAGCAGTTAAAAGAGCAAACAAGTTTGTAGCCCTCAGAAATAAAGACTGGTTGAAAATTTGATGGCAGGAGGACAGGGAAATCCCAAATAAATCTTGAATGGGCAGCGACAGACATGGCGGTCCTGTGTGTTTCCCACACCTTCCCTGGCCTGGGTGCCTCTTATGAGAAACAGCAAAACGGCCAAATAAGTTGAGGAAAACACTGGTAATTACGCATTTCTGCAAAATTTGCCTCCTGTTTTGTGCCTGGATGGCACAGGCAGGAAATTTCCTAACACAGAACAGAGTCAGCAGCCTGTGGTTTATGGTAAGGCCATGCATAATTGAAGAGCAGAATAATATTGCTTTCCCACAAATAAACAAACTAAGGCAGCAAGAGAGAGAGAGAGACAGAGAGAGAGAGACAGAGAGAGATGATAAGGTTCAGATGTTTGTTTATTCCAGTGGCACTTGTGTTTTGCAAGCGGGTGTGCATGACCATGGCTAGCCTAGTTCCATGGTCCACTCATCCCATGTTGCTCCAAGTAGATTAGGAGCTGGATACTAAACCAGCGGATGGCAGCCGCAAGCCAACAATCATCCTGCTGGACTTGCAGTGACCAACATCCCCTGGTCTGTCCATGCCCAGCATTCTGGGACGCCTCGTTTACCCATGTGCAGAATTTCTCAAGCTAATCGCACCGCCTGTTGCAGCTTCCGACCTTTTCTGTTCATTTGCATCTTAGCAGCCAGGGATCCGAGAGACCTCGTTATTTAGCTGCATGGCAGCGCAACACAATGCAAACAAACCATCCGGCAAATAGGCCGACTCCAAGGACCAGGCTATCAACAGCTCTTTTTTCACACTCCCTTCAAAAGCACGGAGCGGGCACCCGGGCCAGTCACCTGGCATGGAAGTAATGCTTTGGCTGGAGCACCAGAGCTCATAGCCGAGAGGGTGACCCTCCTGCCCTCTGCCCTCTGCTGATGCTGATACCAGAGACATCCAGCAGCAGCATGGCGGACTGCAGCCACTGAGTGTCCGGATGTGCACTAGAGATGCTGCATCGATTTTCTTGGGGTGAGAGCCCAGGAAGTTTCCTGTTGTGTGAATGGCAATCTTGAATGTGGCACGCACTCAAGCCAGCAGCCTGGACCTGCTGAAAGAGCACGTATGTGATGCTGGCGGTGAACTGGGAAATGTGCCCATTGATGGGAGACCCCCATACACAGCTCCTGTGTCCACCTGTAAAGCATTCCTGGCTCGAGGCTCATGGTTTAATCAGGGCATCCGTCGGAATCCTGACATCCTGCACCAGACACAGTACACCGAATCCCAAGCCCCAGTCCAGCCCAGTGTTGGCCCACAGGATGTGATGAAGACGCTCACCCAGATTTCATTTCAGCACCTGGATTGTACAAGGGCTGTTTTTAATGGCTACAGAGGGAAAGATCTCCCCGCTCTGCCTCTCCCTCTCTTTGCAAGTGGGATCCAGTTTCACTCTCCAGGAATAAGCAGTCTCATCCCTGAACAACAATAGCAAGGTATTTTCAGAATTGGTCTGTGATGAGGCCATACCCAACGGCGCATGTATACCATTTAATCAAAGAACTGCAGCCACTTTTAAGTACTCGAGTTCCGCCAATTCTACCAGCAGTCATTCTTGTCATTCAGAAGAGACTAAGATCCATCAAAAATTCCCCTTTCAATTTATTTTTCAGTGAAGATTGCTCTTTTGAACTCCAGTGGCAAAAATCTGTATGTACAAAATTCCTCTGAGTAGCTTCCCTCTTCTGGGGTCTCTGCCTTCAGCCCTTCCAGCCCTCCCCCAGTTTTGGGAGGCTTGACTTGAGGTCACTGGTGAGAAAGCTGGCAGCACCACGATATTTCTGCAGATTTCCAGGCCACGGACGTGGACATCATCCTCTCCAGAGCTATTTAATTCCAGGGCAGCGTCTCCTGTACGGGACCCACCAGAAGAAAAGGGATCTTGCAAGAATTAAGTTCCCTCAGACGGAACAAGGTCTGTTTTGCACAGATAAGCCGAGCTTCCCTACACAGCAAGGCGGGAGTCAGGAGCTCTATGTGTAGAAGGAACACAAAGTGAATGTAAAAGCCGCGCAACAATGGAAACTCTTGATGAGATGCAAATATTTTAGGTTTTGGAAAGGCCAAAGCCCTGGAGATCTTTGGGATTGTGGAGAAGACGAGCATTTGAAAGCACATCAACACCAGCCTTTGTGGCGATCATCTGAAAGCCCGTCTAGCAGGAGAAGGTGACCCGCTTCATGGTCAACCATAAGGCTGCACTGGGTCCCCAAGGGGAAGCCAGGATTCGTGGCCACCCGTTCCTTGCTTCCTTTAAGCGTCCTTCCCTCGAATGCAGAGGAGGACTATGTGCTCCTTATATGCCAGAGGTAGTTCAATGTTGCCGGCAAAGTATTTTGATCTCCCTTGTTACCTGTCCGAGGAAAATCAGCATCTTTAAAGTTAGGATAAATGGGAATTACAAACTCACGAAGCATAGACCAATCCTCTGGCCTTTGTAAGTAGAGCACTTATATACGGTTACCTTTTAATTTGTCTGATCCACTTCTAAAATAACAGCGAGTTTCATCCATGAATTCTGCGTTGCGTGAGGAAACCCAGGTCTGCCCTGAATGGCGCATGAGCTTCTCCAGAGAACCTGGGAGCTCCAGGATTTTGAAGGGCTTGGAAACAGCCGTTCTCTTTTTGTCCTGGGAGTTCATCTACAGAGGAGCTCAGAGGCCAAAGAAAAGCAAAACTCAGGCTCCCCACCTTGGTGTAACTCCGAATGAGTCTCTCCTCCTCCTCCTCCTCCTCCCTCCTCCCTCCTGCCTGGCCACTGACCCCAACATTTAGGTAAGGGTTAATTAAGGTATTTACTTTAACAGCTGGAACAGTAAAGTGCATAACTGGCCAGAACACACAGCTGTAGTGTGGGAGGGTGCAGATTCCTCCACCAGGTAATTTACATTACGATTGATTGCTGGGGGAGAAGGGGGGATTTTCCCCCCTTTTCCCCCTTTTTCTTCTTTGTGGGTGCTCGGTATGATGTTCTGGGCATGGTGGGCCTTGGTGGGTATGGTGGGGGAAGGATACTGCAAAATCCCCCTTCCCTCCCCATCCCACTAACCTGCTTTCCAGCTCCGTTCTCCTGTGCAGGGCAACCAAAGGAGACCCAGCCGATCAGCTGGGACTCGACGGGAGGCAGAGAAGAGGTGGGATTGGCTGGCTCTGCAAACTACTCAAAATTTCCACTACCGGTTCTCCAGAACCAGTCAGAACCTGCTGGATACCATCTGGGGGGGGGGGGGCTTCCCATCCCTGCCCACCCCCATCTGCCAAAAGTCCTGAGCATTAAGGAAGATCCACAGCAGGGAGGAAGGCAGAGAACAGAGTCAATTAAAGGCACACAAAGCAACATATCCCAGTTTAAGTCTGCCTGACATTTAAGGCTACTCCGTTAACAGTTTGCATTGGATAATTGGCTTGCAGGAATCGCGTCCCCACACACCTGAATGTGCTTCAATACGACACTTCACAGAGCATTGGCTCACTTGGGGGATGCAAGGCAAGCGTATGGTGGGTTTGGGGTGCCATCTGTGGGGAGGGGGCGGGCAAGGAGGAGGGGCTGGCACCCTTCCCAGGGGAGGGGAGTAGAATAGGGCCTGGTGGGCTCTTTAAGACTCTGCCAGAGTTGCAAGGAAGGAAAAGGAGGAGGAGGAGGAGGAGGAGGAAGAGGAGGCCTTCCTCCCACAACTTCCTCGGTTGAGAGACTTGGGGAGACCCTGACCCAAAGGGTAGGCAGCCCATCCCATGCCCACCCACCCCCCAAAAAGCAAGAAAGCAGGGCAGAAAAATATAATCCAGGGTATCTTTGATCCCCTTTCCTTGGAGGAGTCCCTTGGAGAGGATTTGCGAGGCTTTCGATGACTGTCTGGGATGGGAGCAGATCCTCTCCCTGCTCCGGTCGGTCTCCGGCAGAGCCCAAGGGATCCCCTCTGGCTTTCCCCTGTGGCCAGGAGAGTCCAGAGCCCTCCCTGAGATGCTGAAGGGCAAAGAGCGCTCGCTCGTGCCCACCTGGAGCCTCTGCCTCTGCTTGTCTGGCCCTGGCACGGAGCCCGGTGGGCGCTTTCCAAGGGGTCTCGCCAACAGGTAGGGAGCTGGCTTCAGCTCCGCCCAAGCCAGCCAGGAAGAGCCTTGCTCAGGAAGGCTGGGGCACCTGCAGCCTAAAGGCATTAGTTGATTTTCATCTTTGACTGGGAGAAAGAAAGGATTTATCAAAAATTATGCGCTTCCCCTGGGCAAATCCTCCCTTTTCTCTCTCTCAGCGCCACCCATGAAGAAAGTGTGGGATGGCAGGAGAGACCCACAACTGTAAAGGGAAGGAAGGATGGAGGGAAAACTTTTAAATTTCTGGAAAGAGTCACTCCTAAAAAATTGTCAAGTTCCTGGCCACAGGTTTTACTTTTTTTTTCTTTTTTGGTCTTAACATCCAACGTAAAGCTGCCTGGCAGTCTTTGAACTCATAATTAGGTTCCTGTCCAGTCATTCATGGGAGCAATTATCCCCTCCAACCTTTTCAAAACAAAGCTTTGTATATTTGAAGCCAGACTGATGCCAAATCCCTCCTTGGTCTTCTTTCTTTCTTCCCAGATTAAAAAAAAAAATCACAGACTCTTTTCATCTCTCTTCATATGTCATATTCAAAGACCTGGAGGGGTTCGCCACCAGCCCAAATTGAGATGGTGTGGACTACTAATTACCTTCACCGGGGACTCATTTTTACATAACTTTCTACTCTCTTATTTTTGTTATTGATGTTTCATTTTAGTTTGTACATGGCTTAGATGATATCATTATTTATTATTTATCATTTATGAAGTATTTACAAAGCACTTTATGCATTTTTAATGGAACATCATCTCCATCTCCAAACTTCACATCAAAAGAGCATAACTAGAGGAAGCGGTGAGGATGAGGGAAGAGGAAAACTCTGAGACTGACCATCAATGCAATACCCATGATTATGACGATGGCCAACGTAAAGACCAAGACTTGGGGAGGTGAGGAGATAAAGAGGAAGCGGTCTTTCATCTAGGTCCAGGGAGGGGGCCCTGCCTCCATGACTTCTTGGGAGAGGGGGCTGTTACTAAGACACACCTGGGTGAAAGGAAG
Source organism: Pseudonaja textilis (assembly GCF_900518735.1). The sequence continues at coordinate 9,951,252 of NW_020769350.1, forward strand.
AACCAGGTAAATGAGCTACTGAAGAATTTCCATAGAAGAGAAACCATGTGGTGAGATCCAAGGGCCGTTGCCTTCTGACAGGACCCATGAACTGGAGCCTCCCTATCGGAGCCGGCTCTCAGGATCTCTGGCCCAGCTGACCTACTTCCCATGGAAGCAGGAAGGCCCCAGAGGTGTCAGGGCCAAGGATGACCATTCACCTCCACGTTCCACCCAAGAACTTGGAAAGAACTTCCCACCAGCTCAGCATCAGGCGATAGCAGCCCTCCAGGAAGGCTTGTGGGGTCTCTCTGGCGTCCAGGCCTTTAAAAACAATTCTCCTGTCTGATCAGAATGCTCCCTGTTTCCTCCCTTTCTGCCCCTGAAAAATATCTAAGTTAATGCCCTTCATTTTCATTTATCAAGACAGACACAAAATAATTATTTCCTATCTCCACCATTTCCTTATCTTTGGTCCTCATAATTCCTCATGGTTCCTTTTTCATCCCTGTCTCCTGCTCACCAAAACGGTGGGGGGGGGGGGGGGGGCGTTGTTAGTTAAAAATATTCTTATGCCCGCTGCCTTTCCTGGTGCTTTTAATCTCTGCTTTCCACCCCTCTTGGGGAGACTCTCCTTTCTCCCCCCTGCACGAGGGCGTGGCCCTGCCAGCTGGCCACCAGCTCTCCTGCCTTTGATGCCCCCACGGCACCCTCCATTCCGGGAGCGTTTCTCTCTCCTCTGCAGAGGACCCTCCCCGCCTTCCCCTTACATGAAAGGGGCTCCGGCAGATGCCTCTCCTGGCAACCATTTGAAGTGGCTGATTAAAAGCGAGTGGGGCCGGGGGGGGGGGGGGGGGGGGGGGGGGGGAAGCGGGGCCCCGCGGAGGGGACCGGGGAAACTGAACTTGGGGCCCCCTTTTTTCTGCAGCAGAAATCAAGTTAGGCAGGCACAGTGGCAGGAGGGAGGGAGGGAGGGAGAGGAGGAGGAGGAGGAGAGGGATCCAGCTCCTTGCCCCTCCCCCAAGGCACCCCACGTTTAACCAGGATAACTTCATTGCTAGATGGTGCTGGGAGCAGAAATCAGGGCAGGTGCACCAGGCAGGAAAATAGGATCCAATTTTGCACAACACAACACCAGAGGCATCTCTGCCTTGCAGTTGCATCTGACTCGGGGCCCTTGATCCCCAATAATTCCATCTTAATGCACTTGTATTTCTTACAACCTGTTCCGTTCTCCAAGGCAGCCACACAAAGAAGCAACTGGGATAACTCACCCAAACCCTGAAGTTCCTTCAGTCCGCTGGGTGGGGCTAAGCTGGTGTCCCAGACCCAGATCCCAGGAGGGAGGGAGGCCAGGGACCCCGTCCTCCCTTTCTTCTGGCTCCAGCAGGGATAGGAAGAATCTGCCATCCAGCAGATATTTGGGGAAGGGGAGAAACGGACGGACCCTTCGCAAGAAATGGCCGTCGAACACCTCTTGAATGCGTTCGAGGGAGGGATGTGGGCTTCTGGGTCGTGTACTCTTAGGAAGCTTTTTCCTAACACTCAGTCAGCTCAGGTGCCCAGAAAGCAGGACCAACCGGGCTAGAACAAACTGCAAGAAGGGCTCGTCTGCAGCCCATGCTCAGGATGCAGCCACACAGATTAAAAGAAAGAAAGAAAGAAATCTTCCTGCAAGGAATTATGCCCCTGCCCTGCCCACATGGTGACAGGAAGCAGGTCTTCTGCATGTAGGGAGCCATCATGTCCTTCAACATCACCTTTTTGCGGGACTAACATCCCCAGAGCTCTCTGGGTCTCCTTGGAAGACTCGGTTTTGGTCCCCTGAACATTATGGAACACAATCCCGGCTCTTTGGCCCCGATACCTGTTTTTGCTTCCAGGCTGCGAGCTCAAAAAGAGTGGGAGGCCCCATGTCACCCACCTGTTTCCTGTAGGTACCTGCAGGAGAAGAGCAAGGAGGAGACAAGACCAGGCTGGCCTCGTTGACTGCGGCTGTCCGAAAAACCAGCTAGCAGAAGCTGGTTGCAGATCCATCGAAATGGGCCTGTCCTTCAGTTGGGGCACAGCCGGGATGGGGGTGGGGGTTGAGGGTCTGGAAACCCCCTCCCCTTGCCTGCCCAGAGAGGGCCGCCTTCTTTTTTCCATCTTCACTCATGGCCATATGCAGCCCTCCTGGCTGAAAAAAAAAACACAAAGGCTGCAGGCAAGCAAGCTATTAGACTTGAAAGTTGTGTGGTTTTCGAATAATCAGGAGCATCTTCCGCTGAAATCCCAGACCTCCCTCTTAAGGAAGCATTTTTTTTTTCCCCCACAATAAAGAGATTCCCCAGAAAGTCTAAAATAGCCAGATGGAAATCTCAACAAACTCACAACGAAGAATGGCAGGTTCCAATGGAAGTCCGTGGCAAGGGGGCCGCTTGGAAGAGCGGGCATCTAGTCTCGGGCCACCGACAGCCTCGGCCTGAAGGCTCCAATTTGCCACCCATAAATCCATGGTTTATGGACAAAAGAGCGGGCCTGGGATGGAAAGGTCCTTGGCTGGCTTGACTCCTGGGGGAAAGTCAAGGTTGCAAGCCCAGAGAAAGGTCCGGTGGGAGGGACTGTCCCCCACTGCAGAAACAGTTGGAGGCAACAGCCACTTTAGCGGGTTTCCACATTTGGGCAAAATGCAATTCATAAATGTGACCCCACACAAGATCCTCCACAAGGGGGAAGCGGGCACTGCGGAGCCCGGGCTTGTTGGCAGCATGAGATCGCCTGCAGGTGATCTCAAGAGAAGGACCAACCAGGCTAGGAAGGCTGGTCTGCTCGCCCGTTCCCAGGATGCAGCCACAGAAATACACAGGATTAAAAAAAGGAAATGGAAACAGGAGCTCACTCTAATTAAAGGCTAATGAGGAGAGCAGCGTAACAGAATTAAAACAAATCAACCTGGAAGCTCAGAGCCGAATCCTCCTTTGCAGGCTTGGGGTTGCTGAGGGGCGGGTTTTGCTGAAGCCACCCTGTCCTGGAGGGCTTTGGGACGGGGCCCCGTTCCACCACATCCTTGCACGAAAGCCCCCTTAGCTGCCCCTCCCCCCCCCAGACTGGCTGGTGCCAGGTGCCAGCTCCTTCAGGCGTTTGCCTTGGCAGCCCCTCTGCTCCATAGCTCAGCCCTGGCCTTGGGCAGCAGGGGACAAGGGAGGCTGCCTGCCTTACAGCTGCCTGGCTCAATGCCTGGGCAGAAAAGGCCAGGACAGCAGGAACCAATGGCTGGATCTCTCTGATCTCTCAGCCCGGCTGCCCTCTGCCCCTCGGTGCCATGGCTTGCTCCAGGCAGGGCATGGAGACCCCCGGCATGGCCACTGGCCTTCGGAGGAGAAGGGGCGCTGGATTCTTCTCTGCCCTTTGTCAAGCAGGCTGGGGGTCTCCCTGGGGGTCCTCTGAGGGTGTTGGGGGGGCAGAGGACCTTCGGGAAAGTGAGTTCACTGCTGTCCCAGCCAGATAAGACAATTGCAGGTGGGGCCCCCTCCCTCCCTCCCTCCCTCCCTCCAGACCCAGCCTTGGGGCTGCTCCACTGAATCCCATGCTGGGTGGCCTGCAAAGGGCCCCTTTCCAGCCATCCCAAGGGGGGTCTCTCCAAGGAGCCGTTAGCCTGACAGCAACTCTGGTGCTTGTGGGAAGACTCCATCTCGCCTTGTTTACACCTCACTGCTCCAGGCAGTTGTTTGCTTGTTTACCTGGCCTGCATTATCTGATCTGTCACCCTGTGAAAGGGGCGAGAGGGAGCAGCGGCCTTACGCTGCCTCAGGTCAAATGGGCCGTTTATGTGACAGTTGATGCCCTCCCCCCCTTGCCCCTCCCCAGCAGAGAGCAGGAGGAAGGCGCTGGCACAGCCGGTCGGGCCCTGAACTCCAGGGACAGGCCAGCGATGAGAGGCAGCTCACTGGAAGCAAGTGGAGCCTCTTCCCAACCTCCGGACGGAGGAAAGCGGCATCACATTAACAGGAGTGGACAGGCGAAGGGAAACGTCAGCGGCCCAGGGTGGCACACGGGCAGTTTTCTCTGATGGCCAAAGCAGGAAGGAGTCATTGGGCTGAAAAGGGAGGCCAAGAGGTCTACGGGTTTGGTTTAAAAAAGGAAAAGAAAAGCGGGGGTGACTTTAACCCAGGTTTCTATCATCCCAGCTGAAAATAGCACAAACGTCAGGAAAACTCCCACCTTTTAAAAGATTCCCTGCATTAATGGGGACTGCAAGATGCCACCAGTGTCCAAGAAGAATAGCCCTTTATTTAATTAATTTTGCACACGTAGGTGCACCAGCACTATTATATAGGTGGAGCATTCATTAATTTGCGATTAATCACGGCGTTATTGGTGTCTTCATTGAGGCCCCCAGCTGCTATTGGATCTGGATTGATCTTAGCTTTAGTTTAATCCTTCATGCAACCCAGCAAAACTCTCGGCTTTAGGATTATTTGAGCAATAAACACCGCATTGTGTCCAAATCAGGTACTTTTCCTCCATCCTTTACAAAAAAAATGCAGCACGGGGCGGGAAGAGGCCAGCTGTGCAAGGCCAAGCAACAGCAGAAAAGGGAGAGAGCAGCGGGACATCTGCAAAGGCTGCCCTGATGTTCACAGCTCAGCCCTGAATCGGCCACGTGCCGCAGCTCTTCCGTGCCTGGACTTGATTTAGGCACAGCTCCAAAGGGGCTGCCATGTGAGCAGGATGGAGGGAGGGTGCAACGCTTCACCCTTTGGGGATCACCTGGGACCTGCAGGATCGGAGCCTTCGACCCTGTTCAGGAAAGAGGCAGCATATATCAGCTATCCAATGCAAGAGGCATATAAGCCCCCTTTGCCTTCACTTCCTCATGTTACCCAGCTAGTCTGATTTGTGGCTTAGTCTCTTGGGTAAACAGTAACAAGCCAGGTTCAGGGTGCTTTAATCTGAGGGGGCATCGGATCAGCAGTTCGGTCCCTTTCCCCTCCCAGCCTCTGAATTGTCGTTTGAGGTTCCCTCATACCAGGAATCCCTGGTTCCCGGGCCTTTCCTCCAAGACCCGCTCTTCTTTTTGGAGTGAGTGGTACTGAATCCTGATCGTCTGCAGTTAGATCCACCTCTTCCCTTTCCAATTGGGACTGTCCTTCCGTGCCACAAAGAGCTGCTTGCATTCATGAGACCAAATGAGAAAGGCAGAAGGAACCAAGAACATATTTCAAAGTTTCTCTCTCTCTCTCTGCTTCTGAAGCCGTAACCTTGGAGGCTCCATCAATTAAGAGAAGTAAGAATTAAAAATGAAAAATTGCAGACCTTGAAGTGTCTAATGTATTTCTATTGGATTAAACAGGCTGAGGAATTTTTGAAATTGAAACCGATACTTAGGATAATTAAACACCCTAACCATTCGATTAAGATGCTCAGCAACAGCACATTAAAAAGATAGTTGGGGAGGCAGGGAAATAGACCTCCTATAGCTGGGCATTTTTAGCTTATGTTCTTCATCACAGTGGGATAAAATGCTCTTTGCAGAGGTTAACAAAAGTAGTAAGTATAAGTGGAGGATACCAGCAGGAACTGTCAGGTGCTGAGGAAATTAGCAGAGCCACCTTGGTCAGGAGGCAATGATCAGGAGACAAGCCAAGTGGTGGCATTGCCCCCCCCCCACCCCGCCCCCATCAGTCCTAGCAGGGAGATGGAACCTAGTTACTCAGTAAAGGCAGAAAGATGGTACCTTCCCACATCAGCCGGGACCAGTTCATCTTCTCTAGCCAAGATCGAGGACCACACTGAAGCTCGAGAAGATGGAAAGCCAACTAGGGAAGGTGAGGGCCAACCATCCCTTTCAGACCAGATTGCTGCTGAATGGCGTATTCTGGTTTGAACATTCACCTACTGCAAAAGAACAATAAAAACGGCCCATTTTGCTAAGTCACATTTTAGAGACTTCCCTAAAAGCGGATTGCCTGCTGATTCTTTCCGGAGGAGTAGCAAGCACACCATTCTAACTCCGCCTGTCTCTTCCTTGCTCCCAGGACCACAGCAAGTAGACAAAAGTAACAACATGAGCCATCAAGTGAATGTGCCATAATCACAGGGCAGCCTGGACCTTCGGAGCTTGCATGATACGGGGTGTCTTCCAACAGACGAGAATATATGTAGCTCAGAGTTGAACTGTGGAGTCCTGGGGCTCTAGGAGTTTGGAGAGCAACAAGGAGTCCAGTATGGGTCTTCTTCAGAAAGGTTCAAGACCAAACTCCCTGGTGAGATAGGACATGCAGCTGTCCTTTGAAGCCATTGGCAGCTATAAATCCACTTCAAGAAAAGTCCCTGAGATGTTGCCATCCAACTACTAACCCTGAAGAGTCACATTCAGAAACTGCTTTGCTGCCCTAATATTTTCCATCCTCCAAGACCATTCTCAACCTCCATCCCTACCACCACATTCTCTTCTCTTTTTATCTGCACTGGTTAGATGGCAAAGGGTGCAGCTGTTTCCATCTGAATGACATGCCTCCGAAGAAAGCTGCCTTGTGCAGCTGTGTGTCATGTGCAGGCTTGTTTATTCTGCTTTCCTGCCAGGAACTGTCCAAGGTCTCAGGCAGAGGAAATTCCTTACATCCGTTGCATTCCTTGCACCCGCCCTAAGACAGGAGTCTCCAACCTTGGCAATTTTAAAGCTTATGCACTTCAGCTTCTAGAATTCCCTCATGGCTGGCTGAAGAATTCTGGGAGTTGGTCCACAAGTTTTACAGTTGCCAAGGTTGGAGACCCCTGTTCCAAGAATCCTGAAGTTGCAGATGCTGGCCCCTTTTCAGCCAGAACCTTGGCCCTACATTTCAGAGACAGGCCAACTACCCTACAGGCCCTTCCAGAGAGATTGCAAAGGCTCAGTCACCCACTCTAAGCAGAGGGAATCCAAGGTGCAGCCTTTGTCAAACAGAGATGCAAATAGCTGGATAGGTCCATTGCAAAAATTCTATCAAGGGATACTGGAACCAGCATTAATCATCCATGATTGCTTCCAGGATAGGGGATGACTTTTGAACATTTTCAAGAAATCTTGTCCCAGATGGTCATGAAGCAATAAAGAAAATCTAAAAAAAACTAGTGAAAGAAAGTGGCACAACAGAACTCCCAACTTGCAATCTGAAACAACACAACGAGCTTTGAAGACTGAGAAAGGTTCACTAAGAAGCCATCTTATGGTGTTAAGCCATGCTAGATTTATTCACCAGGGAACAAATTCCACTCAACATAATGAGACTCCCTTCCAAGAATTAGTCACACCGACTGCAGTGTTATTGGGTTATGTGAGTGTTTAGTGAAAAAAAATCCCCTGTTGCCATGATCCTTGCCAGGATGAATGAGGAGTGGTCCCTTTCCCTTTCATCAATAAATAAAGTCCAACCTTTTCTCAGTCAGTTGGTAAAGGACCACTGAAGGATCTCATTCCATGAAAAAAGGAACACCATTACTGCATGGAACTGAAAGACATATTGAAAAGGAAACACACTCACAGATGAATGCATTAAATAAAATTTGGCATTATTCACCCAAATGCTGAGCTCTGGGTTTGGAGTGTTACTGTGGAAACACTGGCATATAAAAAGAAAACAACTCATTAATTAAAGGAATTAAAAACTGATATGGAACGCTGGAAGCAAAGCGTGATAGGTTGCTCCCATATTTAACCCACAATGTTTTTAGGAGTGCTGGATGAGATGTGCTCCATTAAAAGCTTTTGGTCTGGAGTTGAATGAGAAGATTAACATCTACTCATCATACTTTAGAATACAAGATGTTGAGATTCAAGGATTTGGGTAGCCCTGGAGGTCTTGTGCACTTTCTTGCTCTCAACTCCACCCAGGTTCAACTATCACGCAGGAGGAGAGAAGCTCTACTCTTCAAGGGAAAAGCACAAAAGCAAAACACAACCATATCTATCCACACCCACACACCAGTCAAGAACCAGATCCTCCTTTGACTTGTTTGTAAAGCAAGAATGGACCTCATAAGATACCCCCAAAACTGACACCACTCACATACAATTTGGTGGAATGATCGAACTTTAATTCTTCACTGGCTAAATTCAACAAGTATTATCCTTCCCCATTTCATTTAAAAATAACATTGCCAGCTAAGGCAATATTCCCAGGTAAGGAATATTATGTATCCCTAAAGAGAGATGCTCTGTGGTCATTTAACTAGGCTGGGGCCGGTGAAGGGAGAAATTGGTGTTTTGTGGAAGAAGCAAACAATGACCCAACGAACTGATTCCAAGACATAAAATTTGCCCCTAAGAATGTCAGCCATTGTGGCGAGCCAGCAACCTCAAGCAGAAACTATGATGTAAACTAATGGGAGAGCACTCTTTGGGCCAATCCCAAGGTGACCTTGAGGCATGTATCTCTCAAATGTGGTTCCACTCAGACTGAGAAGAAAGCAGCCCACAACTGCGGTGTGTAATTGTGAAAGGAAATACTGGATACATTCCCCATATCTTTTCTTCATCCGCAAGAGAAATTATGGCTCTAGATCTGAGGAAATTAGCAGACAAATGAAGTGCTTCTGATCAGGCTACACTTAGGACTTCATTCAAGGCAGATTTATCACAGCAAATACAAGAGAAAGAAGAATGGAGACCAGGAAGAACAGGAGACAACTCAAGAGGAAATGCTGATCCGCTGATTCTTCCACCTTATTTTGTCACTGCAGGAAAGTGTTGCCCAATTAGAATTATTCTGTGAGACGATCTTGAGCTGTGCTGAAGAAGACACCCCCCCCCCCCAACTTCCAAGCTTCTTCCTCCCGACCACAACGCCTCCTTTCTCTGGCACCCTCACCTCAGCTCTAGCAAAATAAATTTGGGTGGCCTGGAGGTGGTGCCCGAAGGAAGGATTTCAAGGCCCGGGGTAGGGGGGACAAAAGTTCAGGACGGTGGGACACATAGAAGCAGAACTGGGGAGTGGAAGGAAGAGAACAGACCCAAAATTGGAACAGAAAAAGGCTTCTCCAAAGTAATCTTATGAGTGCCATTTTTGATCAGAATGCATCAGGATCTTGGAGGTGAACAGGAGAAACATTCCACTCCTCCTTTCAACCTCCTTCTTTCACACAAAGATAAGGGGGGAAATTGTTTTTACTGACTAGCTACCTAGAAGCAAATGCTTGTCGAGACTTCTCTAAAGATTGCAGGCGCTTCCTGACAGCACCTGTGACATCCGTTGTCGTTTCCTCCACCACTTTTCCAGCAGTGGATATGTCCCTGCTTTAGGACACGCATGGCCACTGAAAGGGGGCTGACTGGTCATTCCCCATTTCCCTGGACTGTATTAATGGCAGCGTGTTCTGAATCAGGGGGACAGGAGCCCCGTCTAAGTTGTGGAGGGCTGGCTGAGGGTTTCAAGGTGACAGTTGCTCTCTAATAACAGGGTGGAATGAGCCAAGTACGGTAAATGGGAAGACCAAAGCCTTTTGCCTTTTCCCCCTAAGAGCCTCACAATCGCCTCTCTCACCTAATCAAGGCCAACTCTAGCATCACGATGTCTTTCCAGTAAGTGTCTGGAGAATAAAATCCAATCTTTTTTGTTGTTTGTTTCCTTCCAGGAGGTCATATTTGCAGATTTGCCTTATTCTGAGATGACCGCTCTTGTTGACGTAGGGGTGGAATTGTAGGATGCAGCCGGTGCTTTCAGTCTAATGACCCAGGCAAGGCCCCTTTGTCTGTCTTCAACTAAGAGATGATGGCTGCCATAGCCTGGCTATGCTCAGAAACAAGTTTAGGATTTGAGATATTTGTTGCATGGGAAGGACCTGACTCCCTTTGAAGTCCAAAATGCCCATCTGGCCATTCGGGTCGCTGGGGTGGGAGGACCAAGTGGGGTGGTGATGGGGGGACAGGTTTGTTCCATCAGATCCAGCCCCTTCCTCTGAGACAAGGGGCTCCTCTACCCAGCACTAAATAGAGGCTCCAATCTTTCTTTCTTTTTTCGCCAAAGGGCCACTCTTGCGACGGAATTGTTCTTCCCTGTGGCAGCTGCCCCCATGCTTAGGAGTGCACAAGAAACTCTCAGCCAAGATTTCTCTCTTTTTTTTTTTTAATTGAATAATGTAAACATGATTGATTTTTCGTGCTGGTTGGAAATGAAGCCCAAATCTCAGTCAGCTCATAAATGATTAGGAGAAAATAGGCTTCCTGGGCAGAGACCGATAGGTGCCAGCAGCAGCTTCCTCCGAAAGGATAGATGAGAGCCTGTGCCCTGGAAGAGCCAAAAGGCAGAGTGATGGAAGAGCTATGCTAATGAGGTAGATAATTGTTGGATTATTTACTGGAGAGCTAGCTCAAAAATTTCCGTTTCTGCCTTTGAAATCTGCAATGTGGCCAGGCAGACCGCAGAACCAGAACTGCTACTTATTTAATTCCTTTTCACGGTGTAGAAAATACTTCCTTCCTAGTCTCAGGTCTTCCAGGTGTTAGGAAAGAAACCCAACCGTTTTCTGGACCTTAGCTGAACCCAGGCTTTGGTTCCCACCATCAGCCCAAGGCGGCAGCTCACGGGAGAGGACCACGTTGGAGTGGCTGTTCTGGGCCCATCCAAGCTCTCACCTCCTAAGAAAACCCCCTTGGCCCCCACCCTTCCCAAGACTTCTCCCTAGGGGCAGCCCCCTCCCAAGGAGTGCTTGAAAAACAAATTGCGGCTCCAAACAGAAACAACAACAAAAACTAAATTAAAATCCAGAGAAGCAATCTCTGGTTAAGAGCTATTTGCATAATTTGACATAATTTGTTAGGCAGCATTGGGGGGGTGAGAACAAGAGTTCTGTTGGGGGGAGGGTTGCACAATGCTTAATGCAGCAATTAGGTGATTACATTTGCTGGTGGTTTTTTTTAATTAGAATAAATATGAGTCAGGTGAAGAAAGGATTTGGTGGACTCTCTCCCTTTCTTTCTCTGACTTACTTTTTCCCTCGAAGAAAGCAAAATAAACAAGCTGTAATAAAAAGTTGATAATTCTTCTTTTCCCTTAACATCGGGAAGGAGATTTGGAATTAAAAAAGAGGGCCAGAAAAGGGGGGGTCTTTTCTCTCTCTCTTTTTAAAAGCATAAACATTAGTATTGAAGGATCAGATGGTGGAATGTATGTACAGAGGAGGCCCTGGGGATCAGAGGAAGGGTCATACGTGGAGATAGGACCCAGGTATGGATGGAATGGGCCTGAGAGTGAGGAATATGAATTCTGAGAAAGCGTTTTCTCTCGTCTTCATTTCTGTGCCTTAAGCAGCCTGGCTCCTTCCTGTCTTCTCTCTACAGAAGGAGGGGGAGTGGGGGGGGGGTGCTGTCTCACACAAAGATTTAAAACTGTTTTTACTTTTCTCTGCGGAAGGAGGGGGGTCGCCGAGGGGGGAGCTACCTTGAGCTGCTCTGCAACAGGAAAGGAGTTGGAACCGCACATTCTTAGCGAGGCAGAAATCAGCACCTTAAACCACTAGCCAGGATATTAGGGGCAAGAATAGTTGCCCCACAAACCACATAGCTGACACAGAAAACTAGGGCACTTTGCAAGAGACCCGTGACCTGGGGTGAAACACAGGTGATGCGATATTTAGCTATATAGAGGGCTGAGATCCAAATAACCAATCAATATTAACTGTTATGCATGCATTATTAGGGGAAGGGCAAAGGGCTGGATGTGACCACCCCTTGACTATAAAAATTGCTGCAAGATTGTAATCGAGGCCCTTGGTTAGCTTTTGAGCCAGGGTCTTTATATCTTGGTACCAAAATAAAAGCATATTGTATCACACCTTGTGTCCAGTGACTTATCGGCTTCGACACCAAGCAAGAGCCCAGTTTTGGGGACAACAATATCAATTTTAATTTTTAATTGTTCAGTCTAATTCTCTAAGGCAGTCTAACTCTTCCTCAAAGTATTTAATAAGGAGCCCCTTGAGAACTTGGGACTTTGAACTTGGGCCAGGAGAATCCTTGGCCCACAGTCCAGGGTGCTTTCTTCTTCCCTATTCTGAGGAGCTGGGAGAAGGAACCGGCCTGGTGCTATGACACGGCCGTGATCGGTCTAAGCTCATGTACTCTATGGGTTGTCCAGGTAAACGGTGTATTCCTGTTCCACCAGCAATGTGTCCCATTCAAGTTTGGCTGCTTTTCTTCTTCATTATAAATCATCACACTCAAAAAGATAGGACAACTGTAAAGGTAGCGTCTGATTGTCAAAGAGATGCTCCGCAGTGCTGCTGTTGTTTGTAGCTGGGCTGTGATAAGATGTTCCACAGGAAAGTAGCCTCCAAGCCTTTCCAAACCCACACGGCATTGCACCAAGCTCTCCAGTGATGGTGCCGATTTGATCCAGGGTCCCAACCGATCCATGGTATCATTGATCCATGACTTCTGGGTTTTTGTAATCCCTATTTACAAATCTCAGCGCTTGTAATCTTTTCCAATTCCTGGCCTTCACAATTATTGTATCTCAGAACGACTGCATCAATAAACTAAACGCAGCTCTTTTCAATGACAATATCAGTTTCTGATGTGTTATGTGCCAGGTGTCTCTCGGTCTGAATTTAGAAATCCCATAAAACGTTTCCTCTGTCATTTTCAATAACATTATCTGCGCTTTCAGTAATTCTTATTGACAATTAATCCGTACCTTTTGCATAAATGCCAAAGTAATACCTTCCCAGCGTGATTGAGCCTTTTTTTTTCTTTTTTTGAGTAATCAGTCTGTGATTTTGCTGCATCCAGCTATTATACGGTCAACAGTTTTATCCTTATATCTCAGCGCAATCGGCCTTTATTATCCAAACTGGTATTTTCTATTTTTGCCCTGGTGACATTTGTGCACAGGGCTTGTTGCCTTTTTAAATGTTCCATTCTTAAACCACTGCCATGTTCCAATGTCCAATTTTCAGTGCCTTTCAAAAAAATGCCCATGGAGTGCTTTGGTTTTCCAATTTCCTAATCTCATTTCAAGCTGTTGCTTTTTATAGTCGTATTAAATTCCATTTTTTGCAAATGGCCCTTCTCTCTAAATTTCTTTCAAGAAACTTTCTTTACTTATATATTATGATGATGGTGATTCTTTAACAACAATGGGAAGCCACAGCTGCCAGTTGTTTAACTTGTCTTGGCTTTCTTTCAGATCAAGTTCTTTCTAAGAACCGGCGATGCCTTAATGGCTCGGCAGAGTATATGTGAGGATCCAAGCAGTGTTGCAGCCTTTTGCAATTGACAGATGGCAATTTCATCAACGCACAGATTTTCTAACTGTTGACCAAGATTTTTTGATTTGGCACCCAGGGTGCTGATGACTGCTAGGATGATTGTGGCCAGTTTATGCCACAACCTTTCAACTTTGATTTTCTAATCTTGGTACTTTCTGACCTTCTCCAATTCTTTATCTTCAGTTCGACTATCTCCTGGCATTACCTATTGCATCAATTATCCACCCTTTCTTCTTTTCAAACCACGGTTAAATCTGGTGTGTTGTGAGCCAAGACTTTTATCAGTTTGTATTTGGAAAATCCACAATCTTTAAACTTGCTCAATTTCAGCTCCAGGTTCTCACCAATTTTTCTGACTCTTGATCATTTTTGGGTGACTGTAGTTATGTCTTGTTTATTATAATTATTATGCCATTAGTATTAAAAATGTGATATATGATCCTAAGAGAAGGGTTTCCATTTGAAGGATGGGAAGAAGAAAGAAGAGCAGCATTGGGTTCGATGCAGCTCGTTCCTTGATTAAGTGTAAAAGCAGAGGAGACACAAAATCATGGGACCTGTTTCAACCTGAAGCTTTGGGAAGCCTGCGCTATTTGCATTCCTGCAGTGTCCCCGTGTGCCTGCTGTGGAGGTTACTGGCATCTGCTGGCAGCGGTCTCAGACAGCCTGCCAACAGCAGCTCACTTGTCTGGGAAGCGGACCACGGCACATCTGGCATGGCCTCACGGTTTCATCTGACACGATGCTCTCAGAGGTGGAACTCACAACTGTGTCTCGTAAGCTTTGTGTGGGAAGCCTGAACAGACCGAGAGCAGAACCCCAGGTCCACTGCCTTTCTGAATGTGATTGCAGGGAAGGTAGTCTTTGGGTTGCAATTCGGGGTCTGGTGTGGGACTCATCTTCCCTAGAATCTAAGGGATTTGGGGTTCTAACCGCATGGACTTGGAGACCCTCTGCTTTCTCAATAGTTTGGCTTCCAGTTCACGTCTCTGGCCCTGAACCCTCTTGCTACAAGTCGGGGTTCTCCATACAAACCTTAAGGGATCCATTCACCTTTACTGGAAGTCGCCAAGAAATAAAGCTCTCCATCTTGCGGAAAAGAACGAGGACTCCCAAGAGGACAATGGTTATTTATTACATTAAACTCTTCTGGAAAGGTAAGTTAGAAACACATACACAACAGTGACAATGTGGCTTACCAGCTTCTTTCTTGCTCCCTCCCTTTTGCGCCCCCAGTGGAGTTACTTGCTCATTTTAGGATACACTAAAGGGGAGTGACTGCTCTACTCGTCCTCCTGTCCCTTTGTCACAGTCGATGGTGACTTTTGAAGAGAAAATGTCCTGCCTTCCCCTCTGGAATGTGACAGCCCTGGTTCTGCCATCAGTGTCTCTCTAATTGTGGGAGGCCCACCAGGGTCTTTGTCCTCCTAGTTTCTGGACCCTGAGAAGGCAGGAGAAAACCGCGACGGCCTGGGGCTGGCTGATGGAGGCAAGGCTGAGGAGCATCTGGGCTGCTTGGCCCTCCTTGAGGTGGGAGTGGGTGGCACCTCCCTTCGGAGACGGAGCAGCCCAGGGGATCCACCCGTCACTTCTCTTCGCCCATTCTGTGATGTCTTTTCTCCCACTCCTCTTCCCTCACCCATCCCAGGAAGCCACCCCTCCCTCAACCTCGCTGTCACTCTGCAATTCTAATTTCTTTAAACATTGGAAAAGCTTATTAACCTCCGATGAGTTTAACATATGGCAGAGCCGGTCTTCCTTTCTGCACCGTAATTATGAGGCACACAGTAATAGGCCTGTCTTTTAAGCTACGGCATCTTGCTTTTTGCTAACATTACAACCTATTAAGAAGCGACATTAAATGCGTGTAAAGTGTGTGTGTGCATGCTTGAGCTAGGATGCACATCCGTGACACCACTACCCCGGAGCTCCCAACTAATCTGGGGAGCATATTTAAGTCACAGTGGTGATATTTGGGGGTCAGGCTCCCCCTGCTGTGCATGCTGGCCAGTGGCCAAGCCCTCCATCAAGCTGTACCCATTCATCCATGAATTCACTACATACACATAGGGACACATATATTGGCATATCTGCTGAATTCTGGATCCAGCCGACGTTTTCCCAGGTGTGCCCACCTTGAAAGAAGGAGCACCCCACAACCAGGTGCCCCAGATGGGACCTGGAACTACTTCTCCACCTGCCCTTGTCGAACCGCTCCTGATTCTGGCAGCCTCTTTGTCTCTCCCTTCTCTGGATGGGGGCAGAACACTTGCAGCCTGGTGGGGAGCGCTTTTTCCTCCCGGTTTTAGTTTAACCAGTAACTCTTGCCAATACCGGCAGAAGAGCTTGTCCAGGACAGCGGGAGATTTGTACTTGCGAGATTCTGTTAAGGTAGCCTTACAATAAGGTGGAAATAGCTCACCTGGCCTGTTTCCTGTCTGGTCTACCTGGCTTTACGTACTTCAAAGGATTTCTAAAATGCAGGATCCACCTCCATTTTATCTACCTCAGAGACATTTCAATTGTTCCCTCTGACTCAGGCCTCCAGATCCCTCTCCACCCTCCAAGGAATGGGCGCGTCCTATCAAGCATTCTAAAATGGGCCATGCTGGGCTAATGTTGGTTAAGAGTCACCTTGGATTTGGTTTCAGCTCCCCAAAGAAGGAGCACCTCCTAGCTCAGCAGCGCAGGCTGTAATACTGAAAATGATTTTAAATTTGAGAAATTGGCACATTGTGATCCAACAAGGCAATTTCTGAATTGCTCCATGCAGCTGCAAGGCCCCCAGAAGACACTCTTTGCATTCTAAACAACAGGGAGGAGAGCCTGTGGCTGTCACAGAGCTGGGGACGGCAGCCCAGATCCATAACCTCCTGCAGGTGCTGGCAGGAAGCACTTCAATCTGCTCTATTGGAGAGGAAAAGGCCTCCTCTGATCCAGTGTAACCTGGACGAGAAGACCAGGATTTGTAAAGTCCCCTAGAGGTTCTTTTTGTGATCAAGACCAACTCCATCCTCCACAGAGCCTATAGAGGAGCAGCAATGTGGAATTTGGCCATTTGGGGGGAGGGGCTTTCACTGTTCCACTTCCAGCCCTTTGAAGTGCAGGGAGGCTCCTTGCCTGGGGTCCCCCAGAAACTGCCTTTTCCCTGGGACCATCTTGCACAAGGGGGAGGCAGCAACGGAGAAATGGCCTTGTCCTGTGCCTGACCCTGGCTCCTGGACCCCTGGACACATCCCCTCAAGCACTTTGGGGAAAGCCCTTTGGGCAGGGAGGGTATTTGTGGGTGGGAGGTTTTGCAAAAGAACATCAGGAGACCTGGCTGGATCAGAGCCGAGGACCACTCACCCCCTGGTAGTCAGCAGGATGCTTCCTTGAAGGCCATACGCAGTATGGAGAACCATCACCCCCTTTGCCGTTCCCCTGTTGCGGAAGAAGACATCCAAAGGGGACATAAGTGCTCCACCTCCGGGGGGTTTTCAGAAGCGAGATGCTGCCTCTTCGAAATGGTGTGACTGGGGTGGAAGATTGGAGTAGATGTTCTTTGTGACCTTTTCCAACTCCACCTTTCTGTGACTCTACACTGCAGAATCATTGTAGAGGCTGCGTTGTGATGGGAAGGTCCCCAGGTCTCTCGAGTCAGAACCATCGCCCAAGAGTTAGCCTTCCCTGAGAGCCATGAAGGCAAACAGGATCAGGAGCCATCATCTTGGGTATGGGGGCAGTTTTTAAAGGCTGCTGTGGCAGATTCAGGAGAAAAAAAAAGGCAGATATGATTGGCCCTGCCTTCCTTCCACCCCAAAAGCCCAACTGCGCTTCCCCTGTGTGTTTCTCAATTAGATTCATCTGCAGAAACCAGCTGAATTTTGTTGCGTGGCAATAGCATTGATTGCTGTTTACTAATGTCTGCACAGTTAAAGCCATGGCGACAGCCAAACCGGCAGCCTGAATTCTTCTTCCACGGCTCTGATTTGTTCTTTGGGACACCTTTCTGAAAGCTTATTGGGAAAGATGTGGACTCAGGAGCACTGGGCAAGGGTCCCTACCTGTCACCAGGCCCTGTTTCCTACCTTTTGGGAAACAGTCAGGCAAGGAGGAGGTATCTAGAGGGGAATTAGCCTCAAATCCTTGCCCAGAAGTAGGAGATCCAGAAGTGACACCCAGCCCCTCACCCCAAGATCCATGGAACCTCATCTATCCGCCCCCAAGGGAAGGCAAGCAATATGGGGAGATTCCTGTATTACAGGCAGAGTACAATAAAGTAGCTAGCTTGAATTCTACAAGTGTGGATCTGGTCTCTTACACCTGACACACCCACCCAATTAAGCACCCCCCACACACACACACAAGGCCTTTGGAGGTCCTAGAACGGAATCCTTCCTTCCTTCTGCTCTGTCAACGGGCAGAGAGTTGGCAGGGTCTTCTGAGGACCAAGTTGTCTTTACCTCTTCTTGGATGCTTTCCAAGAATTCCACCTTTGTCTGCCCCACATAGTTTCCAGCACTCATTGCTTGCCTTGATGAAGGGGTGGGTGGGTGGGCTCAGAAGATGGACTTGGACTTCCCAGCTTCCATTAAGCCATCCATCATCGTGAGACTTTGGGGGGGGGGGGAAGTGCAGAGAAAAGCAGCTAAGACGATTAAAAGCATGGAGAGTAAAACCTATGAAGAACGGGTGCGGGAATTGGTCAGGGCAGGTCTAGAGAAAAGGGGGGATTCCCGGGGTTCCGGGGTTTGAGGGGCTGAGGGTCAAATGTATTTTCCAGATAAGCCCCTGAGGGCAGGACGAGAAGCAACAGGTGGAAACGAATCCAGGAGGGAAGCAACCTGGAATTAAGGAGAAGCTACTTAACAGCGAGGACAATTAACCAGTGGAACTGCTTGCCTCCAGAGGTTGCAGGTGCTCCGAGACTGGCGTCTTTTCAGAAGAGACTGGACTTGTCTGAAATAGTATAGGGTCTCCTGCTTGAGCAGGGAGATGGACTAGAAGGCCTCCAAGGCCCCTTCCAGCTCTATTCTGAATTAATTATCCCTCCGTCTTTCATGGGTTGCAACCCTGGAATCGGTTGCAAAAAAGGGGGGCCGGTTCCAAAGCTTAGAGAAGCGGCCAGACGGGGGACATTTGGTGGAGGTAACGCAATGCTGGAGGATCCTGGACAGCAGCAGCCTCACTCAGGCCAGGGATCCAAGAGCTTGGCAGAGATCCCGGAAGGATCAGCATCTCGGGAAGTCTCTGGTGGTTAAGAGAAGGTGCCCTTTGGAAAAGGTTCTTAAAGAGCTTGGCGGATAAGCCCATAATCTGCCTTCACTGCGTTTACATGCACACCCAGAGACACACTACACAGGTTAAGCTCGGGGCGGAGGGGCAAACGGGCCTGTGGCTGATACAGGGGACGTTCCCTCTCTTCCAACCCTTCCAAGACGGAACAGGAGTCGCACAGCTGGGCAGGACTTGGTTGGCAGAGGAGTTGCGGTGTGCCTGCCTGCCTGCCTGCCTGCCTCTCTTTCGACCGTTCTCCTACCCATCCACCTCTGCCTTGGCCCCCTACCACGGCCCTGGTCAGCCCCCCCAGCAGCCTAAGAGGCTGCCCACCCCCTGCAAGGCTGGTGGCAAGTGGTGCAAGGCGGCAACTGATGGGCGATCAGGAGATTGCAGCTTGGGACGGCCGTAATCACACCAGACTGAGCAGCTTAAATACCACCAGACAGAATATTACTCAAATTAAAACGAGGCTTTAAAATGTCGTTATTTGTGTCATTATTAATAGCTCTTAATTGTGTTCTCTAATTATCATGAAATTATGTTGGTATTAATAACCACGTCAAAGCTGCCTTGGGAACTGCAAGAACCTCCTCAAACATTGTGCCATATGTCAGTTCCCGGGACGTGAAATGCAAAGGTGGGCAGAGGTGAGGCTTCTGGTAGAGACACGTGGACCCATCGCGAAGAAATGCAGGCCCCCAAAGCAAAGGGGAGGCGGGGTCCCCGCGTCTCCTCTCCGTGGGGGTTGGTGGACATTTAGGCCACCTGGGCCAGCTTCTCCAAGAGGGGGCTGAGTGCAAGCAGGTGCCTCCAGGTGGATCTCTCCGCAACCCTGGTGCATCTCCAAGTGGGAGTGGAAAGGACGAGCAGGGAATCCTTGCTGGCCACGGGTCCTTCGTTCTCTTGGAGGAGCCAAAGGACAGCCACACTTCTGCCTTTCCCAGCTCCCGTGTTACCCCTGGTGCCAAAGGAAATGCCTGTTTCCAAATATTTTGGCAGCAGCTGTTACTTTTCCTGACAAGCAGGCTGCTCCAGACTGGGACGAGAGCAGAGCAGGCTCCAATGATGTGGCTGTCACATCCGCTTTGCTCTGCCCAAGTGTCCAGAAGAGACAGCGGCCAAAATTGCACAATGTATGCAGGACACCAAGTGGAGTCACCCGAGCGAATAAATGGTGGGGAAGGGAGAAAATGTCTCACATAACAAACTGTTTTGCTCTTCAGCGCCATTCCCCGATTTTCTGGTGATGAGTCAGACTCAGTCTGTCGATGTTAAGGACGCCTCCTGCTTCCTCTCCGAAGGGTGCAAGTTCTTAATGATGGCTGTTCCCAAGGTGGGAAGTTCAGATCTGGGGATCTGGGTAAGATTTGATGGCTTTTCTGTCTGGGTGAAGAAAGAGCTCGTTGAGCTGGAAAAGGGAGCTCTGCTGTCGCGTTTCCCCTCCTACCTCACTCCCACTCTGCCCCGTAAGCCGGTTCGGCTGGTGTTACTCAGAACTCAATAAAAGAGGAAGTTTAATTGGGTTACAAGGAGAGTTGGCAAGGCAGGCGCAGAGAATAGCCTTTAATAAGATCAAACTGGGAAAACTTTTAACAATGAAAGACAAAGGCCAAGGGTGCCCTGAGCCATCTCTCTCTCTCTCTCTCTCTCTCTCTCTCTCTCTCTCTCTCCGCTTAAAGGCCTCCAAGGCTTGCAGATAGACTTATTATTTATTTATTATTTATCTCCGAGATTTGCAGAGGGGCTTATTCATTTATTTATTATTACATGAAGTTGAGCTTTGGAAACTAGAGGAGAAGTTGTAAACAATGGAAGAGTTTATGGAAGCAGGCTGTCTGGGCCTTTGTGTCAAGATTCTCCGATATTCTATTTTGGGAGGCTTCCCCAAAGTCACAGAGGGCTCATGGTTAAGAAATATCATAGTCCTGTATGAGATCTACCCCCAAAAAAAAATAATAATACACAAGGCAGAAGTTCCAGAAAGTTAACTGAATGTGCACAGTCAACCCAGGAGTTTGTCTCTGCCTTCAGCTTTCTGAAACTAATCAGCCAATATTCTCTGTAATACTATGGGACTCCTTGCAAAAATCCGCAGAGCTCTCCAGAAACTTGGGAAAAACTTTCTTCTCTTCTTCCTCCTCTTCCTCCACCTCCACTCACCCCTTTAGCTCTAGAGCGCTGGTCATTTCCGGCCCAGACCAGACCAATTCAAGCCATCGACTCAATTCGGATTGTCAAATCAGTCTGTGTAACCAAAACATAAAGTGAATCAGTTTGTTAGTTCTAAGCATTTCACAAAAAGACCCCGAAGCTTTTCTGGGCTATGGAATCTATTCAATTTCATAGCATCCGATTTGAAGCAGTCCAAATTGTTGGTTTAATTTTGGAGTGGATTCTTGATCTGGAGACTTGGAATCCCTTCTGAACGAAACCCTTGGCCTGGCTCCTTGTGCAGCCCATCCCCCCACCCCCCCACCCCCATCTCCCTTCTCTCCCCCGTTAGCTCTTCCTCCCCCTCCAGCCCCGTCGGTTGGGAGGAAGAAGGAAAACCGGGGTGGCATTCGGAGGCCTGCCCATAATCCCTTGATACGGAGAAGCAAAGGAGAACCTCCTAAGCAGCTTAGGTGGGCATGTTTCAACAGAGAGCTACTCTGAGACGGGAAACGGGAGGAAACCGTCTGCGCCAGGCAAATCTTGAGGAAGTGAAGTTCAAAGGAATTTCATTCTCGCTCGCTCTTTTTTATTAGAGTTGCCTGCTCCAAAGTGGAAAAGCAGCAGCCTGAATTAAAGTTTTTCATTTCTTGCCTCTCAGAAAGCGCCAGAATAAGTCTGGCAGCCCCTCTTTTGTCTGAGAAGAATTCCAGAGACCAGGAAGACCTGCTCAGGCAAGGCTTTTATCCTGCTGCAGCCCCGGATGGTCTGGGGATCTGGGTGCCACTGTACCTTCCCTTCTTTCCTTCCCACCCAAAATCCACTAAGGAAGACACAACAGCTGTCGGCTCCTTTTGCGCTGACAGCACAAACTAGTCTAATTATGGGGAAATTAAAAAATAAATAAATTTGATTTTGATTCTGTTACAATTCTAGACCATTCGAAAGCTGCAGTTCCTTGTTTGAAGTGCAAATGAGTTAAAATATGTAACGTAAAACGAAGGGATGTAAAATTATTAAGAAAAATAGCCTAATAGTGATCATGAAGCGAAACAACTTCCAGCATAAGAGTTCATTGCTCTTCTCCGAGGCCAGATAGATCTGCCTTCTTCCGCGCCCCCCGTCTCCTGCATTTTTCACCACCTTCGATGTGGCACAGGGCAGGTACCCGGTTGGAAGCCAGGTGGAAGCAATGGAGAGGGGCTGGGAGTGGATCCTCCTGAGTGAGGATCCAAGTTGGGGGCCCACGTCCCACCCCCTGATCACTAACAGCCTCTTCAAATTGGGAGGAAAGGACCAATGGTTAAATCAACACCTTGGTGCGGGAGGGGAGGCTGAGGCTGAGGCTCAGCAGCCACGATGGACAGGTCAAGGCAGGGCACACCTGCCCTCCCAGGGGGCGATGCCCAAGACACCCTCTCCCTTCGGTTTGCTTTCCTTCAGGAAGGCTGGCAGGGTACGATGGCTGTCCAAGCCAAAGGTCTGGGTCCAAAGGGGGGAGGAACCCCCCTCCTGCAAAACAGGAGGCCGGGCAGAGAAGGGGGAGATCAAACCAACCTGGTTTAGGTCCATTCAACTCCCATTCTATGAAGGAGAAGTGGCCGGTTGTCCCTAACAGAATAGACAGGAAAGGATCCCCCCCCCCTCAGGACAGCGGGACCAGCGGGATTGCTCAGAGCTTTGGGATCTTCCACTGACCGTCCTCTGGTTGCTTTTCTGTTCGTTTGCAGGACCTGGAAAAAGTCCCTCTTGCTGCCCAGGAAATTTCTGCCTGGCACCGACGGCTCGAGAAGACCCTCGGCAGACCCCGATCCTCTCAAGGGGCATTTCCAGTGTATTTAATATGAATTCATATTAAATAGACCCAAACTCAAGGTTAATCGCACCAAACTTGATGGCAGGAAATACGACTTCAGCCACCGAGTGGTCAATGTCTGGAATACTCTACCTGACTCTGTGGTTTCTTCCCCAAACCCCAAAAACTTTAACCTTAGACTGTCTACTATTGACCTCACCCCTTTCCTAAGAGGCCTGTAAGGGGCGTGCATAAGCGCACCAACGTGCCTACCGTCCCTGTCCTATTGTTTCTTTTATTTTTCTTATATGTATCCATATATTCATAACTATGTTTTTACTTATACCTTTTATCTTGTAAGCAATTGACAAATAAAAAATAAATAAAAAAACAAAGATTCCCCTGCTTGAAAAAGAAGTGAAATTGATTCGAAGTGGGAAGGTTTTCAGCCTCTTTTTCTGCGTTTTAATCTCCTTCTCCTAGCTCCCCCCCCCCCCCCCCCCCCCCCCCCCCACACTTCTCTTCTTCCCCTTATAAATTTGGTCTTTCTTGCCTGCTTATCATATTTCCTACCGGATTGGGTGTTTAATTAAAATCTTAATTAAAATTGATCTCCTCATTAGCATGCACCTGCTCCTGCGCTCACATGCCCGCATCCCATTATCTGCCAAAGATGTCGGTGACTCTGAAAGGCGAAGAGGAGACCTCCCGGTCTGTCCGTCCACCCGTCTGTCCATTGCGGGCAGGAGGTGTAGCCAAAGGAAGGGGCAGGCGAGCCGCTTCCCCTGGCACAAGGGCAACGGAGCCCAGAAGACCGGGGTGCTCGGTGCACCCAGACCCCCCCCCCACAAATGCTTTTGTCCTCTTGTTGTCCCCTGCAGCAGCCCCCCCCTCCCCTCCCCCAAGGGTGAAGTGATCCTGGAGGGCAGCTGAGTGCCCGGGATCTACGAGGAAGTGCCACTTCCATGAAAATTTCACCCTGCGCAGAAGGTAGGAAATAAAACAGCTGAATCAGAAGGAACCATTTGCTTTACGGTGTTATTCCAATAAAGCATTTATGACGGGTGAAATGGGTACGCTGCACCTATTCATTGAATTAACCTGGGGGTCTTTAAGCATCCTGCAGATACCTGTGGCTCATGCTGTACTTTCGGTTGTCCTTGAGACCCATTCATCAAGTGGGCACAACCCAAGTCTAGAGAGGCCAACCGAGCCTGTCTTGGCCGGAGGGGGTCCCTAAGACCCCAAAGTTGTGCAGGTGCTGAGGATTGCTCCTTTGGCCTCAGGATCAAGTCCCCAGCTCAGAGCAGCCAGTGGAAGCAAATCTGGTCAGTGGCCAAAGTCCCCGTCCTGCCACGTGTAAGGTTTGTCTGGAAGGGGGCAACGATTGAACTGACTCCCTGGTGGCACATTTTCAAGGTTGCTGAAGAAAGGGGGTTATTCGGTGTAAGTCGGAGGGGACCAGGCAGGTCTGCAAAAGGGGTGAGTCAAGAACCCCACGATTCTTCTCCTGGAGCAGAAGTTCGGGCTGAGCTGAGTGCCTGCAGATAGGCTGTTTCTGAACATAACCAAGGTAGAGGCCTCCAGATGCTCCCACTTACAGCCACTGGTGATCCCTGGCTTCCCAGTTATGCTGCCCTTGAAGATGGAGGCTCCGCTTCCCCTGTGTGGAATTAAGCAAACTCTCCTCAACAAGAAGCTGGCAAGCAAGAAACAGGGAGATATGAAGAAGCTCCTGAGATGTTGGCTCCTGACAGGACAACCTTCTCCCAGGTGCAGAAGTCAGCCAAAGTACCTGCACGAGGATTCCGGCTCATTTCCCATTACGCCCAGGCCCTGCCACCTGCTCTACGTGGAGACAACACAATGGTACATTTATGTTCCATTGTCTTTATTGCCTTGAACACAGCCTGTTAATAATAAAACAAAGTAGCTGTCAGGTATTCTACACAGAGATGCATCGTACTTTTCATAATGAGACATAAACCCAGTGTCCCATCGTGAAACATAATTTAGGTGCCTTTATAGTTCGCCATCCAACTAGAAATGATGTTATTGTCAGACAGGAGACCTGGCTTCCTCCACCAGGGGGAATTTCTGTATGCATGAATTGCAACAGGGAAGTCGTGTGAAGTGTAGCGTTAACTCTTCCCCTCAAGCCCTGCTCATCCAGGCAAGAGGGGTTTTTCACGAGTAATTATGGATGGGGATCACTTTAAGGGAAGGAAAGGGAGGTAAGGAAGCAACTGCGGTGCTGTCAGCTGAGCAGTTGAAGGGTAGAACTTGTTGCAGACCTGAGGCTGGATCCTGGCTTGTGCATCTTCCATGAAATAGAACCTCTGTTCACGCTTCATTGTCCGAAGTCAGGCTGGTCGTTCCATTCCTAATTATAATGTTGCATAAATGTGCTGTATTAGTCAACAGATATCTAAAGGCACTTTGTAAAGATTCACCTGAGCAAATTAATATCAAAAAAACAATTATATTTCTGAATACAAAGTTGAGAAAGACTTAGCTTTCCTGCATTGTGCTTTTGCAGAGAAGATGCTCACACAGAAAGCACAAAAGGCCTTGGGTAGTGTAACAAAAGACTATAGAAGGTGGAGAAAGGAATAAATAAGAACAAAATCCATCATTTGTTTTGCTAAAACTCCCATGGGAAGCAAGAATTAGAAAAACCCAGGAAGTGACACACAACAACAACATTTTTCCTCGTGCTTGTTGTTTTGAAAAATGCAAATTTTCTCATGAAAATGGTCCCTGTGTGCTTTCCCTTGTGTGGCCAACAATAGCCTTAGGCTGGTTGTTGAATAGAGATTTAAGACCAGGAATTATGCAGGAATAAACAAGTTAAGCCTCCTCCCCGTACGGTGGATCGTGTTTTGGTGCTTCAGACCAGTGAGATGAAACATGGAGGCCATTTTGAGAGAGCCAACAAGCAGCCATTTCTCCCAGAGCTGCCAAGAAGGATCAGGCAAATGACCACTCACGGTGGGCCGTGGTTATGGGGAAGCTGACCCTGGGAACAGCAAATCCATTCGGAGATCATGCACTTTAGGCGGTTGGGGAGAAGTTTCTCCTGTGTCAAACTGGTCATGGTGAAGGAAGATGGAGGGGCTTAGACTTAGGATTGGAGTGGTGGAAAGCTACATCTGGTGTGCTGGGCTCTTTGAAGGAAATCAAGGCAAGACGTGGGATGGATGAGTAAGAGAAAGAGAGACTGTGCTGAAGGCAAGGTGCAGAGAAGGGTTTTCAGACCAGGTGAATTCTGGAGGTGAATTTTCTCTCCGTGCAGAGAAAAAACAGTGCCGGGTCAGATCAACTAGAAAATCCTTCGAGCCAGGAGGAGCTCCTGCCACCTCAGGCAGGCTATTGCCCAGAGGTTTGGACTTCTTCTCCACCTCCACAAGCCTCATTGCTTGGCAGGTCTTCACCAGTAAGCCAACAGCAAGGAGCATTCATGCCCCTGGCAGGAGCATGCGTTGGAAGTTTACAATGACTCTAAGACTCACTGGCCCTGCCTTGATGCAGCCTCCACTTCCAAGCCAAGCGGAGACATCCTCCTTCCCCATCCAGGCTCAGCCACAAAGCTAAAACTCTCGGCAAGCCTGCCACAGACCCAGCGGAAGGAGAGCTGTCCCGGGAGACATCCAGACGCCATCCTGGAAAGGGCCTCACGGTGCAGAAGGGAGCAGAGAGATGGAGCAGACCAGGAGGAGACCAGCCCTGCCACCTGCGTGGGGGCTTCCCTCTGCAGGGAAGGGCATGGCGGGGTCCATGAGTGGAGCCTTTGGGGAACTAGGCATCTATGCCCGGCGTTTGCCTAGGCGAAATGCTAAACATTCCTTGAGAAATGATCCCATTTGGATTAGCAGGATGAAACCATCATTCCTCCCACTGTTGTAAGAAGACGCCACATGAGTTTGCCAGTTATTGCGAGGGATCAAATCAGCATATACAAGTGTGGGTGTGTAGACACTGACATGCACACAAACACACATATCCCCTTTTGTCTAAATGAAATAAAAGAAACCCAAAAAGCTGCCTGCCCAAATCCCCTAACACAATTACTTTTGATAATTAAATATTTATCACAGCTGAAGAAATAAGCCATTTAATGTTTTAGGCAAGTCCAAAAAAGTGCTCCTTCTCTCCCTCTCTCTCTTTCTCTCTCTCTCTCTCTCTCTCTCTTCATTCATTTTGCTTTAATTGCTTTCCTGTCACCTGACACACACACACCCTTTTTCCTTTCTTGCACCTGGGCATATGCTGCAGGAAGGTGTCACCCGGCTGGCTGCTCCTTCAGGCTGCCCTCCTTCCTTTCTGGAGGGATGGGAGGGTGAAGAGGTGTCCTGCTCTTAGCTTTAATTGAGAAGAAGGCGCTTAAGTCTTCCTGAGATTTCTGTCCACAGAACGGAATATTAAATCCCGCCAACAGTCGTGCAGAAACGCAAATCCCGGATGACTTTTTCAAAATGAAAAGCTGTGACCCTGGGAGAGGAAACTGGACTAAGCACACTTCCACTTCGAGGGTTTGCGACACCACCAACTTTCATTCCCCAGGGAGGCCCCTTCCAGGCTGCCCAAAACCTGCCAAACTCCATCCAGGGACTAGGGGCATCCGGGGTCTTTCCAAACCAAGCTCCAGAACACAGATCACCGAGGAGGACCTTCCCCAACTCACCGGGTGGGGGAAACCACTCCCTCAGTTCCCAGGATGCTGGAGGATCAGGCCTGGTCCAGCAGGGCAAGGGGGAACCACTGGTCCCTCTGGGTCTGGAAGCAGGGCAGCTGCCCCTGAGGATAGCCATGGAGGAGCTGGGCCCCTCTTAACCTCTGGAGAGGGAAGCAGAGAGACGTACCCATGAGTGTGGCGGAACTGCTCTTCTCCTGGTCTTCTCCACATCAATCCTGACCCACTCTCTTTTGCAATACTGAGGCCTTTTCCGGGGGTGGGGGTCCCACCATCCCCATGGGAAACTCTCTTTGGCAACCCTCAAATCTTCTGTCATGCCAGAAACCCCTGAGAAAGGAGGCATGGGACTCATCCGTGGTGGACAAGGCACCAGGGATGGTCACCTCTGGGCGTGGGTGACCTCCGCTCACCTGTCCCTGGAGTCAGATCAAGAGCAGGTCCCTGAATGCCAGCACGTAGCAAAGGCTTGGTGACTTGCCAGCCTGGAAAAGTCAGTTTATAAATAGCTGCAAAGAGGACACTCTTGTCACTCTGTGAATAATGAGCCCACTCTTTCTTCGCCGTCTGCAGAAGGACGTGTTGCTGGACTCAGCATGGGTGGCAGTGGGAGCTTTGTGGAGGGTTCCCCACCCATTTAGGAGGAGGAGGAGGAGGAGCTCTGCAGAAGGCAGAGGGGGAAGCACTAGGACATTTTCCCCATCCCTGTAAATCTCTGTCCCTGAGAAAAGAGGAATGGCAGAGAAGATGGGACTCCTGTGGTGGCCTTGGTAAAGTAGAACATTTTCTGGTAGACTGACTTGGGGAGATTGTTCATGGCAAGAACGTTTCCTCTCCTCCCATCGGATTCACAGCTTCCTCAAAAAGAGTCATGGGAGGAGAAATCTCACCGCCAAACCATTTGCTACCCGGAGGTTACGAAGTCTGGAATCCTAGCCACGGCCTCCTGGGTCAACTGCACCTTGGTCTGCTCTGCTTACATTCAGCATCCCCTGCTAGGACAGGATTCATGTGCAAGCAGCTGTTAGCAGATGTGTGTCGAATTGTGTAAATGGTTGGGATTGATGCCATTTGGCCACAGTATCCTTAATTTAACCCAAGGAAATCCATCTTTAAGCCAAGCAATGCAACAGGAGGGGAGGGCTGATGTGGCAACTAAGATTGCAGTAGGTCTACCAAGGACGCTTCTATGGATTTTGTGGCCTGTGAAAATGGGATTTTTTCCCCCAGTAAATCACTCAGAAAATTAACTGTGTCTTGTTGGCATTTAGCCTGAACTACAAAAAAACCTCCATTCCCACCCAGAACGCCCATTTAGGTGACATTCCTAGGACAGCATCCATATTGCTTTATGTCAATGCGATACCTTGATGGGTCTCAGCATTCTGGTTTAGCAATGGTTGGACATGTGTGCACACACAAGCACACTACTCATTCACATTCCCCTGCCTAGTCCAGGTGCTTTGGCTCTGGGGGCCCAGCTTCTATTGCAGGTTCCAGAAAAGCATCACCCTTGAAATAAATCCAAGGCATACAGGTCCGTCCACCCCACGTTGAAAACCTCTGGGGCAGTGAGATGTTCAAGAAGATCTGGAGAGAAGCTTACTGACCAGCATTGTCAAGAGCTGGGTCTCCCCTGGGGATGAAGTGATTTTGCTCATTCATGAATTTAAGAGTGTGAGATCCTTACAGCGTCCAAAGGGAAGGCGGCCCTACCTAGAGAACCCGGGGGACTTCTTTCTTAGGTAATCCTCCTCAAAGTTGCAGAAGGTCTGTGTGTGATTCAGATAATGCAACAGAAGCTTGTGGAGTGTTATTTATTTATTAGAAGCTTCGCATTTGCATTTTCTTTGTTCAGCACCGGAGTGTTTATCTGTATTTTTACCTAGCAACCCCCAAAGGCCTCCTTTTCAAATGGCTCAGGTGAGGCATTCATCATCCCATAATTCTGTTTCCGTGCTTGGCTCTCCTTGCAGGGTAGGGTGCTGGTGACTTATGGGCATTGGTGTGAATTGAAGTCAGACCTGTGTTGGTTGCCTGGATAGACATGCATAACATGTGACTAGTTTTGGATTGTTCTTTTGTTTCTCGTGCTATGTTGAGTCTGTTTCTTGAGCTCACATTAAGCATTTCTGCACCCCAGAACGGTAGAAAAGGGCTCCACCGGGGTTCCGTATGAGGCTTTCCTAGAATGGAACCATATTTTCTGCCCACATCAGCTTCTATCTGTGCACTATGCCCCAAGGAACCAAACGAGCCACGCCTGATGGACACCCCTTTACCTTTACCTTCATTTCATCCCTGCTGTGCCCGAAAAGCCCTCCAGATTCATGTCTTTTGGTGTTTTTTAGAATCCTTGTCGTGGGTGGCCATGATCCTGGATCCCTCCTGAAACTGTTACAGGGGAGCCCCTGCAGGGAGGCAGAAGAACCCAGGGCAACTTCTATGACAGGGGCCTCCAACCTTGGTGACTTTAAGCCTGATGGACTCCAACTCCCACACTCAGCTCCCCAGTTCCTGCAAGTTCTTTAAGGAAAACGACTCTGCTGAGCTGAATCTACACAGGAAATTGCTGCCTGAATCCTTTGGATGACAGCCATTCCTCCCCACATTCTTCCCGCCCGCTTCCCCTTTCCTCGTCTGAGAATCCTTCTGCATGTGAACAGGCGCCACTGCGCAATATTACAGGCCCCCATGGGGCATAACAAAGTGATGATTATAGCTGCTGGGAGAAGAAAGGAAGCCGTACATCTGGAGATGATTTGATAACGAACAGGCCTGGCTTCTGTTGGGAGAGAAGCTTATTAGCTTCTGGCTTGAATTGTAAATACAATCCACATGATATGGCCTGGAAAGGGTTTAGTTCCAGCAGAACGGGAGAATGGATGGGTGGACACCTGAGACAGGCTTAAGTCAATTCATGCACAGAAAGAGAAATTAGCAGAAGGTATATGGGAGGAAGAGATGGTTCCCAGGGGAAAAAATCTCTCACTGCTCTCTGTAGTCAAGAGGAGGCCACACGTGACTTGTAGGAGATGCTCCACAGAGGACTAGATTTGGACTAGGGAACAAATGGCTCAGCCGTGAAGTGTGCCCTGGACAATCTTGGTCCTTGTGCTTATCTTTCCCCTTAACCAAGCACCTTGGTGGCTGTGAGGTTGAGAAGGAAAAAGACTCTGAGCTCCTTGGAGGGGAAATAGACTTTGATTTTATTTGGTCAACCAGGAATGAAATGAATCCTTTGATACTTAAATCACCCGATCATTAAAACATTCTTTCCTGTCTGATGCCTTCCTACTAGGTGGGATTCTCACTGCTGGTGGGTACAGCGGTTTTATATCCACTGGAAGACAATGGAAAGCCTTGGGCTGTGTCATGTGGAGGGCCCACCAGATAACTATTTCGGGAAGGGCTGAAAGCCAGAAACCAGCCTGGAGCCATCCTTGTTCCAAATGTGGTCCGCTCACTGCTCAGCTGCTCTCAAAACAGCAGCCCTTGGGATCCTTCCTTTGCTCTGGAAAACCACCTGTGCTGCACACCTGCCTGGGCTGAAGCGCCACAAGCACCGCCCTTCCCCATCCCATCCTTTTTTCTTCCTGTTCTGGTGATAGCAGCTGGCCTCATTCTTGAAAGTAGGCATTCAATAAAGGACCTTCGACTCCTGTAAATAGGTTTGTTTTCACCAGGAGGGTTACCTACTTTGCCAGTTGGTTATTGGCTGGTCTTTCCTTGCTTCCGAAATGTTATGGCTTAGTTATATGTTAGAAATTCAGCACTTGAAGAAGAGAGAGCAAGTTTGCTGTTTCTTCCAGGTTGTGTCTTTGATATGATGTTGTTTCTCTGAAGCATAATATACATTTATTTGTACTCTGCTATACAGAGTTAAGACTTAAAGTTTCAACATGACAGTAGCGCGTGATGCACTAAAGGAAGGCAATTCAGCATTTGGGAAGATTGCGCACAACTGCAACAACTGGAGTTTTGTCCCCATCCTGATTAGTTTGACATTGAAAAAAATAGCTCTGGTTTGAATCATGGTCAAAGGTGACATCCCTGGAATATTATTGGTTCCAGACACATATCAATTGGACAAGGGTACCATGCAGTTGATTTTCATCAGTGGAACAAAATTCCCGCCTGAGACGTTTGAACTGGTGACCTGATAAAAACTACTTGTTTGGACTCTAGTTTTTAAATGTTTTGAAACATTATTCTATGTGCTCACACTTCAAGAAAACCTTTAGCTAATACTCTATTAAGATTTACTCTACCAAATGAATTTGGCCACAGGATGAAAACTGAAAGTTCTAAATTTATGTGCTTGTGACTTGCCAATGAAATAGGCTCGGGTAATGTGAAGAAAAGAGAATTTTGCTCTGTGGGGAAGCTTTGTTGGTGATCCACCAGCTGAAATAATCATTCAAATCTATTTTCCCTTTGAAAAACAGGTTCACAATGCAATGCATTGAGGACTCGCAAACCTGCATGTCTGTAAATCATGTGCATATAAGCAGGACCTCTTTAGAGAAAGAAAGGGATGAATCCAACTTTTCCAGCAAGCAAATAGCCCTTCAGTTAGTCAGCATGGGGCTGTGTTTCCCACTGAACAATTATTTTATGAGTAACTGAAACGTTGATTTAAAAAAATGAAGACCAGTGCTGGGAATGGAATATGGGCGGGGTCTCCTGCAAGACTGATCGATTGTGCGCCGTTCAAGTCGGTGTTGACCCACAGCAATCCCACTTTCCCCAGTATCATCTGTCCCTAATCCATAGTGCACCTATCACCACGGTGACTGACCTTCTACCTACCTATCGGTTGCCTTCCCTTTCCATTTTTCCCAGCACCAGAATTTCTCCAGAGAGTTGGATCCACAGTGGAGAAATTGACCTGGTCATTTGTGCCTGTTAGGTCCTTTGTGTCTCCGAGTTCATTTGTCTGATGATCCACTGTTTTGTTTCCATGGCTGTCCATGGTGTTTTCAGGAAACTTCTCCAGCACCAAAGTTCAACAGCATTGATGCTCTTCCTACCCTGCTTCTTCCAAGTTCAACTTTCATTTCCATCAACTGTCATAGGGAATGAAATGACTTGCCAATTCTGATCACTGTAGGTAACAGACATGTCGCTGCATTTGAATATATTTTCCTAAGCCTATATCTATATTCATTAATTATGGAGGCTATATCTACATAGGTATAAATATGGGCTCCATAATTAATGAAAATCTCATTGTCTAGCCTTTCTTCTACATGGCAGGAAAGTAAATGAGACCAAAAGGATCTTCTAAATCTTCTCCTCATGGTGGTTGTTATTCTAATGATTTGCAGAACGCAAGTGCCCGAGACAGTTGCAGATTCAGATTTTCAGGGGCTGATTGACTCTGTTACTCTCTGAGAAAGTAAGAAGGACTCTGATTGTGAGACAAAGGTCCCCTTATTGTCTCCCTAGAGGAGCCATTCAGACACTGTCAAAAGGCCTTTACTGAAGGAAAATCATCCTCACTCATTTTCTCTACCAATTATTTACTTAATGCAATAATCTGGGTTATTTGGGCACATTATAATAAAAATAATTACAGAAAGATGCAACACACAGCACAAAAGGGATATAAAACAGAAAACCCACAATGTCACTGATGTCTGCTTTGAATGCATCTGGCGTTCAGAGGTGGAATGCCTCTGACTATGGAATCTCTCTACAACTCTTACAACACATTGTTACGGCCCAAACTTACTTCATGCTCTGACAATTTGAACCAAATTGTAATCCTTTCCATGAGCAACGTGGTGGCCTAGTGGTGAAGATGCTTGCCTCCCACTCAGAAGGTTGAAAGTTCAATCCTAGATAGTGGCAGATGTTTCTCTCTCAGGGTGAAAAGAAAAAAAAAATCTGCTGTGAACTCCATGTGGCATCAGGAAGGGCATCCGGCTAGTAAATTCTCAGCTCCATCCAGTCATCTCGACTCTACCCCGAAATTAAAGGATTACAGGGTTGTAAAAAGAGGGTTTTAATGTAATCCTTTCCACATCCTATGATAATGAAATTTTAGTGGTTTAATTAATTATGGAGTCTGTGTTGCTATCAATCTGGATATCCATCTTTGGAATGCTCTGACTTGAATCTCCTTGAGTAGACAGCTTAGCCCTTCCTCCCCGCCCCCAATTCCAGCTCAGGGTCTGCAGTCAAAGAGCTAACCACATATTTTACAGATTCCGATGAAGTTTCTTCCCTTGTTCCCTCTGGGCAAAGTGCTGATCCTATCACTTACTATGACGGGTGTCTGAAAATGAAAGCCGAGGAGGCATGAAAGCAAAGCTTTTCACTTTGCAAGGCCAGTAATCGAAAACTCCTGACACTAAACACAGATGAAAACATTAATGGACAATATTCAGAGCAAACGTTTTCCATATGCAGAGCACAGCTCTGGGCTGAAGAATACAAATTTTGGCAGAGATTCTGGATTTTGTTGGGACGAGGAATGACAAGAGAATGTGGAAAGAAGGTAGATCCGTCTGAGACCTATCTTGAAAGTTTTAATTGGTTGGTTTTCTTCCATCAGCTGGTAATCAATAAATGCTTGGTAGCACCTGGACACTACTTGCGTGGGAAGGAAAACTGGATGATCAGATGGGGCGAAACAGGTGACAGACATCATTGCTGTAGCCAGATACTTCACAGGGAAGAGTCCCCATTTAGTGTCCTATAAGAAGATGGTCCCACATCTGGTCACTAGCATTCCCTATGAAAGGATTTCAGATCCTGTATGGTGGAAAGACCATCATAAAAGAAACTTTATGGCAGGTGTGAGCTTTTTATTGCTACATGGGCATCTCTCAGGCAAGAGTAGTGGGATGAATGAGGCTTGATGGGTTTGTTGAAGAACCTCTTCAGGTGAAGAAGGGAAAAAGACTTGCTTGGCAAGACCCACTCTCCTAGTTGGCATGGAGGGAACAGCTTCTCAATCAGCCAAGCCTGGCATTAGTACTTGGCATTTGGACCTCTGAAAGTCTTGCATCAGTTCCAGCCCCTGATTTCCCCAGTCCAAGCTCAACCAAGACCAGGTTTGGACCAGACTTGGAGAGTTGAAGACCAACAGTTATGTAGACCTGATTCAAGGCATTCTGAGCAAGAGGAAATGCTCCCTTTCTCTGGTCCTTAGAAGTAGCTCTTCAGCAGGACAACTGATCCTTGCAGCACCCACAGAGAAGAACTTGGGGGATTTGCAACCATTCCTGACTGGGAAGCTTCTGGAATAAAAGAATTTTCATGATGTGGTGTTTACTATCTTGCTTGCACTGCGCTTAGGTGGAACTGCAGAGCAAATAAACATCCCGCTAAATGACTACATGGCAGTCATTAAATATTCAACAGCCTTTTCTTATGACATGATTTCAGACCCGACTGGGAGTTGTCACTTGCATGGCCATTAATTCATTCTGGAGGGACTTGTTGCCATCTGGGAGCACAAGGTGTCCTACGTTCTCCTTGCTCAGTTGAGAGGAGCCAGTTTTATCTGATAATAAATCCAGAAAGACCAGCTAGAAAAAGGGCAGCAAGGATGGAGAAAGCTGAGAATGAAAGTAGCATCCATTAGCTCAAAGCCTTCAGCACCACCAAGGTTTATCGTCTTGATTAGAGGAGACAGGCCATAAATTCCTCTTATTAAACTTCTTGACTCACAATATGAGACAGAGACTAATGACTTAAAAATAATAAGCACAACTGTAGCAGGAATACAGATTGTCTCTTTCAGTTGGCCTGAGGGAAATCAGTGTAGTGCTCAGCCAAGGGTGGGCCCAGAAGGAACTCGTGGGGAGGGGCTTGACTGGTGTTTTGATCCTCCCAGTGCCCCTCCGACGAAGATACCTGAGAGAGTGTAGCCCTCTTACCTTTTGCTCCTGGAAGGGTCACACGGCTATTTCTTCCTCTCTCCAACCAGCCAATATCTCAGCTGCTCCCTGGTCAGAGAGGGGAAAATCCCAGGCGATCCAAACTGCACCAGTCCAGCTCTCCATTTCTTGCAGCTGCCCGTTTCCAGGATTGGCTGACCAGCTGCCTCTAGAAAGCCACAGGTCAGGGAAGCAATATGTCAAAACTATTGTTCACCCGCTGAACAAATATCTTGACTCCCATTTCAAAGCCATCTCAGCCTGCAGGCACCTGTGGATTTTATTTATTGTGTGGTTTTTACAACTTGCCCAAATCAAAAGACTCTGATCAGGTTACAACTTACTGTATGTTTTGTGACAGCAACTTCCACCAATTAATTATCCATATCATGAATGCAGAAACTCTCCCTGACATCATTCTAACCTGAAGGAGGGAGGGAGGAGAGAGAGAGAGAGAGGGAGGGAGGGAGGGAGAGAGAGAGAGGGAGGGAGGGAGGGAGAGAGAGAGAGAGAGAGAGAGACCTTAACATTAATCCTGATTTTGTTGCTTGTCCTAAATCATCCTAAATCTCTAGGCAGGGAATTTGTGAGTTATTTTTTCCCCAGTTCAAGAGGGGGCCAAGCCACAGGTGTTTGAGGCCTGGGGGACCCCTGGCTCAGAAGCTGCGTTGGGTCAGGGTTGGTTTGCTCTGCAGTTGCTCCTGGAGACGACCACCCGGGGATCTTGCATTCTGCCACCTCTGCTCTTCTCCTAAGAGTGATGCCAACTCTTCTCAGGTTATATGAATTTGGGGTGGAGGTATATCAGCTTTGTGCTATTGATTTTTCTTTGAGTTGCTGATTTTGTACGCTGTATTACATTCTATGGTTCCATTTTCTGTTATTTTATTGTATTTATTTTTTGTGCTTTTATGGTTTTAGTCTGTATTGGTCCCTTTTTGCTTTTTCTGCAAGCCAGCCAGAGGACTCCTGACTAGCATTCTTGATGCTTCTTGCAGGCCCTTCTTGGCTGACCAGTCCTGGAGACATAACCTGGGGCAGGGGCCCAACGGGTGGGGGGGCACTTCTGAACTCGGGGATCAGGTCAGGTGTGGGGTGGGGCTCCACCTGTGACTTACCTCTGGTTCACCTGGTGTGGGGCTCTGGAAGGAGGGGAGGGCAGGTGCCTTGGTGGGAAAGTTCCCTGGAATGAGAGAAAAAAGGAGGAGGATGTTCTTTCTTCTATTTTTCTTACTATTAACTGGAATTAAAGTTTAAATGTGAGCTCAAAACAATAAAGGCATGAAAAATCTGAGAAATAACTTAATTAAGTTTTTAAAGATTTCCATGCTTGAATAAATTAGCCTTCCTGAAAATGTCACAACAGTCAGAAAAAAAATTGCAATCAATGGAGTGTAATGCGATTCTGCTCTTTATTTAAATGAAAACTCCAGCCGTGCAGTTCTTTTGGGGGGGGGGGGCAGAGGAGAGAGAGAGAGAAAGAGAGAGAGAGACATAAAAACCCAAAACATCAGCAGGTTCCTTTTTTCCTGTTACTGAAATAAATCTATAGAGATTTTGCTGCTGCTTCTGAACATGCTTGTTTAACAAACCCAGATGCCTGCAAGGAAAACCCCCCAGCCGAGAAGAGGGGCCGAGGATGGAAAAGGGTCCAGAGCAGGCCTATTATGGAGAACCAAAGAGTTGGGGAATGATCAATAGAGGGACATTTTTATTTTCCCTTTTTAAAAAATGAAAAAGAAAAAAGAAAAAGAAAGTTACCCACTGTTCTTCAGTAAGAAATGATCTGAACAGAGACAAGGAGAGCATTCCAACCCCTCTGAATCGTTAGCACATTCTCTCTCACACACCCAGGCCCCCTCCCCAAATACTAATAGCATTGTGCTGGCACACTCTGGATAGACGTAGCTTTAATTGTGTTGGATGTCATGAAAGGGCAGCCATAAATCATGCTGTGAAAAACAGAGGAGAACAGCGCAGAAATCCCTGGCATATCAAGAGTGGCTGGTTTTGTCCTCTGGACGCTTCACTTAAGAGTTAACGAAAAGAGGGCAGCTCTGGGTCTAAAGCTCTCCCCTCAGAGGCCTGGGTCCCTCCACCCTACAAGATGCTCCTCTATCTGTTTCTATCTGCCGCAGTAGCGCGGTGGTTAGAGTGCAGTACTGCAGGCTACTTCTGCTGCCCGCCAGCTGCCTGCAATTTGGCAGTTCGAATCTCACCAGGCTCAAAGTTGATTCAGCATTCTGCCCTTCTGAGTGGGTAAAATGGGGACCCTGGGTGTTGGGGGGCAAGAGGCTGACACGGTAAACCACTTAGAGAGGGCTGGAAAGGTATATAAGTCTAAGTGCTGGTACTATTGCTATGTCTGTCTGTCTGTCTGTCTGTCTGTCTGTCTATCCACTCATCCATCCATCCACCTTCCCTCCCTCTCTTCTGTCTATCTATCTATCTAATCTGCATGGCAGATGAACTCCATCCTGGCTCTGGGCAGTGCATGGTAGTAAAATAAATTAAGAGCAACACGGTCCCCAGACCAGAGAAGGGCCACTTCCTGGGTCCCTCAGGTGACGCTGTTTGATTGATGGGACCTGAAGCATGCCGACTCTTTCAGCTCCAAGTGGGAGGGCAGATCCTCCCGGAGGTGCAGGGTCTCTCAGACAGATAGACCCTCCATCCCAGGTGATCACC
This sequence comes from Pseudonaja textilis, assembly GCF_900518735.1. The sequence continues at coordinate 9,988,939 of NW_020769350.1, forward strand.
AGCACCTTGAATTGCATCTGGAAACTTAGTTGCAGTTGACAGAGCAGCCGTGTTACGTGGGCATAGCATTGATTGCCCGTAACAGCCCGTGCCACTGCATTCTACACCAGATGTAGCTTCAAGGGCAGCCCTGCGTAGAGTGCTGGGCAGTAGTCCACAAGTAGAGACCAAAGCATAACTGACTGCTGGGGCTCTGAGAGAGGTTGTTCATCTTTACCCGGCCAGAGACTCTACGATCTGCACCGATCCTATACTCTGAGAACAATTAGGGAGGGGCTGCCTTCACCCTCACACATTCTCTTCTGAACTGAGCCGCCTCTGGATTAAACCATCCCACTGCAGTCCGTCACAGAAGTGGGGATATAAGGGGAGTCCCATAAACCCCTGATATTTGGCTTCAAGAGGAGGGGGGAGACCTTCCTTCCTTCTTTCCTTCCTTCCCTCCTTCCCTCTCGCAGGTGCATTCACAGCCAGACCTGGCCATGCCTTGCGTGCCAATGGTGATCCTTATCCAACACAAGGGGTCACCTGTAAAGCTCTAATATCGATCTTGTCCTGATGACAAAGGCTTCGGATGCCCAGCAGGAGAGGTTTGTTGTGTACAGAGCTTACAATAAGACAGCTGCTTCTGTAGCCGTAACCCTGATAATCAGCAGAGAGAACATTTATCCGGGGTCGTTCAGAGCGCCCCACAGAAATCCGGGGCTGGAGCTGGAAGCCCCTCTTGGAATCGACCCTGGAAATATCTCACAAAAGGAAAAATGGGGAGCAGTGATTTCTTCTGAGAATCCACCCATCCAGTTTTTCAGGCCAATAAAAGGGAAGGACGAACCCTGTGACTCATGGTTCTTGTCACCGATCCTGTTACTGAGGCTGGTAGGATGGAGACGTTTCATGGGGAGAAATTGGGAGAAATGTCTGAACGGAATAAAAGATCCCAGAAAATCAAAGTGGAAGAGACCCGGACAGGCGATGTCCTCTGTGACACCAGCTTCCTTCTTTTTTCAGCTGGATCCTGCATTCTTTAGAGTTGGCATCGCTTCTTTGAAAAGTGTGGGTGTCTACAGACTTCTAGCCAGGGCAGCTCAAAGTTACTATCTGTGCAAGTTTGGGTGCCAAGACTGAGTCTCACTGCCTGGAAGTGCTAAACTAAAAAGCAAAGAGAAACTTGGTCACCCAATCTTGACAGAGAGACAAAGTATAAATGTAAACAGCATCAACTATACAGGATCAGAAAGGGTGAACCAGCGTGGGCAGTTTTGTTGCTGGCTTCTCATTGCCAAGATCACAACTTTCAGTTCCATTTTGCCACTCAACCTTTTATTTAGCTACCAAGGAAAACAGTCATCTCGGGGGCGGGGAGGAGCTGTGGGAAGAGAATACTTACAAGGGATTCAATCAGGTCAATGGAATTAAAATTGAGGTGCAAATTCTAGCATGTGTGATTATTTTTTTAAGCTCCTCTCTATTGTGGATTTGTAGTTTTCAAGAATTTATTTTGTTGTTTCATTTTTAAAAGAATTATTAAATCTCACTTTTCATTTCCTTATCCAGTCGTAGCACAAAGAATGAGGAACATAAAAATTTTAAGTACGTTTCTATATCGCAACTTGGTGGTGTGAATCGTTCCCCTGGTAGACAAAAAGCAAAGATGGTGCGGCTAACGGGGGCTTGCAGGATGAGCCCTTTTTCCTAGCCAAACCCTGCTTGGCTGGGATGTGCGGTCACCCTTAGCAACCAGGCCGTCAATCAGGGTTGAATCAAATGCGCCATCATCGCAAGCGTTCCAAATTTTATTTGGACCCTTCCAGCTATTTTCAAACTTTTGATGACTTTCTTGTCTATAAGATTGCACAGTCCACACAAACCATTGTATGTGCGTGTGTGCGTGTCTGTGTCTGTGTGTGTGTCTATAGAGACCAACACTTGGGAAATAAGAACTAGGTTTATTTAAGCCTTTCTTTCATTTTGCAAAAGCCAAACTAACTTCTAAAACAACAAAAACAAACATCAGTTATGAAATTCATTCTGGTTGTTTTGGATCTGCTCCCAGATACTACGATATCTTCTTCAGAAGGAGGGGGTTGCTGATCCTGAACAAATGGGGAAATGATTTAATGATTATTTGGTAAATAAGGTAGTGATTATTTGGTAAGTTCCTCCAGGCGCGTGGAAGCCCGAGACGGTTTTAGAAACATCTTAACTCAACTTTTGAGGCTACAAGCTGCTGTCACTGAGGCCTCAACTTATCACCCAGCATTGAGGTGATGGAGAGGGAATGGATGATGGGACCACCTTGACCAACTCCCCATTCCACTTTGGGGCAGGGCCATACAACACACTCTGGAAGTGGGGCTTCCGCAGTATATTTGTAGCTGGGGAATCTCACTCAAAGTAGGTTGTCCACCATCACCAGGTTGGCAGTCTTAGAAGAGCCATTCAGTTGCCAATGCAGGCATCTGAGACTGGGGAAAACATGCGGATCTGTCTGAAATGTTCAAGAAAGTGTGTGTGTGTGTGTGTGTGTGTGTGTGTGTGTGTGTGTGTGCGTGCTCAAAGACTCTTCTATTGGGACATTTTGAAGAATCCAGAACTCTTCTATAAGTGCTTTCCTTTCCTTAGCTGACTCTGGAAAGAGAGGCTGAGCACTACAACTCCAGATGTACTCTAGGAGGGTCATGGTTTTGCTGTTCGTTTTCATAAGAACACACAAAGGGACCTTCTCCCCAAAGCAGCCAGGAGGACGTTTCCAGGAAGCCCAGACCGCAGACCTCCCTTCCCCCTTGTTGTCCACCAGCCAGGAAGCATTTTCTAGCGTGTGGCTTGTCTCCCCTGTCCCTCGGAGGCAGAGCCACTGCTAACCTCTCCCGCTCTGCTCCAAAGCCATCTATGCCAATCACCGTCATGGTTCTCCAATAAATTCACAACAGGCTGTATTTGCATTCTTGTTGACTCACGCTCATTCTGGCCACAGGGCGATGCAAAGTCTCTAGTGCCCATGCACGTCTTTCCTCATTTCTGCCATCCTGCTCCAGGCATGGCAAACCAATTTATTTATATACTGTCTGTTCCTGGGGAATTTCAAGTCACACAGATTCAGGGAGCTTCCCTCCTTTTATCCCCGCCAAAAACACTCCTGAGAGAGAGATGCCGCTAACAAATTTTGACTAGCCCAAAAGCATCAGGGATTTCCTTGACCCATGGTAGGATTTGAACCCCCATCAAAGGGGGTGAACTCTGCACTCTAATTGCAAATCACCGCAATCATAATTTGTCTTTTCATTTACAAGCATTTGCATTTTGGAAGAATGTGAATTAAGGTGGTAGCATTTTGTAGACTTATAAATTGGATGCTTGTGATTAAAGGGAAAAATATCAACACCTCATATTTAAAACCATGGAAATTTGAGTTCTCTTCTGAACTCAGTTGGGGGGGAAATGAACCGTGTGGATTTGATGATTAGGGAGGGTAGACCATGGGGGAAAGGCCATTATGATGTAACCTTGGAGTGGTTAAAATATAAATGTATTTATAACTGCTCTTAAGAAGATCAGAAGCTACTTCTTTATTCTTTTTATTTCTTTTCGATGTCTTTTGCTTTAGTTACTTCCTTATTACTGTTCCCTATTCTTTTTCTCTGCAGTTCAAAATTTGCTTTGTTCTATTCTGTTAAAAACTTCTTTAATAAAAGGTATGCACTGTACTAATATGTGTTTATTACAGAAATTATGGCCGTTAGCAGAGGAATAGATTTTGTCTACCAGAGGATCGATATATCTCTGGTGTAAATCTTGGTAGGGCTACATGCACTTTTTTCATTTCCTGCTCTGGGTTCTCCCTAAAGAGTTGCCTTTTCCTGGACACAAAGTTTGTGTCCATCTGATGTCACGGCTCTGGGAGTCACACCCTTCCTGGCAATCCCCTTCAAATCATTTATCCATTTAGCCCATCTTTCATGTTCTTCATCTCAAACTGCATCAAAAAAAGAGACAGAAATATGAAGTAAAGCCTTCAGTTTAAGAAACCTAAGCAAAATAATCCATTCTTTCACCTTGTCTGGCTACTCTCGGCCTGATAGGCAACGTGTCCAAATCGTTTTTTTTTAATCTGTAGTTTAAAACGTTATTCAGAAAATGCACTAAAATCAGTTGAAGTTCATGCATTAAACATGACATGTAGATTAATGCTGAATTACAGACATGAAAGTAAATCTATTAAAACCATTTCCAGTGGCACAAGCTTGGCATTTATTGGGACTCCTTGCAATACAGTCGATGAAAAGTTGCAAGGTTTCTGCACTTTTGTGTTGTGTAGGGCTTTGGTTCCTGCCCAAGAAGAGTGACCCAATAGTACAAAGGTTGGGGACTCTTGCTTCCATGGAGACCATACCAAGATGCTCAGACACTCCACACTCAAATGGCGACAAATCTGCCTTCCCAAAGGAGATGTTAGAAGAACAAAGTTTCTATCAAGGGAATCGGAACAAGGCATGGCTTGTAAGTTTCTAGGTAGGATCTACTCTTGTGGCTCAAAATATTGGACGACAGCTGCACAGGCTGAAGGTATCTTGAATGTTGACTGATTGGGGGATCTTCAGCTTCTTGGCTTCATCCCTTTTAATAGTCACATTTTAGTCACGTTTTCCCTTGTGGCATTCCAGCTTTGGATTTCTGCATCCTAATCCTGAATGATACTTTGTCTGTTCCCCACACAAATATCCTTCCAGTAGCAGAAGGAAACATTTATTTTAATTCTTGTTGATCTGCTTTGTTTGGATGCTCCTGTTCTCCAATTTTTCTGTCAAACTTATTTTAATGCATATCATATTCTGCTGCTTTCAATATTTATTACAAACAATTGAATATAGCTGAAAAGCAAGATATAAATCTAGATCTAAATAAATAACCAGGCAAATAAAACTTCCATGACAACACATAAAATAAATTATGCAAAATATACAAATGTTCTTGATTTGCATAATGCTCAGTACTTGTAGCTGTTCTTGGTCTGTTCTCTGAAGAATAAAGTCTGTCCGCTGGACAACGTCAGAGATAGTTCGGGAAGGTCCTTATTTGCGCCATTCAGGAGTGTGACTCCCTGTTATGTAGCTTTTGCCAGATGATGATGATGATGATGATGATGATTAAAATGTATATGCCACCTGATTCTCCGTGGCTCTGGGCAGCACATCCCCTCCCCTCTGAAACTTCAAAAGAAGAGGCCCAAATAAAATTGTGATGCTGCTCTCCTTTCTTCATCAAGTTTCTTTCGTGCGGCCCAAGGCCTAAGACCACACAGGAATAAACTAGCGATGCCACGATTTAGACTTTGCACTACAATCTGACAATCAGTTTCTAAAAGGAGGGCAGCACCCAGAGTGGCAAGATAAACTTTTCAAAGCAGCAACATCGAATATTCTCTAAGGCTTGGAACGTGCCTTATTTCAGAGAAAACAAAGTGGGCGGGGCAGGACAATTGTCCCCAAACAGCCCTTCAGTGAATTGACCTTCCCAAGCCAATGGGCATAATTAATCTCAGTTTAGGTAGCAAGTTCTTAAACATGTTTTTAGTTCAGAATCATACTGAAAGTTGTCACAATTCGCCCTTTGCTATTAGCTTAATAATATTGAGAGGTGCTATCTTGCAGTGGGAGTGTAAGGCTGAAGTCCTTGGCCAAGGAATCACCCACCTATGTCAGCTTAGTACGCTGAGATGTCCAACTCAACAACTTATTCATTTGGATGCCATAAGCCGAAATTAAAAACCCCAATGGTGGTGGAGGATGGGATAAAATAAACATTCTGAGAGTATAAAAGGACAACCTTTCTGTAATACTGTGTAAACTGTAACCGGGCAGATCTTTATCTGCTGTGCTTAAGAAATTTACCTGCATTTGACACAACACTTCCCTGGTTTGTTCCTTCTGCCTTCCTCCACCCCTTTTGCAAAAATCCTGGCTCTGTTGGTGGAGCGTTAACCTAGTTTATGTTTCAAACCTTGCCAGCATTTATTTTCCCAGTATAAATATTGGGCTGGATGGATGTGTTGACGTCTGTCCTTAAGCACTGTCAATTTATGATAACAGCACTTCAGCTGGATTGATTTTTAAACACCAGTGTGGACAGGAGAAGCCCAGGCTGGTAGCATTTCCAGAATTTTTCTCTCCAGCATTTTATTTTTCATCCGTAATGGACACAGGCAGACTCTTGCACTGGAATGTGTGCAGTCTTCTGCACTTGGTGGCTGCAGGGCCTGCCAAGACAGGAAAAGAATGATTAGTTATAAAACGGAGCGCGCTGTTCATGCTGTGCGTTAGGCAAGCAGCCCCTGAGCTGGTGGGATTCATGATAAAATATTACCTTAATAATGTACTCGGGGAAACCAACATGTAAATGGGAACAGCTGCTTCTGCGATGACCAGATTACAAATGGCTGCAACTGGCATCATTAATATTGCATTGGGACAATAATATCTTGATTTGCCGAAAGAGCCAAAGCCAGACATTATTCCTCCAAATGGGAATTGGCCTGTCTTTCTGCTCCTTTTTGAGGGGAGTTGCTCACGCGGCTGCTTTATTGCTCCCATCACACATTCAGTGGCAAAGGGAAACGAAACCCTCCCCCCAAAGCAGGGGGAGAACCCGTGGGGGAGGAAGGCAGGGCCAGGGGCTTCCTCCCTCTGAGCCCAGAGACCAGCGTCACTGGCTGGACCCAACAGGCCTGAGCTGCACTGGAAGACACTGCGGGAACGCCAACCCTGGCATTTGAAAGGGTGGCCTTCTGCCGAGGACCAGGCCTGGCCAAGGAGGCGACTGCTGTCCGCCTGGGAGTTAAGACAGGAGATTAGGCAGGAGATGGTGTGAAGTGGTGAAGAAGGCATTAAGGCGAAACCATTGGGACTCTATGGAGGGGTAGGTCAGCCTTCAAGGAGACGGACAACATTCTGTTGATTTGAAGAGGTGGAGAGAGAAACAGAGGATTTAAATCCTGGTGCTTCTACACACGCAGAGAGAAAGAAATATCATCGGGTAGTAGTAGTCGTAGTCGTAGTCGTAGTCATAGTCGTAGTGGTGTTTCACCTTTATTACCGTCAGCCTTCTCCAAAGAATTCTGGGGGGAATGCAAAAGCAAAAAGTCATAATATGAAATCACACAGGCAGACCAGAATAAAATGCTCTTAAAAACAATACCAAACAAACCAAGCAGCCCCTCTACATTACTGTAAAACTTTACCCCCAATCACATAAAATCCTTGCGCTCTACAGGAGGTTGATTGTCTGATCACTCCCAACTTGGGTACCTACACAGAAAGCCGCTTAGCTCTCAAGATTGGGTCCTTGAAGCTTTTGCCATTGGGCAGCAGCCGGTCAGTCTCTGGGAAGGGGGGTCTGGGTGAAGCCTGGTGGGTCCAGCCTGCTCACCTCCCACGTCATCCCACCATCTCTCCCCTTGGCTGGTCGGACGGTGTTGACAAGCCGGCTGAAGCCAAGGGGATGCTGGCGTTTCCCTGCTCCAGGAAGAGACGGAAAGGCACCTGCTGAGCCCGATTGCTCTTTCTCTCGGGTCCCCAGCCGAAGGAGCCCCTCCAAGCACGTTTAGAGGCACCACTAAGAGTTCCTCCAAAATGACAACAGCTGCTAAACTGTCATTTTTAATGAGAGAGAAAAGGGAAAGTATTAGCGTATGGGGACTAATTATTTTGCTCTATTCTGTTAATTTAACTTATTTTAAAAGTAACAACCAACTCTCTGAGTTAGGCTTGACTCCCAGTGACCTTAAAGGCACTCTGTTTAGTTTTCTTGGGAAGAATATGGAAGAGTTTTGGACTTGTCTTCTTTAGGAAATGGAAAGTTTTTTCCCATCTTGGCCTGCAGTTCAATTCTCTGGAACTTGTCCATCCAAGGGCTGGAAGGAGCAACGCCTATTTCACTTCACAGGCCAGGAATGGTCACCCAATATTAATCTGTGGAGATACATTAAGCATTACAATTATTAAATTATATTTTCCTCCTGGTTCTTCTCTCTTCTCCTCTCCTGTCTCTCTTTTTTCTCGCATGTCACTCAGCAGCCCTGAATCCATCCAGAGCTGGTCTAGCCTGCCTGGAAGCAGCTCTCCAAGATTAAAGACGGGACCCTCTTCTGACCCTCCCTGGAATCCCCAAGGACTGGATTTCTCTACAGGATTCATAAATACAGCAACTCCTCAATACTGTCCGCCCCAAAAGGGCAGATTGTAAACCAGTTCTAATATTATAAACATATTTAGTTCAAACAAACTAAACATCAACCTCAAAAGAGAGCCATCTTCTAGAGCCCATCAAAGCCATTTGAGTGGAAGCTGCTGTCCAGCACTTCAGGCAGCGATTTTTTCTAGCCCCTACTCCCAGCTGGAAATGCTGCCAGAAATAATGGAGCCAGCCAAGGATCTTCTGCAGGCCCAGCAGGGGCTTAGAGCCATTATCTGTGGTCAGAGGTGGGCTGGGTGATTGTAGTTTGTTTGTTCCTCAACAGATGCTGGTTTAATTCTTGCCTTCTGGATGTCTTGATTTTCAGAAATCTGGATCCGCATATTAAAGGTGAGGGGGGGAAAAAACAAAGCCAATTCACTTTGAATCCTTTTTCTGTTCCAAAAACGTTTTTCCCTTCCTGCAGCAATTCCAGCATGGACAAAACGGATCCACCCACGGCGTTGGCCATCAGGCGCATCGGGCTCTTCCCAAGAACCTGGGATGTCGTCATATATCAGTGCCGTACATGAACGGAATCAAACCATGCGGCCTTTTGCAATTGACAGATGGCAATTTTGTCAATGCACAGATTTTCTAAGAGCCGTCCAAGAATTTTGGGGGTGGCACCCAGTGTGCCCATGCTACTATTACCATTACTTTACTAAGGGCACTCAGCTACCTGCGCTCCTCGGCCTTCGAGCTCATGAAACGCCTTAAAAGCATTTCTGCCAGCCGGCTGGGTAATGTTTTGTTTTTGAAGAATGTGACTTGCAGAGAGTTGTGGGGGAGGGCAGAGGCAGCTAAACTCCTTGCTGGTTTGTTTATTTGCTTTTGTATTTTCCCTTAATGAACACTGGTATTCATTATCAATGGTGTTGGTTCCTCTGAGCGATACATGCAGGGAATCCGGTCTCCAGCCTGCTGTTTTCCTGGGTTCCACCAATGCTTTGTAATTGAAGCCCATAAATGCCTCGGAGAGGATTGCCATGGAAAATAACTCCTGGCTGTAAATCTTCATAATAAAAACCACCAGACCTTTTCTTTTCTATTTGGACACAGCAGCCCTGGAGAAAACAGCTGAGAGAAGGCCTGGCTTTTAGCACCGCTCCAGCCCAGTCCAAAATGCAGTGTGATGCATGATGCGTGCTGCGTGCTGCATGCTGCAGGCTGGGGAGGTGGCCCAAGGAAGGAGAGGAGATACTGCTGCTGCTGCTGCTGGACACAGAGAGCTTCCCAAGGACCTTCCTCTGCACCAAAAGCCCACCTGTGGCCACCAGTTTACTCAACCGTTCCAGCTTGAGGAAGCATCTGTTGGGCTGGGCATCGGTTTTTAGAAGCCGGAGAGATGCAGTTTAGTGAGACAGATCAGAGGCTTTTGGCTGCTCCAGTCTTTCAACCGGCCTCGTTTGAGCTCCAGTGTGGGTCTCAAAGCAACTCTGCTCTCAGCTCCAGGCACTCAGGACACGGGAGGCTAGTCGGTTCTCCTGGGTCCAGGGCTCCACATCTGGCACCAAGAGTCATGGTGGTGCAGTGGTGAGAACGCAGTACTGCAGGCTACTTCTGCTGCCAGCTGCCTGCAGATCCTGACCAAGGAGGAGGGAGAGAGGGAGAGGGAGACTTCACCTGCCATGCGTGCAGCCCTCCATTCGAATGCTAGCTCAGCCTCCTGCTTGGTGTTACGTTGCTAAGTGACTCTAAGCATGGAGGGTCAAGGGGGTCTGGAGCAAGCAGGCAGGAGGAGAGCTGCTCCTAGGTTGACCCACAGAGCCCTTCCACTGGGCTCCCTCAAGCATGGGGGGCATATTCCACGGCTCCCGGCAGCCCTTGCTAGAGCCCTTCTCTCTCTTCTTCTTTCCTGACTGACAGTTTGTCCTACTAAAATATGTAGATGTTGGAAAGGCGGAAAGCGGAAAATGTCCACCAAGGCAGGTAGAAGGAAGCTCCTGATCAAAGGAGTCCCTCCCGCCTGAAATGACAGACTGCCAGGCATCCAGGGTGCCTCTTCTGATTATATGCAACATGGCGCAGAACGAATGCTGTCGTGATAATCCCAGAGCACTGGGGCGGAGTGGGGCTGGAGGCGAGATTGCCAAGGCCTGGGTGGGAATGAGTGATGACTTGACAATGGGCATCTTATCACCTACACAGGCCCAGTTCCTCAAACTCCCATAGAAGATTACAGGGGTCTAAGAATGTAATGGCAAAAGCAGTCAATAATTCAAGGGTTATTGATTGAAGCCAGCTCCATTCTTCTTTTTTAATTTATATTTTATCCAATTTTTTCTCCATGTGTTTTATTTTTATTATTCATCTGAAGACTTGAGAGTTTTCTGCCCTGACAAAGGCAGCTGCTGGAGAAGATTGGATCCTATTCAACTTATTTTTTTCTCTTTTCTTTAAATTGCCAGAGTAATTTATATAGTGGTTATGAAAGTGCAGGAGGGAAGGTGACAGCAAGAAAAAGAAAAAAGTAGAGGGGAGAAGAGAAGTTCTGTAAAGTGGTCGCAGCTGATGCCTCTCACCCTGCGTCCTTCCAACCCTTGAGTAGTTCCCGGGATGGGAGCAGAGTTTTCTGGATCCCTGTTCTGCCCAAAGTCATCAGAGTGAGCAGGGGCATTCTGGAGGATTGGTGTTCTGGAATCTAGACATCCTGTTCGGAGTGCGGTTTTTCTCCTGAAGGGCCTTGTCATGAGGGAGAGGAGGAACAGGTGACAGGGAGTGGAAGTGTGGCTCCGGAGGTTGTAGAGGAGGCTGGGGAAGGGCAGAGGCCGGCTGGGCGGTCAGAGGAGGACCCAGACCCATCCCCTCTCCACCCTAGGGCATGCAGGGAGGAGAAGATAAGGGAGAAACGTGGTCTCCTCGGGAGGAAAGGGCCTTGATCCTCTTCATGGGCTGCAAATGTGACAAATGAATAAGAGTTTGGACTTGTGTACTGGTCAATGCTGGAAACAAAGCGTGTTTTATTTTGGTCTGAAGTTAACTTGGTTGGCGTCCTTCCAACAGACTGTGCCTTGTTCTCTCCCTGAATTTGGTAAACATTTTTCCTGTTCCACTGTGGAAATTTCATCATTGTAGTTTGTTTGGTTTTTTATTTCACCTCTATCTTCTCATTAAGTTCAGACTGTATTGCTTTCTTTTGAAGACTATTTTTGAATATGTTTTATCTCCAACTGAGAATTATTGAACAGTCGGGCCAAGTCGGAGGCGCTAAAGGACATTTATTTACGTTTTGGATTTTGTTACATTTGTGGTACACTCTGGGTCATTGCAGGCCTTCCTCTTCCCACATCCTTCAAACCAGGAATCATTCTGAGCAGATGAGTGGTGTTCAGTGATGTCCCTCACAGCTTAAATATATTGGGGAAGATTCAGAAAGCTGCAGCAAATTCTTTGGAGCAACCCCAAATCAGGAGCTGTGGAGATTCTCCTTCATCCAGATCACAGTTGTCCCAAAGGTGCTTTTTCGAAAGGCGACCAGACTTCATTTTTCCTTGAAGATGTTTTGCTTCTCATCCAAGAAGCTTCTTCAGTGACAAATCTTCTTGAATGAGAAACAAAACATCTTCAAGGAAAAACGAAGTCTGGTTGCCTTTTGAAAGAGCACCGTTTGGATGCCCAGGTCAGGGTGTTTTGAAGCTTGGACATCACTGGAGGGACCGACTGGATTTCCACTTCAACCAGAGAAGATTCTTCTCAAAAGGATCTAGGCAAGCAAGAATCTGGACAAGAGACTCTCATCTCTCCTTCAAAATAATTAAAGCTGTAAAGATCGAGAGGGGGGGAAATTGGATGCAGATTTTAACAGATGGTAAATATTGGTGTTTTACAGGAAAGACACGTTCCACTGAATACGAAACAGTCCCAATATTTAATTTCAGCAGGAACCCAATGCCTGTTTTAATTGGTTTCTCTTTCTTCATGCATCTAGTAACCCTAAGCTCTTCTAGGGCAGAAATGGTCAATTTAATACTCTTCCAGGGATTAACCCTGAGGTTTCTCATACCCGAAGCAGGTGCTTTGCCCCTCGGCCCTTTGTCATCACCCAGAAGCCACATTGCTATGGAAGCACTTTTTAGAGAGGGGGGGGGTAGCCAGAAGGGCTCACCTGAGCATCGCGTTCATGGCCAGGTGGACTTGTAGCCTCAGCATGCATGGAGTGGTCACCCGCCACTGAGTCTTCCTTGCCTTTGGAGCCCTACAGACTCCTCTGAGAAGTAGATTATAGGAGGGGCTCCTTGTTTTCCCAAAGCCCTGATGGACATATAGAAGACTTCTAAAAACTTGGTCCTGTTCTATTCCTGTTGTGGACCCACACAATCTAGAATCACCAAGGTTGAAAAGCATCATTCTAGAACCTGGGAGAAGGCTTATTCTGCACTGCCTGGGAGGCCAAGTGTGTCAAAGCCAATTAAAACAAGGACAAAGCGTGTTGAAGTGTGTCAAGGCATAATGTGTGCCAAAGCCAACCATGGGCCTTTTCTACTGTGGCTCCCACATTGTGGAATCTTCTCACTGTGTGATGAAGTTGGCCTCACCCCTTCTGGGCTTCCAAAGATCCCCCAAGGCCTGGTTATTATGCCTGGGGGCCCTCAGGGGATGGGCAAACTAGTCCGATGGTTCTGTTATTAATAACAGCCCTTCATCTGCTATTTCACTGTTTCCCCTCTGTTTGTGATGTTTTTGGAAATTAATATAGATAATGGTTTTAGGTGTCTATTAATTGTTTTACTGCCCAAAATTGCCTCTTTTGTGAGATGGTCAGCTGTAAAAATTAGACAAAGAAATAAAAAACAAACGCCGAAATAGGAAAAAGGCTGGATTTAATGTAACTGGGACCCAGAAACCTTTCCTGCTCCAGGTGCCCCAATCCCAGAGGCAGGGTTTATTGACTTCTCACTGACTTTCAGGCTGCAACTGTCCAAAGAGCTTTCTTGGCTCAGCACTCCCCGCCCTCCCACCCCCATTTCTCCTGCCATTTCCAGCCAAGATTGCAAAACCTGCCTTCAGGTGCCAGCCTTTTTTTCCTCCTCTGGATACTGATTCTCAAGTTTTATTTCACAGAATCCTGGCTCTCTCTATTGGGCATTGGGGGAGATGGTGGCCAGCCAGCGTGGAGTAGCCTTCCTTGTGCCCAGCCTCTGCCAGCTGGCTCCTTCCCCGATCGACTCGCTGCTCCAATCCGATGGGCAATGAGGTTGGCGGCAGGTTGAGCTTGCCTCTGAGACTGGCTGCGTTGTTGGAATTCCTGCCGAACACTTTTCCTTCTTGTTCCTTTTGTGGCGTTTAATTAAATATCTGTTTGTCTAGAGTCAAACACTGACAGCTCTGAAACCTCCAATGATTTATCAATAAACACAATGAGATAATTGCTCCAATGCTCAGCTGACCTTTCCACAGCACACAGAAAATGGAAGAGGACCGTTCTCTCCAGCTTTCCTCTTTCTGCTGAAGCTTCTTAGCTCTGATTGATGCCTTCTCATTAAGTATATTAAAAGATGGTGAAATATCACTGGACACTCCAACAGCTTTTAAAAGACAGCACTCCTTGCTCCCTCTCTGGGTACCTCCAATGGCGGAAGAGAGAGGAGGTCAAGGTTTAATGACCTGGCGAGGATTAAAGAGAGAAGTCAAACTCCTCAGTTTGTTTTCCTTGGCGTGACCTTGGAACAGGGAGACCAGCGGTGTTGTTAGCTTTTCCACAGATTGATTTTACCGCCACTCCCGGGTGTTTCTGTGGTCTGCAAAAGGGTTTCAGTCAAGACCTGTGTAAAGGCCTGGATTTCATCATTAGACAAACAACTGGTCAGAAGTCAAGAGCTTCATTTAGATATCTGGCCCACCATGTCCCAGAGATCCAAGGCCTGTAACACCTGTTCAATCAATAAACTTACAACCAGCATGGACAGAAGGTTAAAAAGTTGTTCCATACTAGTGTTTTTCAACCTTGGCCACTTTAAGAGGTGTGGACTTCAACTCCCAGAATTCCCCAGGTGACCACTGCTCCATACCATACTGACATTCTGAATGTAAATATTTATGCAAAGGGTCCATTGGCTATTATTTCAGCATCCTATACAGGGTCTGTCACAGAGAAGCCTTGAGGGATGGACTTCAGCATCAAGACACCCTGTTCATCCCTGCCTTTCTAACCCTTCAAGCATTTATCCCCAGTTTATACCCCAAAACACTAATTGATACGTACAAATTAGATTTCCAAAGTATAATTTAGTATGTTGGTCTCTGCCCATTTTGATTTTTCTTTTAATGCAACTGAGTTACCCCCAGAAGCTGATCCCTACCCAGTTCTTGCGCACTAAAGCAATTGTGTTCATGTGAACCATTTCTAGTCCAGGGTTATTCTGGGCCTGGCTTACATCTGAAGCTGCTCTCAGAAACTACCCCAGGACTGCAGAAAGAAAGATCCAAATATATGAAATTATTTACCGAATGATAGCACTAATGAAGATGAGTGGAACTTCGTTCCCAACACGGGAACTCCAAGAGCTTTATTACTTATAAATAAATAATTTATCACCTCTCTTACTGGCTCTTCTCCTGCAGTGCCTGCTGCATGAGAGGCACAGGAGGGGCCTAAAAGTACTTAGCAGACTCCTGGATTATAAACAATTAAAACTTTATTGATTTATTGATATATTATTGGCTTGCTTGTTTACGTTACTTACAATCCACCCAAATCCCGAGGGAGACCCAGTAAGGAACGTATTAAAGGGTGGGGGAGAACTGTGGCAATAAATAGCTAAATCAAAATCACACTGCACAAACAAATAATGTGGGCTACACAAGTTGTGTCTGATTAGAAGGGACAAAATTCCACGCTTATTTAAAGGAAGGCAGTTCAGTTTGCACAAGCTCCCTTCTTTTTTCCTTCTTTCTTGTCTTTCCTGCGCCCACTGACTTTCTCCTCGACTTGCTTCTCTCTGTGTCTTCTTTCATTTTTCTGCCCCGCCTGCCTTCTAAGAAAGTGCCCGTGAATCTTTCTCTCCCTGCAGCCAAACGCAGGTTATCTCCCGTTCCCATTTCCAGTGAAGGTCCCACCACATCTTTGTCTGGTGACTTTTGAAGGGATGGAGCCAAGGTCAGTCCAACATCAGGGGTGTAATAACCAGGCACAGGACTCTTCCTGCGTGGAGAGTGGGGCGCACAGCTTTGCTTCCTGGGAGACAGAGGAACAGGGCAGGCACAACCCCAGGATCGGCCGCAGACGTTGCCAGGAAGCCCGGCTTAATGGAATTATCCATTTCACTTCCTCCTTTAATGGAGTTCTGCCCCACCAATCAGCACAGGGCCGGCTCTCCTCATTAACTCCATCCGCGGCACCAAAGACTTTGCTGACGGCTACGTGCGCCTTCCGAGGCAAAGGATATGCGAAGGATCCGTGCAACTTGTTGTGTCTCGTGTCTGGAGAAGGGATAGAAAATAATGAAGAAGAAAAGGCTGCTCTCCCCTTTCAAATCATGACACCATCTTCATTTCTTGAAATTATTTCAGCTCTGGTGGCGACAAAGCCGGAAAAGCATACATTTGATCAATGGTTGTTTATTGTAAATCTAAATAGTCTTTAAAGTAGGAGAGGGAACAAAGAGAGGACATCTTGTGAAGTTGGAAGGCATCCAGTTCAAACTCCAGGGCTGTCCTTTGTTATCAGGAGTGGTCTCGACTTCAATCATCTGGATGTTGAAAAACGCTTTACAAGTCAGAAATGCCTTTTGATGCGTGTTAGATTTCAACAGCCTCCATTCACAACTGGAGTTAGGCAGAAATGTTGACTAGGAGGTGTGGAAGCCTTTGTGTCTTCTGTTATTTCCCGCTTTCCACAGAAACCTCAACCCGGGGGATTTCATGCAAAACTCCATCAGCATAAACAGAAATAGCCATCCTCTGAAGCAGCAGGGAGGGATGAGCTCAAGGTCACCAATCCATTGGTCCCCCCAGAGACCATGAAGATGGCCCCTGAAAAAGATTGCAGGTGAGACACACCCGAGATGCCCCCAAAGTCTCTGGAAAACGTTCACTTTTCCTTTGATTGTTAATCTTTTCTTTCCCTCCTAGGATAGTGTCTGCTTCTGTTAATTGTTTCTAGGTTCATAATATAATGAAAAACCGTCTTCTATGCCCAAGGCACCTTTTACTTATACAACAGAGCAGGTGAAACCACTTGATACCTTCCCCTCTCCCTCTTACCCTACCTAGTAATTAAGGGCGGGCAGGCTTTCTCTCTAGGGGATGCGGTCAAATTCACGGTTGCCGAACAAACAAGTGGAGCCTGGATGTGACATCCCCACCATTTCTCGAAGGGACAACAGGAAGGGGGGCTAATTCAAGTGACAGGGACCCAGAGGATCTGTGCCAATGAGGCAGAAAGCAAGATAACTGAACAGGATCGTTCCTGAAAGGAACACCACCGAAGGAATGCAGAAAGTCAGGGAGAGAGATTAGAGGACTGGGTCAAGGGGTGATCGTTTTGGATCCAGGAAAGGGCCCAAAGCAGTGGTGGGATTCAATATTTTTTTAACTGCTGGTTCTGTGGGCGTGGCTTGGTGGGCATGGCAGGGGAAGGATACAGTAAAATCTTCAGTCAGATTCCGGTTCTCCAAACTACTCAAAATTTCCACTACCGGTTCTCCACAACTGGTCAGAACCTGCTGAATCCCACCTCTGGCCCAAAGGATCCCTAACATCTCCTTGACCAAATGTTTCCATCCCCTGCACAAAATGCTGAAGGTTGTCTCGTGTTCTCCAGCCACCTGGAATGAGCAAGAGGGACATCTGTCGTGGTTGCATCTGTGAAATGTTGGTGTGTGGCTCCTGTTATTTACTGATTATTACTATCAAAATACTGTCTCTTGGCACTGATTACAATGACATTTTGAAATGTGCATTTTATATTTCTAAAAAAACCTCCTCCTATGCTAGCTTCTCTGGCTCTTTTCCACCAGTTGGTCCACCTGCTGATATTGTTTCAAGTTTACGAACATGGTGCGCAGAGGGCATGAATAAAGGAGATAGAAAATCAAAGTGGGAAGGACCAAACCTGCCAAGCACATTAGAGCAGAATCCCTGCTCAAGAGACCCCAGAAAAAGGGGCTCCTGCCTGGAGAGAGCCCTGCCTGGCACCTCAGGAGCCACGGGGCCCCAGCATCGGTGGCCTGGCTTCAGCTCTGGGCTGAAGGGGCAGCCATCGCGTTCTGCCGGAGAAGCCTTCCCAAAGCTGCCAAGAGGGATTCCACGCCAGAGAGCAAGGGGACCGAGGTGGCCAAGTGGCCGCCACAAGAAATCTCCCATGGCATCGATGGCACGAGGAGCCTCCTCCCACTGAACCCGCTTCTGGTGGCCCTGAAGGCACCTTTCTGGCAAGCATCTCTCGGAATCGATGGCTGACTTTTTTGTCTCGTCGGCGCAAGCACGGGAACTGAAAACCTCATTCTAGAGCTTAATGAGTAGAAAGCTGGCAAGGAGCTTCCCCTCCCCGACCTGGCGCCCCTCCCCCAGTCTGTCTTATTGATATGCATCCTCCAAGAAGAAAACCGGGAAAGGAATCCATCTTTTTTCTCCCCACTCTGCAGATGGCAAAGGTGAGTCTACACAGGCCTATATTAGGAGAACATATTTTTAGATGATGATGGTGATGATGATGATGATGATGATGATGATGATGGTGGTGATGGTGGTGGTGATGAGACTAGCAGGATTACTGACAAGGTGCAGTGTCGCCATCTCCCTGCCTGATCATCACCAGCTGTCGATTTCTGTTTTATCTTCCACCCTGGCCAAATCAATAATCAAATCTATTCCAAGCGCTTGGCTTTTGCTTCAAAATTTCCATTTGGCTTGTACGTTCATTCAGAATGAAATATTTAGAGGACAGAAGACCCGCAGAGCTCGACTTGTGTGTTTTGGGTTTTGTGCGAATAATTAGACATCGCATCCCTTCTCTGGGCTCTAGTTAGAGCCGCTCCCGGCTTCGCCTCTCCCCATCACGGCTCCATTGGGAAGGGAGCCCCATTTACGGAAATAAGGAAGCTAACCATGTCTTACAAATTGTCTGGGCTGCACTCTGAAGTCGCTGGTGTTCAAAGAAATTTTTTTCCCAGAAGATCTTGTGAGGGAAGAAGGGGTTAATCCCTGCATTCCCATTTTCTTCCAGACTTGAAATCCATCATGCAAAGGTGGAGCCACGCACAAGAACACCCACAAGAAAGCATTTTTCAGCAGTTGGTGGAATGAGGGTCATTAAGAGCTCACATCCCCCTTTTGTGGTGAACTGAGCACTGAGAAGCTGCCCCTGTTTGTCAGACCTGTCCCAGCCTGAACCCTTAGGGAAGACAAACCCTGACTCCCTTGGGTGGAAGCAAAGGCACTTTTACTGAGAGATGCTGGTTGCAGTAAAGCCAGGCGGCATCTGAGTTTCCCACACAAGAAGACACACACTATTTCCTTCAGTCCTGTCCCTCCCCACATGACCAGTCCAAACCCAGCCAATACAATATCACCAGGATTTTGGGGGGAACACTGAGGAGTTTTGGCTGGTAACTTTCCACACTCAGGGCAAACGGCCTTGAAGTTGCCTTGGTATCACCAGTCCCCCAGTGATCTGCTTTTCCTCAGCTGTCACCACCCCTCCTGAATCCCTCCCCCCACAAAAATGCATACAGGTTAATTGCTCTCCATTTGTTTCTCCCCCCCTCCCAGCCCTTTGAGGGCAGGATGCCAGCGCGGCGCCAAGCCAAAGATGGTGGATCTGACAGTGTCCCTCCCCCAAACTAGCTAGCTCCACCAGATCGCATATTCATCATGAGATGGTTTGTTCTTTTCTGTCTTAACTCGATGCCTGATTTATGCTGATGCATGAACGTGGTGATTACACAGTGGCGTAGTCCACTAGTTCAGCAAAGCATGGCTTAGTGCAGGCATCTCCAAACTCGGCAGCTTTAAGACTTGGGGACTGCAACATGCTGGCTGGGGAATTCTGGGAGTCAAAGTCCACAAGTTTTAAAGTTGCCAAGTTGAGAGAGCCCTGCCTTGGTACAAAGTAGGCGCCTCACCTACTGGGCCTTCCCACCCAAGTAGTTCCAGGTCCACAGATTTCCCTGGCCTCCTAAGATCATAGGAGAAGCAACCTCAACAAGTGAAGGAAAAGGACCTTCTCCTCTGTCCTCAGGATGTGCTGCCTTTGACTGACTTCTCTGGTGGGAGTTTCCCCGCCCAAAGGTAGAATCTCATCATGGTTCCAGTGGAACACCTGGCTGTTTATTGTGCAGAAATTCCCTGGGAACCTGGCAGCTTTTCCAGGTGCATCGTTCTTCCTCCACCCACAGGCTACAAAACGAGAAAGGCTAAACTGGACGTGCAAGGGGACAATCACCTGGGCCTCCCTTTCTCCTTCTCTGACGTGCTTCTTTCTGATGCCCAATAGATTTGCATGGGTGTCAGGAAGCATTTTCTGCCCATAATAGTGATGGGGACAAACTCTTCCCCGCAAGCCACTTTGTCAGTGCATCAGTTCCACAAAGATGTGATTAAAATAATAATAAATTAACTAAAAAAGCCACCAACAACACCCCATTTCAGGTGTGAAACAGCTTTAAGATAACTAATTATTTACACAGCTTGGTGCTGCATCTGTGGCTGCATTTTTGATAAATATTTTGAGCATGTTTGAGCTTGAAAATTAACAGAAACCTGAGCGATGCCACTTTAGAATTCTACACCGATATTCGCTTCTCAGGATTGTTGCCCTGCCAGCTCCGGATGGCTGGAGGTGGCAGCAGAGGGCAGAAGAGGAACAACTGCAGTTCTGGCACACAGTGAGTTCGTTGGTGAACAGCCTGTTTCCACACCGAGACACACGCAAGGCTAACCCTTCTTTGCAGTAAAGCCTTAACTTTGCTGCTTGGCTGGATCACCTGTTGGCCTGGCACTAGTAAAAAATCCAGGGAGATCCTCTTCCATGTGGCTCAATTTCAGATTTCCCACAAATGTCAAGTGCAGGAAGTCAGGAGTTCAAATGAATATGTGGGTTTATTCCGTGCTCTCTACAAGAATCTGAACTCCTAGTGGTCAAGGCAAGTTGACCACTGGTCAATAAGAGTCAGTGGAACTCAAGGTGGGCTGGACTTAGATCGCTTGTGGCCATGAAGACTGTTGACATGATCCCTCCCTCACCCTGGCCAATTCCTACCCAAATTTGGACTTATGTCAGTAGGTCCACCATTAGGATTGACAAACGATTTTCATTGGTCTCCTGAGCTTTGAGCCCCATCTGTCTTTTGGGAGCTCACTAACGCCGTCTCCACAACCACAACCACATGAAATAGGTGAGAAAGTCTGTGGCTGAGGATGCATCTGAACCTGGTTCTCCTCAGTCCCAGTCTGACATGTTTAATCTTACCACATCCCTTCACTAAGTCCCTTCCTTCCATCCTTATAAAAAAAAAACTAAGATTTTTAAGAAGCTGCAGGGGGAAAAAAAGGTTTTTCCCCCCATGGCTGAAGGGTAGACTTTCTAAGCTTCACTCTGCTACCAAGCCAGGAAAGGCTCAACATACCAGATCAATTCTCCCACCGCTTGCTGGGGGAGCGAGGCTAAAGACAAGCTCTGAGGCATCTCCTTGCCAAATAAATGTTGTGTGCAAGAACTTTGCCCTTCTTCGGCCTACGGCTTTCCGTCTTGCCAACGCCTGGCTCAACCGGCAGTCCCAAGCCCTCTGCGAGACCGAGTGAGGCTAGAGGTAAAAGCTCTGGATCGCCAAGGCTTAATCACTGCAGCAGTGAGCGAGCCTCTCACTTGGCTCTTTCTTGGCTGCTCAGAACCATCCTTCTCCCATTGTTAATGCAACAGCCATACCCTGCCTCTGCACTGAGTGAAAGCTAATTATAATAATTAACAGAGAACTCATGAACTTGTCAAACTGGTAATTATAAACCGCAGGGACTTTTATCATTAATAGACAGTGCTCACAGTAAAACAATGAAATGGAACCAAGGCATAAATGTTGCTTTTGATCAAAACTGTACTGAGTGGGATTGTCAGCTCTGCCCATTGGTCATCATGTAGTGGGGTCATCCTAGCCATTGTCTCCAGGCCCAGAGAGAGGCAAAGCAGACAGGCAAAAAGAGCCATTGTAGAAAGGACAGGGCAGGGGGCTGCGCTTCTTGGTGGTGACCAACCTGTAGCTTGACCGGCTCTGAATTGGCACCCTTCCCCTCACAGAGAGGTCTGGCCAGGTGAAGTGAGTCTCTGGGCTGGGCGAGGCACAGCGAGAGGGGCACCCTCAAACCAAGCCTGGAAAGTGGAACATCTTGGTTCATCAAGTCCATGCAGAGGAGGAGGAGGAGGCGATGGAGTCTCCTGAGATGCCAAAATGGATGTCCTGGATGGATCAGTTTGGAGAGAGACCAGATAGCATGGATGGAAGCCATTCCACGTGAAAAGGGTGGGGTGGGGTGGGGGGGAATAGAACTTTCCTATTTGTCCATGTCCATGCTGGGGGGAGGTAATTCCTTCCCCCTTTCTCCCTTTCCCTGAGAAGGTCCCCTCCTCCGCAGGCAGGCAGAGACCCAGAGCAAGGAAGCTCTCAGATAGAACCAGGCAGCCCAGTGATGAGAAGATGAGGCCTCTGCCTCCCACCTTGGAGGACAGAGGCAATTAAGGATGGAGGACATTCACCCACCTCCAAGCTGGAGGGTGTCTTGCTTGTACTCCTGCCACCTTCTGTCTATGGCGGAGCAAGGAAAGGTTCGTGGCCGTGTTTGTTTCGGGCAGGAAACACCCACAAAGGTGTTTATTTGCAGCAACGCTGTCCAAAATGCATCCATTCCGACCTCTGAAAAGGACGCAGCCCCACCCAGCCCCGACGAGGGTGGGAGGATGGCAGTGAAGCCCCCAGGATGCAGGAGCTTTCTGAAAGCCAAGCGCCAACCCCTCAGCTTCCTGCAGGGCCCCTTTCCGCTCGCTGTGAGAGGGGAACCTCTGACTTTTCTCAGGGAGATGGAGGCATTTCTTTTCAAAAACCCCCATCAGCAGAGATGTCATTATCCCTCAACTTTCGCTGCTTGTATTGTAAGCTTCCTCTCCTGGACGGTAAACAACAAATGGTTCTTTTCACCCAAGAGATAAGATTGTTTGTCTTCCAAAGTCACCGCAGTGTGTATGTGAGGCCTGGGATTGTTTGAATAATGAGTCTCCCGTAGAACGTATGTTTCTTTTTGTGTGTCCTTCTGGTAACAAAGATCTGAGATTTCCCAAGGCAGCTGTGGCTTCACCTACCGAGGAGGCTGTTTCTGAAGGGCAGGCAATGGCCCTGCCGGAGGAAGGGGGCTTGAGGCGGCGAGGCTGAAAGCAAACTCGTTCTGTCCAGACCCCCACCAGGAGCAGAGCAAACCGCACAGGCCACCCTCCTGCCTTCACCCCAACCGCTGCAGCCGATGAGCTATTGATTTGCAAGCTTAAAAAGAAGAAATGTGAATCTCGGAGCTGCTATTTTAAGCTTTCCCCAGGTTCAGGTTGAACTTTCCTGAACAGGGGTTGATGTTATGGTAAGCTAAAAGCATAAAGCTGAAATTAAGCCAGGCCCTCTGCCCAAGATTAGACAAACTTTGAACGTTAGTGAGTAAAAGTGTAGAAATATTCCAAGAGCTACAAAATCAACTGCCGCCTTGTTTTAGACCTTGAGAAGAGATGCTGGCATCTGACAATGCTCAGCTTGGACCGACAGTGGAGCAGGAAGCCATCTTATGACTCACCCCAAGGCCTCGGCAGGCAAGTTGAAGAGGATGTCTCCATCGGACGGCCCTCTGCCTGTAAGCCGCCCAAGGGAGGAAGTGAGAAGGCACTGATGGGACAGAGGGTTGAAGGTTGAGGGGTCCTGTTGCTTCTTCTGAGACCACTTAAGGGAGCAAAAATAACCCACCAAAGGGACCCCCGCCCCTTCCACATCATAGCAGTCGAAGGCCATCACTCTCACCACCCCTGAGTCAACATTTTGCACGCAACAAAACCATCAAAATGGCAACTGTCTTCATTTTTTAAAAAGGGCAGAGGCAAACACACATATAATTAATATTTTAGAAACAAATGTGAAAGAGCCCATATAATGTGGTGTCCCATTGAACAAAAGAGCTAAAGACTTCCTGAAATGCGGCCATCTGTTTCATCACTGCAATTAATCCCACCGTTTTTGTCCTTTCAGCTGTCCTGAAACTTTAGCCGGCCCCTCTTTTTAGGCAGGAGGTCTGTTGCATCACCAATTGTTCCCCCACAAGGCTTACTTATCTTAGTTATGCTCAAAATACCCAGGGATATTTCTTGACCCGCAGCCCTTTTTAAGCAACGGAGCCCAACGAGCAGTGGGGCTTGTCATGCAGCAAATTCAGCCATGAGCTGAGATTAGTAAGAACTTCCTTCCAAAGAAAACACAACCTTAGGTTAGCAGCAAAAGAAGGAGAAGCTTGAGATCGTAATGTGCCAACCTCAGAAAAAATTCATGTTTCCACCTCAAAACATTTATTTCATTTAAAGCATGTTGCCCTGTTCTTTAGTGCAAATGATCCTACAGCAGTTTACAAGGATCAGAGATGTGCACACCCACTCCCACTCACAGACACACACCAGGCGCATCAACTGGAGGTGGAATGTGATATCAGAGAAAAAATTATCTTTGGACTTGGATGTTCACCTCCCATTCTTTCTATCCACCAAACTCTAAAATGAAAAAAAGTTGGACAGGGAAGAAAGATTTCATCGAGAATTTGGGGGGGAGGAGGGTCGTCCTGCACAGGTGATCTAGAACTGGGAGGAACAGATCCAGGAATCTAGTTTGGTAGCTGAAAGGATACTAGGTTTAAATAAAGAATATACTTATTGGTAGAGCTATTTGATAATTTCTAAATGCCAACAGATGGTTTTGCCACTGAAACTTTTTATCCTTCTAAGCTTTTGGGATTCCCAGTCGATCTTTTGCTTCCTCTTCTGCCCTAGCTTGAAACTCCTGGAGACTGGCGGGGTGGGGAGATGGGGGGCACATCCTTCACTTGGTGCTCCATCACACGCTGGGGTTCATTGGCTTTCTCTGCTCTGTTGCAGCCCCCTAAGTGGCTGCATTTTGGAAGCCCCTGAAGGTTGGGTGGAGAGGACTACTTTCGTACATGAGAGCATCAGGACATTTAAAATGCATTAAGGGATTCCAGCTTTGAAGTGGAAAACATTCTGGCTAATCAGAGAAACAACTTTTCAAAGGATTTGTGGGAAGGGTCTTTACCTTCAAGCTGGCTGGTTTCTCCCGTGGATAGTTCTATGAATAAAACATCCATCTCCCAATTAAATCTTGATTTAATTTCTTTCTCTTTTTTTCCCCTAAAACTGATGAACTTGACTGGTTTCACAAAAGACAATGAACATTAGTATTCTTTTGTGTCGCAAAATCCTGGAGGAACAAGAGACTTTGCATAATCGCTTGGTCCTCCCACCCAAACCTCCTGAACTCTCTGGTGATTTGGAGGATTAAAGGGGGAACGGAGACTATTCTTCCTGGTGACAGAGACGGTCTCTTGGCCCTCAGCCCGTGACTCTGGCCAGCCTCTCGGCCACGGAGAGATGGAGGCATCCTGGTGAAGAATGAGCAAAGAAGACATCTGGAAACAAATGCCCCCATGATTAGCCAGAAGTGTGCTGTCCCAGCCAGTCTATGGGAATTGGATAGTTACTTAGAAATTATGAGCTGTCCCCTTAAGGGAATGCTTCGTGGTAAATGTAGTTAAAGGTATCCTGGGAAATGTAGTTCATGTCACATGGCCACATCTGTAATCCTGATTGGTCACTAAATTGACCCTTGAGGGGTTGGAGGAGGCTTCCCTCTATTCTTGCCTGGACTCATGAACTGATAGCAGCTTTTTTACCGCTACAAGATGGGTTAGGAGATAACCATCTTTCACTGCAAGGCAGATATACCAAGAATTGGTCATAAAAGAAGAACTTCGTCACAAACATGAGTTATGAGGATACCTGATGAACCAATAAAAGTTCTTTGATATGGACGTCTTGTTGAGTTATCTCTCTGCATCTGTACAGTTTATAAATCCACCTCTGTACAAGATACAGAAAAAGAAGAATAACAAAGATTGTTCTTGTTGTCCAGCTGGTCCATATCAAGTTGCTGCCTACCAAGAGCCGCAGCCACGGCTCTTATGATATACTCAGAAGGGCAGCTCATCACCATCCATCAAGAGATTTCTCCTCGTGTCACAGCTGTGAAATGAGTCCAACCAGGAAAGCTCCCGAGCGGGACCTCTTTGGCCAAAATCAAGGACCATCAAAGCAACTTTCTTTGGCAGCACCATCAGGTTCTGAGGTTCATTTCATTTTCCACAAAAGTGATTTTACCAAATGGAGAGTTACTCTTTTAGTTGCTTAACCGGCCAAAGCAGCTGGCCAAATTGTTAGAAACCTATGTAGTTAAATAAGGCAAAGTTACTTACTCAAGGTGTAATTAGATCTAGCAAGACTGCAAGCTAAGCTGAAGGAATTTAAACTGCATCTTTTTTTAAAAAAAAAATACAGAATTAAAAATGAAGATTTATGTTTCAATTACCGTTTATGACAAAAATAATATTTTGAAAGGAAGGATGTACACTTCCCAACACTTCTATAATGGTGAAGCTTACCATTACTAATTTTATGCCGTTTACTTTGTTTTTATTTGTTTACTTAGCAAATTTATATGGGCACCCATCTCATAAGAAGTAATTATTAGTCTCAATAATAACCACATTACCAAATGGTAGAATTCTTTCACACTTTGTCGGAGTTCAGGCATAGCCAGCTCTTCTTTAAGAGAAGAACTAACTAGAAGCCTCCCTTCCTCATTTCTTTTGAGGTTCCCCGCCAACCAGTAAATGAGAGGCTGGCCTTTCACTGCAGTTGTCTTCCAGAGCAGAGTCTCTTGACCTGTGCAGGCAAATCCAGCCGAAGACGACTCTTGCTGCATCAACCAAGAATGACCTCCTATTGCTGGCAATGGTCTTTCAGGGACACAAGCCATGCTCTCTCTCTCTCTCTCTCTCTCTCTCTCTCTCTCTCTCTCTCTCTCCATCCCCTTACTGAAGTCAACTTCTTTTCATGGGATCGCAAGTACAGTAGGCTCCCAAGGCTTCATCCACAGATCATACCTCCACAAGGACATTGCTTCTCCAAGCCTTCCTTATAGGAACCTATGATAGGAGAAGGACCAGCAGAGCCCGGGGAAGGCGTGAAAAGAGGGATCGTTTTAGAGTTGTCATGTAGTCACAAGTTCACACCACCCTCCTTGAATGCCATTGATCCTTATCTAACTCTATAACCAGGCGCTGACCATTGGTTGAGAAGATGCCTGTGCAAAGGCTTTTAGCAATAAATCCGTTAATTTGAACCTTCAGGTGTGGACCTGGTTCCCCCCCCCCCCCATGAATGAGATCATTGGTCTGTCTCATTAGCTTGACTGGCAATGGCCTTCAGGGATCTCAAGCAGATAGAGAGTCATCCATGAACAGGAGATTTGAGTCGCACCTCCTGCAGTCACTCATTCTTGGGGACCAGCTCAAAACCGGTGAATTTTCCTGCTGCTCCAGAAGGAAGACATTCGTGGTGCGAGATGCCCTGTGATGGGTTTGCCTGTCTCACTCGCTTAGATGTTAAGCCACCAGCTGTTTCTGTAGGAGGGGAGTGCTGTGGATTTTAAAAATGAAAGCCTCTGATCTGGGATCCAACGTTTTATTCCCCTTAACTTCACCACCATCCTTTTCCCAGATTCCCCAGTGTCGAGTATAAACCTTTTGCTTGTTTCCAATTTTACCTCCATCTGTCTGCCTTAAAAGGACTGGAAGATTTACAATCTGGCATGATTGATAAGCATTTCTGATGCCTGATTTATAAGAGGTAGCTGGTGATTTTGGACGGGTAGGTTTAGGTGTGATTTGATTTTGATGGATGGAATTTGCTCTTATGAATGCAGAGTCTCATCAATGCCCAATTTGAAGTGAACAGCCATGTGATGGTCCTAAATATCTGCAAAGCTTTGGCAGCTTCAGATTAGAACACTAGACTGTTCTAATGTTTGGAAACAATCATGTTGCATCCAAAATAAATAAAAATAAAACTGCAAACCTGGAGGGAGGGAGGATAAATGGAACCAATCTTTAATCATAATTGGGAGACTTCAAATGTAATTTCCTTTTCTTTGAGCCAACATAAAAGTCTCCTGTTACAAATAAAGCCAAGAGCTAAAGCAGGTATCGTATGCAAATACATGTCACCTCCTTCTGAGATGTCCAAAATGAGAAGCAGCCTCGGAGATTCCAAAATTTGCTTTGGAGGAGGTCTACGTGACCTGCTAAAGTGTGCAGCACCGGGGCTTCATTTGCAAGGTTGTGTTTGTGCAAAGCGTTGTTTCCTGTTGAATCACACCAGTTTGTAAAGTAGTGTGATGGCCCGGGGCATGGCACAAAGGCAGCACTGTCAGATACTCAATAAGAATCCCTTTATTATCTCCAACTTTGTTCCCAATGTCCAGGTTCCTTCTGGCTGGAGAAAAACTCTCCCAGGAACAGCCTCTGACTGCAGAAAATTAAGTCCAAAACAGGGTAAACACAAACTATGACTTAAAGTCCAAACAAGCCAAACTTGTCTGGCAGGGCAGGAGCAAGAATTTCAGACTTGAAAGCACGGCAAAAGATACTAGGAACACAGATAAGCAATGACAACACACAAGATAAAGTCAAGTTTGCTCCCAACAGCCTGCCGCATGCAGCTTGCCTTTTTTATACACTGTGTTCCCAGCTGCAGCTAATGAAGGGAATCAGGGCCCTTTCCTCCCCCATAAGCCACACCACCCACGTTGCTCCCTTCTCCCTTCCTCCCTGCGTGCTCTAGGATGAAGAGGGGGTGGGCCTGGGTCTTCCTCTGAACCCCCTCTCCCTTGTTCTCCCTCTCTCCTGCTCTGCCCAGCCGGACTTTACCCTTCCCCAGTTTCTTCCACAGCCAGCAGAGCCACACTCCCACACCCCGTCAGCTGTTCATCTTCCTCCTCAGATTCAGACTCCGACAGGGGCATGACAGGTAGAAGCCAAAACTCAAAGGCAACACTCTGCCATCCACCAGGGTCTCAGAGGCAGAATCCGCCATACTTTGCCGCCTACCAATTTTGGCTATGGTGGAAGTTAAGCTCCCTTTTTGCTGAGCCCTAATGAGAATCTGGTTTCTCTTGCCCAAGTCCCTTAAAAGGCTGTTTCTATTATTACAGTCTGGACATGAAAGTGTCTGTTAAGCAGAGGAAGCCAACCTGGAAAAAAGAAGGCACTGATGTTTTTCCTCCCCGTTTAGTCCTGGGAGTGAGGAGATTTGGAGGGGAAGGGGCTCCTTCACTGACACAAGAGTCATTCTCAAAAGGTGATAATTATGTGGAATATAGAAATGGCCTCCAGTGAACAGGCCACCAATGGCTGCCTCCAATCTTCCGCTGGATCAATTCTGGACGAGATGTTTCAAGTGGGCTTGCAAATAGAGGCAGAACATTCACTGACCTCTTTGCTCCCCGACACTCCAGAAAAAAATGAGGTCTGCAAATGGTATAAATTGCCATGTGGGAAATGCCTCTTAAACTTTCCCCCCTTTTCTGCACCAACGTTCAGAGAGAATTCAGCCCAAAATATTGTGTAATCAAAATTACCCACCCGGGAGTCCACAGGCCCCTCCTTTACTTTGTAGCCGAATCCCATTTGCAATAAATGAGATTAATTTTCTAGATCAGGAACGAAATCTGCGCTGGCTCGAGCTCCGCCTGCCGCCTGCTTGCCATGAAGCTCCTATTCTGTTCAAAGAGAACGGTGCCCCATTTTCCTAACGCAAAGAGGCTGTGATGGGTCAGCCCCTCTAGTTTCATTTCCACCCGTGGACAGGTGATATTGTCCCTGAGGTTCCGTAAGGGAAGGAGAAGAAAAGATGGCAGCTCTTTTAGGGCCACCCAGAAGAGAGCAACCACCTGCTATTCGTCTTTCAAGGTGCACTGAAGTTCCATTAATGGGAACTTCTTAGTGAACTCCAACTGAGTTTGTGCTGGAAAAATACACCAAGGTGTCGGTGAAGAAGACACCAACGAGACCAACTGTGCCAAGGTGTTCTCTCTGTAGCAGCCCACCAATTGTTTAAGGTGAGAAGGGCACTGACGGAGGACATTTGAACATCAGAGATGCTTGGCCTGCCCAGAACAGGCTGGGAATATCATGTCTCCAGCTCCTTTTCCAGAATGGTCATGTTAAAAATCCATTGCTCTCGAGGCACCACAGCAGGATAACGATCTAGATCAATTCAACTCAACCATGCGGCAGAGTTGGGAGGGACCATCCCCTTGATTAATCCCTGCCCCATTGCACTATATTTTGCCCAATACCTGTGCCACTTTGGCACACCTGGCCAGCAGGCATCCCTTTGTGAGGACACTTTCCCCAGAGAATATCCGTCTTTTGAAAGGCTTCCACTGAGCTGCTGAAAGAAGTTCACGAAAGAGTGCTGGGTTTTCTGTCTAGCTCGATCTAAATATTTATAAGCAACTTTTGAGGGTACATGACCCCCTTGGACCTCTTCTGATGAGCTGCCACTAGAAATAGTGCAAAAACAGACCGGGTTCACCAGCGACTGCCACACTCCTCTCAGAGGTAGAAGTGAGGAAGAGCCCCCCAGAATTTAAACGAGAAGACGACTCGGCAATTAGGATGCTAGATGTAAATCCATCCAATAACCGAGAAGGGGGAAGCATCCAGCCAGCAAAGTTAAATGCAGATTCAATTAGAAATTTCACTGAAATTTCAAATTACAGCTATTTTTTTCAAGCGACAGAATTACGTTGTATTACAGAAAAAGTGACAGGTAATTTGGGACCCTAAAGATTTCTTGGACTCTCTAGTTAATGGGGAGTTTAGCACCAATTCCACTGTAATTTGCACTTCTGAGAAACCGTGTTATTATAAAGTCAGAAATCTCCGACACTTTCAACTCCAGGATCTGCCAGGCTTAAGATGACCAGGAATTGAGAAGGCCTGAGTTCAAAGGTCAATAATTTCAATATCTGAGCCTGTGCAGCTTCCAAGAGCTGGCATTCCAATTGAAGACTCGAAAATTGGAGGTGACATTCAGAAGTCTCTGAAAATTATAACCCTGACTTTCTCCTTGAAAAGCTTATCTGAATCCTAGCTCATCCCTTGATGAGGTTACTGAAAACGCATTCTTTTCGGAAGACTTGAGAAACACCAGGTGGTACACAAAACACTCTGTTACTACACAAAAGGAGGAAACATGGACGGGACCAACAGAAGCAAGGGGCACCAGTGATCCTGGCTGAAATTTGCCAGGCCTCGGCTGCATCGCACTCTACATTCTCCCACTGGGTCTTCACCCCACATCTGCTCAAAAAGCCACCTAGATGTTCCACATCCTCAGCTTTAAAACTCAGTAGACACTCAACGCTGATGAACTTTTACACCTTCTGAGTTTGACTCAGAGTGAGACACAGGTGGAGTTTTCCTACTTCACCATCCTCCAGGAAATAGTTTGGTGTAAGACTTCACGCATGGAACAGGCTCAGCCATTCTATTTTGCAAGCAGCTTGTACAATCCCATCAGTGGTGGTGCACTCAACAGACCACGGCTAAGCAGGTCCATAAGTATTGGGTGCAAACCAACTTCTACTTTCACTGGGAATCAGATGGTCCCGTTTCATGGCAATTTAAGACTTGGTGAGAAGCCCTAAGCCTGGAAGAGACCTGAGGTTGGATTCTTGGAACTGCATTGCCAAGCGGAGAGTGGAAAAGGACTTGCTCTCTGGCCGTTCTGGGAGTGCCAACAGACAGATGCCCATAAACTGACTCTGCTCAGGAAGGGTCTGCATTTGGAGGGCTGAGCCCCAGGACACCATTCCTTCCCCCAGGCCTCCATCAACATTAGCAGCTGCCCTGCAGCTCCCAATTGGAGAGGAGAAGGGTTGGGTTGCAGGACTGAAGTCCAGCCTAAAATCCCTCTATTTCTTCCTGGGCTGTGACTGTAAACTCTACAAGCCGAGACACCCCCCCCCCCCGGCCCCGCCCGAGCACGCAGCTTGCCATCCTGTTTGAAAAGGGCCTCCCACGTTTTCCATTTTCTCATTGCTTGAGCTCACACAATGCACTGCAGACTACAGGCTCCAGCCCAGCAGGTTCTGTAATTTCAGGCTTGTAATATCAAACCTCAGCCAATGCCGGCTACAGAGGCGGCTTAGCCTGGGCTCTTTCACCCAGAACGCGCTTTTCCTGCTCAGGATCCGTCAAAACGAACAACAGGCCATTTCGGGCAGATGAGGCCCCCACCGTCCCACATGGGCAAAAATGGTCCTGCTGGGCACCTGAGTGGCTTCAGGAACAGTGGTCAACCTTCTCATTTCACAACCTCTTACGAGAGGTCAGGGGAGAAACCTGATATTTTACACTTTAAAAGATATTAGAGTAAAATCAGTGTTAATTACTAGGGGCAGAGAGGACTCCCCGGGAGGTAATAAGGCCATTAATATTGTACAAGGAAACAACTCTTGTCTCATTTCCTCGCTTGGCTCTTGTCCCACAACACCCTCCTTGGCAAGAGGCGGGCAGTCCCTGCCCCTTTCTGCACAAGCCACCAGCAGCCGTGCCCAGGGGGACTTGGTCCCCCAGAAGGGAGAAGGGCCAAACCAGGAGAAAAATTGCTTCGTTCCTCCTGGCAACAAAGCTTCTCTCACAGAAAAGGCTCTTTGTCAACCTTGCCAAAGCCACCTGCCCTCCCGCTTCCTTTTCTCCTCCTCCTGCCCGTCTTTTCATTGGTTTCCTTCGAGCAGAATGAAGCCAGAAGCTCTTTGCTGGCTAAGCAAGAAGTCTTCAGGCCCACAATTAAATTAACAATGGAAGCAGCCCCGTGAAGCATTGATTGGAAATTTAAAATCACTTCAATACCTGGTCTGGGGAGCCCTCCCAGTGTTATGAGAAGGAGAGGCCTGTCAACAGCTACACCTGGAGCTTCCACAGAAGAGGAGAGCGCAGTTCCCCAGTGGTGCCCACAAGCAGGATGGAGGCACTGCCCTCCTGCCCATTTCATGGGGCTTTCCAAGGGGTGGGGGGATTCCTGGGTCTCTCTCAGCAGAGGGGCACTCCCCCCGCCCCTGCACAATTCAGCAGAAACTCTGCTGGCACAAAACCTGCCGCCTCTTTTGCCATCCCAAACTCTCCTTCCCGTCCGTCTCTGCAGTCACCAGGCGTCGCTTCAAAGTAATGAGTGAAAAAGCCCAAAGTGAGCCTGATTCTGGCCCTGCTGGGAGAAAAGGGGGAAAGGCTGCTGTAAAAGTGAGGCGGCCCAGGTGACTTAAGCCAGTCCCACCCAAGGTGCAGAGACCATATAAAAGAGCACAACGGAACAGGCCCAGCCAGCTCTCTTTGCAGAAACAAGATGGCAGCCCCAGAGACCCCCCCAGCCCACCCGTATTAGTTTCCCCTTCAAAAGCCCAAGAGGCAAAGAAGCGGCAAGTTGGGCAGGATCAATGGAGCAGAGTTTCTCTGCAAGTGGCAGCGACTCCGCTGAGGGCTTCAGGTGCACCTGAGCTCCTGTGGGAGACGGAGAAGGTCCTCCTGGTGAGTCTGCACCGACGCCTCAGGAGTTCTACCGTGGCTCCCCTGGTGTGCTTCCTTCTCCACGCTGTTAATTGGGTTGGTGAAAGACTCTTCTTCAAAGCCCAGCAAAAGCCGGGCGTTTTACTCCTGCAAGATTTTGCCTTTGGGCATTCTCAGTCTACGAGGCTTTACCTAGCTGGCCTCCTTCATACCACAACCACAAGTGTATTTGATCCCACATCCATCGCTTTAAGTGAAACTCTGCAGTCAAATCACTGGTGATCAGCCAAACTCAAGGCTGGCCTATCTGGGCTGCAGAACCAAAGCAACCACTAGATGGCAGCAAGGGACACAGATCGCTCCACCTCATTGCTGCCACCTATTGGCCACCAAGAGCTTTCACAGCTCAAATAGGATGGCCCTGGGCAACCTGATGGGGTGGAGGCGCCCATGAACTAAAGTGAGAGCCTTGAGAAACGAAAAGGGAGAAAGCACATCATAGACAACTTGGCAATCCTGGGTATGATTAAATTTGTCCAGCATATCCAGCCCGCTAGGAGGTGGTAGGAAGATGGAATATGCAAACATAAGAGAGGCCATGTTTGTTTGTTTGCTTGCTTGCTTGCTTGTCTGGCTGCTCCCTGCACAGCCCACTCAGTTGCCAAGCTGACTTGTTTATCTCCCTGAGCAAAGGCTGGGGAAGCTCATAATAGAAGCCCTTGTGTGCTGAAGAGGCAGGTCTGCCTGCCAAATCCTTCTATTTCCTACCCACCTGTTGTTGACTTCCCACTTCCGCTGCCCCTCACCTAACCACGGTAATTGTTCCTTGGCGCCCAGTTCCATTCTTCCCCGGCCCCTTCAGCCTTCCACTCCTGAGCAGAGAAAAACATTAGCTGCTCGGGTGGCTTGAGTGCTTTGCATGAAAGGGATTGTAAGGCATCAAATTAACTGTGAATGATCCAGGTGTTTGGGGCAAAGTGGAGGGCAATGTTAGCATGTCAGAGCAGAGGGTGTCGACTCGGTTGCCCTCCAGGAAAAGAGGGAAGAGCGCTTCCCAAATTCTGGCAAAAGAGGAGAATGTTTGGGATGAGGGCAGAGCTGCAGGAGGGATCCTGTTCACTTGGCTGCAGCTTGAAACGACAAGCGGCACCAGAACCAATGCAGCCGCCTCCTTGGCAATATTTGGGCGGGGGGGGCTGCCAAGATAGCCACCCAGTCCTCTGAAAGCAGCATCTGATGACGTCCCAGGAGGCTACTTTCCATTGAGTCCTCCTTAAGGCCCAAGCCTTAATGCCAGCCTAAAGAGAGAGTTGTACTGCTACTGCTCGGATGCCCTCCCGGTGCCCTCAATCCATCTAATGGACTCCCTCCGTTTGTGTGCTTCTGTTGGGATTCACCTTGTCAGATGTTACCAGGGCATCCAACAAGACAGGGTTGGCTCCTTGACCATGAGCATTGTTCGCTCAGTTTCACAACAGTGGCGCTCAAAGATTTTGGCACAACCTGGAGCTGCTGAGCTGAGAGGAAGAGAGGAACATTCGGAGCCCTTTTCTGAGCAGAGCTGCCCAGCCTCTGCAGCGTCTCCTGGGTCTCCCGAGCAGCACCTGAGCATGGCTTGTGAGCCCTCCAACCTTCCAGCTGAGCAGCCTCAAGCAAGCCGCAGGCCCTGGTCCCTTTGGCTTGTGTGGCTCAGCTGCCAGGCAAGGCAAGGTGGGGACAGGCTCTCCTGGAAGAGGCCCTTTTCTCCCACCTTTGCAGCATCACCTGTGCTTCTTTCCAGCAAAGGTGCAGCTCCTTCTATTTTCTGCAAGATTCAGAGTTTCCTAGCTGGTTTCTTCCACTCCTTTCTTGCTGACTCCAAGTGGGGAAGAAGCTGACCCCCATCAGTTGGGGTTGGCTGGTTGGCAGCCAGGGAGCTGATCCTATTAACCCTTTGCAAAAACCAAAGCCAATGCAAACCCTTCCCCGTTATACCTCGGTTGAGGAGGGGAGATGTACGTGGACGCTCCTGAGACAAGCTCTGGCAAAGTTGAAAGGGTGTGTGTGTGTGTGTGTGTGCGCAATGATCTCATGATGAAGAAACCAGGGGAAACGATGAATCCACAAGGATCAGGGGTTAGGAAAACATTCCGGAAGTTCCCCTTGACAAGCTGCCATATTTAATAAATCTCTCTTCGGGGCCTCTCAGCTACACATGCGCCAAGAAGTTTGCTGACTTCTCACAGTGCGGCTGTCAGGCCACAGTGGCCCAAGCATCAGAGAAATGGAAATTGGTTGTGGGGGATTCCTTAAAAGCCCCCACCCCTTCCAGCTTTGCAGTCACAGAGCCCCGTTTTGGTGGACTCTCAAACAGAAGAATACGTTAGTCAGCACAAAGCAACCAATCGCCTGTTCTGACAACATATGCATTGATTCAGATGCCCAGCGGGCTTCTCCGGGGTAAGTTTTGAAATAACTCCACTGGTGTTCAGTCATGCCAGGTGAGGCCATGGGGATTGGGGCACAACCCAATTACGAGTCCTTTGTTGAGCATAAGTGCGCAGAGAATTTCCAAGCTGCGCTGGAGCTCCACTTGCAAGGACCTCTCCTCTCCAGACCTTCCCTTCACACCGTGCAAGGAAGAAGGAAGCCTCCTCAGGAAGAGGAGAGGAGAAGGAGAAGGTCGCCTCCCTTCTGCTTCTCTGGGGTGCTCCTAGTGGCATCAGAGCAAACCAAGTGCAGATAACCAACTTATCCCAGGTCGTTTGGAAAGACTCCCATTCCGTCTTCTAGTGACACCATCCAGATATCATCTTTGCAACAGCAGTACGAACAATGATCTTCTCACTTGGTTGGGTTTTCCAAGGACCACAGCTGACTTTGCCTCCAGCCCTGCAGTTTTTATCCTCTGGATGCATCTCCGACACAACATCCACCAATAGCCAGTTCCTGCATTGGAAGACATTAACACAATAGTTCAGAGGAAGCACATTTTAGGATGCGGAATGTGAATAATGGCTCGGATACAGAGAGAAATCATTAAATCAATAAATAGGAGAGAGCGGCCGCTGCAATTTCTAATATCCCACAGAAGACAGAAGTGTTAAATCATGCCCACAGTGTGTTTTGGGTGTGCAGAACACAAATATAATCTTGTGTACAACTTCTGTTGCTTCATACTCAGCATGAAATGGGCAAGATCAGGACTGGGAGAGGAAAAACTGACTGGTGAGTTTAGGTTGCTCAGGAGATTTTCCATCGGTCCACACATTCCTCCCCTTCCCCTTCCTCTCCTTCAGCTGCTGAGCCAGTGGCTGGGTCCTTCTGAAGAGGCTACTCGGGCCTCAGCCTGGCAAGGCCTCCTTGTTGGGGAAGGAATCAGAAAAGGTCACAATGGCAGCTGCAATCATCAACGTGGCTCTCCCCCCAGGGCACATTCTTCCCTCCTTGCCAAGGGAGGCAAAGCGAAGATGGCCTCCTTCTTCCCATGTCCACCACACACAGGTGTCGACGGGTCAATGGGCGGACTCAGGGAGAAGACCCCCATTTCTTATTCCCTGCAGGGAAGCCTACATGGCATTCTTCCCTCCCAAATGCCCCAAACTCCTTCTCCGCCCCCCCGCCCCCCCAACTGCTCTCGTTCACTTCCACACGCCGGGCTCTGCCATGCCCCTTGCCTGGGCCCTGCGGCCTCCCTGCACCCCTCCAGCATGAACCGAGCCCTTCTCCCATCCGCAAGCCCAGATAGATCGGGAGGGAGCACCGGATGAAGCAAACACCCGGCTCACATTTGACCGTATATGACTTGAGTAGCTTATTTTTTTAAAAAAATAAAATTCTACCTTCTATCTTTTGCTTTATTGAATTGGTCCTAAAATGTCCTCTCCCCAGAAATGGTATATAAAGTTTGATTAAGTCAATAACCACGTCTGAGGAAGGGCGTTGGAGGCTTCTCATTTCTAGTGTGCATGAGCACGAAGTTGTGGCATGACACTTAGAAGCCTGTTTCATAGCCTGCAGCTGCCGAATTATCTTCTGAGCGGATGATAACACCCTGGGAAACAATTATTTTTTTTACACCGTACCACAAAGAATGACGGCCCTTGTGGTTTCCGATTCAAAGGAAGGCCATTGTGCTGAGATGGAGCTGCAGCCACCGATCCTTTGAGTAACAAGTTGGGCCCTGCAACGTATCCCGTGTTTTGCCAGTCAAGCGGGCAAGACAGCACCTGACCAGGTTGCTGGTCCTTCTCCCTTCCAACTGTGCGGGCTCTCCTTCATGTTTTTTGATGTGCTTCTACTGCTATTTCTGAGGCCCTCCAGGTCTTTCTGTAGCCACCCAACCCTTCTTTCCAATCTAAGCTTCAGCTGCACAAGGATCACAGGCCACACTTGGTTGGCTGGGCACAACGTACATTGGCAAAAACCAAACAAGCCACCTTCTGGCTTAATGCAATGCTCAACCCAGCCTGTGTGACTGAGAGATGAGTAGAATCCCCTCACCAGTAGATGGTAAGAAATGCAAGCAGAGGAGAGATATGCCCAGGCCAGAGGTCTCCAAGCTTGGCGACTTTAAGGCTTGTAGACTTCCAGCTCCCAGAATTCTCCAGTCTAGGAGTTGAAGTCCACAAGTCTTAAAGTTGGCAAGCCTCTTGGTGCCTGATCGGCTCCGTTCTCTCTGGCTGTCCCTTTTGCCCTTTAGCAAGGACCCAGAGCCACAGGCAGAGAAAGGAGACCCATCTGGGCTATTCGCTTTTCCAACCATCCGGAGTCTTCTTTTCCAAGGAGGTGAGACCAGCCGGTGTTCCCTGGAATGGGAGTGAAAGGGAGAGAAGCCTAGGCAGGCCTAAGGGCTGGACTCTAGGTAGGGAGGGACTCGACTTCCCCTCACGCCCAGGTACCCTGGAATCTGCAGAAATGCCCCGTCCACCTGCCTTACCTGGCATTGGGGCTTCCAAAGGAAGGAATCTCCAGGGGGTCCTGGCTCTGGCTATTCCACCCACCTGATGACTTGGGGCGTTTCCTGGCTTGCTAAATTTGCTCTCTTGCCACGAGAACGCCTGGAGGGAAATGCCCCCCCCGCCCCTGCTTGTATTCTGTAAGCCAGAAAGTGCCTCTTTTAAACAAATCATGGCATTAAACAATGGTCTGTTTTAATCTTGGCCTCTTTTCCAAGTGACTGAGCTTGCACAATACGCTAAGCCAGTAACGAGGTTCGCTGTGTTCATCCTAAACTTAACGGCCCAGAAGGCTCCTTTGACTGGGGATAATCCAGGTCAGTGATGCTGAGCTCCCCTTGCCCCCATTTTTACTTTTCATTTTTTGCTTTCCTCTCTCACAAAGTCACCCTTTTCAAAGGAGCTCAAGAACGTTCCCACTAAAGCGGAATCCGGATAATCAAACCCTACCCAGCTCTCCCTTCCCCCGGTCTCACCGTAGCGGGGAGGCCTCCCGCCTGGCTTAGCATAATGAACTTTGATTGAGCCGTTCTTTACTTGGTTATGATGGCTGCTCTATTGGTATTATATCGCTATTGACTTCCACTCCTGTCATTTATGGGCCTGATGCCTTAAATGAAATGCTATTCTATCATTTGTCATGTGCTCCGTGAAGACTTTCTTCTAAAATTGCTTAAATAAACCAACCAATAAGAATCTCCCATTTCTCGTTAGGAATTTCTTTAAGTTCCCAGTGGGAATTGAGAGAAAAGCCATCATTTCATCAGAAGGCAGGCTGAACCTGACATAATTAGAAACCCCACCAATTGGGGTGGGGGCAGGGGAAGGTCCCTTCACTGTGCCCTTCGGTTAACCATTGGCATACAGTGTGCAATCCTTCTTCACTCTTCCCATTGCTTTAACAGATAATAATAAATATATAATGATCATTGATGGATTAAGATGTAGATTCATGAATCTCAATTCCTGTCTTTTTCACAGTGGCTCTGTCTGGGTACAATTCCCACAAGTCACCAAAACTTCACAGATGTTCATTTTATTAATGTTCTCATTTGATAAGCTCCATGTTCCATTTGCCAGGTTGGCACAAATACAGCCACTCTGGCTCAGAAAACGAGGCTTCTGCTGCTGCTGTTCTCTGCAGCCATGGGGCCCGAGGAAGAATTATGGCCACAAATATTTGCATGGCCCCAATTAAACTGGTCCTGCAACATAAAAGGCCCCAGTCAGCTGCAAACTCAAAGCCAGTTCCAAGAAGAGGCGATGTTGTGGTGCGCGTCCTGCTCCGTCTCGGTGGCACAGACAGTCAAGGACCTGACCCCATTGTGTTGCGTTGTGACCACTCAGCACCTCAGGAAATAGCTGGATTCCTCTTTTGGTTGAAATCCTTTCGAGAAACGTGTTGCGGTAACACAGCCATGGGGTGGGATGTGGTCTTTTGTGCTTGGCCCTGAAGAGAGGTAGAAGTAGTGGTGATGGTGGTGGTGGTAGCACCATAGAATATGCAGCACTAAAAGGCTGCCGCCTCCATTAGCTGGCCAAGCCTTTTGGAGATGGACGCCCCAAAGGGCATTTCCAGTCCTCTTGGTGGCATGATAAAATCACCGGGAAGATCGCATGACAGATACATGATAATTACATTGTTGGCCTCTTTGCTTTGCCTTTGAAGAGCCTAACAGCCATTAACTCCGCACTGAGCCTCCTTGCTGCAAGGGGCCGGCCAGCCAGCCAGCCGAAGGCTTCTTCTCCAGCCAGCCTGGGGTTCGCAATAATTTTTCTTCCAGCAGATCGTGAGCAATCATAATCAGCACTTTGGGTATCCATATCTCTGTGTTGGACAAGGGGGGCGGGGGGTGGGGGCCTTGAAGAAATGAAGCTGGGTTTAATTTGGGGGGTGGGCGGTTTTGCCCAGGTTCCACTTTCCTCCCTTCCCATCTGGAGCTTCTTCTGCCCAGCTCTGCACATTCGCTGGTTTCAGAAATGAAAGCCCACAAGAAAATGTATAGGCGTCGTTTGAATTTCTCCTAATCCACCTGATTTGCAAGCAATTTTGGCTATTACGGACACTTTTGTACGCAGGTTTTACCCGTTGTATGTTTCTTGGTAGCCACGGGACTAATGGCATCGCTTTTTTGTAGATGAGACCTTTGTGCCTAAACTAAACCTTCCCCCCCCCGAATACGTTCCTTTTCCAGCAAGCCGCAGTTAGCAAGCCCAACCTGGGGGAAGCAGAACCTGCGATCGATTGCAATTGGGCAGGGAGGGGCAACTGACATTCCCTTGAAAAACAGACCGGGGGATTTTTCTTCCCCACCCGGGTTAATGGCTCTTCTTTTGCCTTTTGGCAGGAGCGCATCAACTTCAGACTGCAGGATGGGGAGGAGGAAGGGCAGTGGGGCTGACATTTTCTTTCCCCATAGCCTGATTGGTCAGGGGCTGAAATAGTAGCTGCTGTTGCTAAGCAGCTGTTAATGTCATTCACACCAGGAGCTGTCCTTCATCCCCCAGGTCAGGCAGGTACCAAGCTGAGGCTGCCTGGCGAAAGTGGACTGGAGAGACAAGCGAGGCCTTTTCTCCCCCTCCTTGACCTCTGCGGAGGAGGGGGAGGGGGAGGAGGGGGGGCTGGGTGGTGGTGGGGGATGCTGTTTTGCAAATGCCTGGCTGACCTTTTTTTTTTCCATCCACAAACCAACCCCAGTTTTCTTCTCCTGTGACTTTGGAATCACAGCCTTTCCTTTTATCTTTAGGAAAATAGCATTATTTGCCAGCTTAGTCATTCTTCAGCCTTGATCATTTCCAGAACTCCAATTTCTGGGTGGAAAATAGATGCATTTGGTTCCTAATGCGTATGCAAATAAGTCCGTGCATGTGAGAAAAGCAAGAAGCTCTGTGGTGGGCAGCCTGGGGCTTCACACGTGCTACAGCAACTCGCTCATCTGAGTTCATACGAGAGAAGATTATAGGCTAACGTTACTTTCTTTGAATAACTTTAACCCAAGAAGCAACGTTTCACAGGGAGAGCAGTTCTGTCCTAGAATAAATAGGCTTGATATATAAGGGAAGGTTCTAGCAAGGCGTTAGGTAGAGACTGAGAAGGCATTTGGCACTAGTTGGCTTGCCTGTGTTGAAGAGCATCAAAAACATGCTTAGACCCAATTGCAAATCCTGGAGCATGGAGAGGCAGGTAGAAAGTTCCTCAAAATATTCCCAGGTGCCTCGTTTCCAGGCAGAAGATCTCCAGGGCTGCTCCCA
Organism: Pseudonaja textilis; assembly: GCF_900518735.1. Next base: position 10,030,008 of record NW_020769350.1, read on the forward strand.
TCCCCAGAAAGGAGCCTGTCTCCCTGGACCTGACCCCATCATCAACGTTGGGTGAGTTCCTCCGCTCTTCATGTGAAGGCCAGTTGAAGCTGCTGGCTCTCCTTTGCATTACTAGCCATTGTCTCTGGGATCAAGAAATAATCACCTCCTGGGAAAATCCATTAAAGGGGACAGTAAGGTCTACTGTGCATTGACTTTTAGGAGTCTCAAGCTAATGATCAGGTTAGTGGCAGAATGAGGGAAAGCTCATCCCTCAAAATCCTCGAGCTAGTCCTACCAAACCCTGGAAAGCGTGGGCTTAACATTTTGTTAGCTGCTGCTCCTTCAAGAGCCTCCCTTGCCTTTTGTTTCTTTTATGTGCAAAGAGGGGAGGGGCTGGGGAAGGGCTGGGGGTCCAAGAGGGGGAGCCAGGCTTACTTCCGGCTTCCTGATTTGCAGGAAAAGCGCGCAAGGCTAACTTGCTCCAAAACACTCCAGCTCACTCCGCTTCTCAGCAATCTCGCGCCCAGCTCAATCCATTTTTTGGGCTTTGCTTTATGTTTCTCCTGCAGACTTTGAATTGTTTTCTAAAGATCCTGCGTGGTGCGGCGAGCCCTGCCTGGCCCTCATGCCAGAATGGAAGACCATTCAAGGAAGCTCAACGCTGGAAAGAGCAGATAAACCGATATGTCTCATATTGGGTTGCAAAAATAAATACATTCTCATTGAAATGTCATTCACTCGTCCAATTTCCCCATCTGTTTAGTTTGCCATTGACTTCAAACCCTCCAAAGAAAACATGGCATCGGTCTAGGATCCATGAAGAGGAAGTGGCACCCCAGAGGGCATGGAGTGAACCTTTAAAGCCCAGGAACCCCCAAACTTGGAAGGCCCCCACCCACCCATTCTCTAAGGAAGAAGCTTCCACCAACTTCCTCCGGTCCATCTTGGTCAGGATGCCTCCCATTTGGCAACTCCGGTTCTTGAGGGTTTCAGCCAAAGGGTCTTTCCTGCCTTCAGGTCAACACGGGGGGGGGGGGGGGGGGGGAGGTGTCCGAGCCAGGAGTCGCCATTTGCTTTCATTGTCATATTGTCCAAATCTTGCCCAACAGGTATCCCCTCTGATTCCCTTCAAGTGCCAAATTTCCTTCTGATTTGCCCAAGCTTTCGGGGGCCTCTTCTTTTATATCGCTTTTGAAAAAACTGTCCTTGCTGTCATTCATGCTGTTAGTTTGACTGTCATGGATCCTTGTTTTGAACGGCCAGCCCCAGGGTGTCCTGGGAGCCAGCGTGGTGGGAGAGGGGCCAGTGGACGTGCCCTGAAGAAGCTCTTGGCCCCAGGGGAATCGCCTGCTGTTTGCCCCCACCCCCTGAAGAGACTTCCCCATAGGCCTGGCCCCTGCTGGCTTTTCCTGAGCTGAGGGGCGGGGGCTTGGAAGAGGCTTCTGTGCGTTCCAGAAGCCCCCATTTTTGGAACTGCCAGAGAAGACCTGGCAAAATGAAGCCCCTTCAAAGTTCAGCTCAGCTCCTGGGACGACCTGGATACAGCCCCGCTCTTTCCTCGAAGGCGTTCAGGAGTCTCTGCTTTTTCCCAGAATTTCCTTTGACTCTCCAGACTACAGATAGCCCTCCTGTTCCCTGGCAGGTAGCCCCCCTGTGCCCCACCCCACCAAGGAACTGGCCTGGCAGTAACTCAGGACTGCCCCCTGCTGAGGCCCTAATGGCAAGGCAGCTAGGAAGGGCGGCCAGAGGTCCATTTTCTACTTCAACCCCCCACCCCCAAAACCGACTCTTTAGAAGCGAGTTGCCTTTGTGTATCCAAACGCCATTTGCTGCAGCTCAGGCTAATGGACAGGGCTAATCAATACCTCCATTCACTGCAAAGTCTTCTAGTGCCATTGTCCACCAGCAGCAACTCTTGGGGCAGAGATTTGATCGGAGAATTTCAAGGTCTGTTGCCTGGGCAGAAAAACTCCCGTCACTGAGTGACTCGCTCAGGAGCGCCCTGGGAGCCGGCTGGTGCAAGCCAGAAGCCAGATGAAGAGTTTATCATCCGGCCTTTTTAAATTAGCCCCAGTATCATTATGGTATCAAAACAGATGGAAATCAGAGAAATAATTCAGTAAAAATGCAGACTGGCCCCTGGCTGGTAAATTATTTGTTTGGATAAGAAAGGGAGGCATTCAGAACAGGACATTGCAAACACTTTCGATTATAGAAAAATTGTCTGTGGCCCCTGAGTTATGTGCCTTCCCTACTTGCCTTCCCATATGACCATTACTGGTACTTATTTTATTCTGTTTTATTCCTAATTAAATGTATTTGCTGCCCATCTGGCTATCGTGCGACCCAGGCCAGCTAACATAAATACATCCTGAAGTAAGGAATAGAAGCCCACCTCCAGGATAGTTCAGGTCCTGCAGTGTGATAGCTCCAGTTGTGTTTGAAAGTGGGTGAATATTAACACGCTATTTGGGGAACACCGTTCCCGCTTCGGGTGAAACACACTTTGTTAGAGGAGCTCTGGGTGGAACTTTGTACCGACACTTCTGCTGGAGACAGACGAAGAAGACCAAGTGCAAAAAGACCCTCCCTTCCTTCCTTCCTTCCTTCCTTCCTCCCTCCCTCCCTCCCTTCCTTCCTCCCTCCCTCCCTTCCTTCTTCCCTCCCTCCCTCCCTCCCTTCCTTCCTTCCTCCCTCCCTCCCTCCCCTCCTTCCTTCCTTCCTTCCTTCCTTCCTTCCTTCCGCTGCCTTTCTCTATCAGAGTCTGGATTCCAATTATTCTTTCCTGCAGGGAAGCTCAGATCACAGAGGAGAGCAAGCAATGTCTTCACAAAGAGAGCAGCATCTTCACCCCATTTTCCTTGGGCCTTTAGAACCTGGCAGCCAACTCAGCTGCCCTGCAGGCCATTGAGCACCAGGCCCAAATGGGACCCCCAACAGACCCGTAAGGAAAAGCCCAGTCGGAGCCACTGCTGGCTTGGAGAGGACTGTCTGGGCCTGGCTTCCTTCCGCTGTGAATCGTTGTTGTCGACAGCATTTTCGGCACTGCACTTCTCTGGGAAAAAAATTTTCTCTGCCATAAATCCATTCAGCTGTACTGGAAATGCAGGCGCTTTATAGAAAATCTTTAACGGCACCAGCACAAATGGATAGGTCTCATTTCCTCTGTGCAGTATGAAGATTTGCAAAGGCGTCAGTGGCGACCATTCACCACGGAAACAGGGGAAATGGGCAGAAACGGAATCCATCACCAGGCCCCCCCTGGGACTCCGAGAGCTGCCGCAGGGACAGGCTTCCTGTCAGAAAACCTGGGCAGGCACCCACACGCACGCTTTCCGACGGAGAGGCCTGCCTGGATGTGCACGGAGGATGCGCTGGTGTGCGTGCAAATGATCGAAAGGGCCCCCCCAGTTCCTCCTCCCTCCCTCCCTCCCTCCCTCCCCCCTCCCTCGCCTGGGAGGAGGCTGACTTTATCTTTTAGCTCCTCAATTCAGGAGGCATCAATGCGGAAGCAGGAGCTGGTCTGCAAAACTACAAAGGAGCAGAAAGCCCAAGAAAGGAGCCTCGTGTTTGTAGCTCGGGGTTGGAATGAAGGGTCCCTGGTGCTCTCTGTGGTTTTCTTGCAGGCGTTTTATGACTCAACGAGGGAACATCATCAGTGCTAGAAGGGAATGTGGAGGGGGGAGGGGGGAAGGGGAAGAGGAAGAGGAAGAGGAAGAGAGTTCGACTGTTTTCCTGCAGACTTCTCATGACCAAACTAGGTAACGTTACCATCATCAGTGCTAGCATTGACTATGTTACCTAGTTTGGGTAATGAAACATCTGCCACAAAGCAACCCGAGGAGCAGAAAAGTGGTTGGCTGGTCAAGAGGTAACTCGAAAGGGCAGAAGAAATCCCCATGGAAAGCCCCACAGTGGAGTAGCCACTCCCCCCTGCTACGACCCCTCACAGGAACAGAAAGAAACAGGGAGCCCTTGCTAAAGAGGATTTGGGACTCCAAGAGGCAGGGGAGATGGGAAGGACACCCTCCCGTCCAGCCAGGCCCCCCTCAAGCCAGCCACCAGCATCTTGGCCTCAAGGAGGCCAAGCGATCCACTTCCTCTCCCTCCGTAAAGGTGGGAGAAACTCATCTTCATCCACCCGGGCGAAGGACTATAAATCAGTCGTCTTTGTCACCGGGCTGCACGAGCTCCCTTCCAAGGTAAGCATAAAACATCGCAGGGCTGTGAGGAAGCTGCGGCCAGAGCTCCTGCCCTGGAGCCTGCGGTGGTTCTGGGGTTTTTCCCGTGGTGGGGCAGGCAACGAACAGAAGGAGGGAGACGACAGGAAGAGGGAGCACCTTTCTTCCCTCCATCTCTCCCAGATAAATTGCTGTAGGCCTCCAGCTGTGGATATTTTCTTTGCTCAGGCAATTGGTGTATTCTACAGGGTGCCAATAGCTCAATTTTTATGCTCGCCATTTATTTTCATTGTGTTTGTTAAGGTGGAGTTTTGAAGCTGCCCAGATCATGCCAACCAAAGAGAGATTCTGGGCACTCGCTTGGAGTTGGACGAGAATCAACAGAGAATGGCAACAACATTTCCCTTTTCATCCTTCCCATCTGTAATGGAGCTGAAAGTGACCTTATTGTTTGCAAATTATTGGCCTCTGGAGATGGGATGGATACCAGAAGATTAGTTGAGTAAGAGAGAGAGACCAATTTGTCTCCAAGAACACAGAAGCATTGATTACGTTTTCCCAGCTACCCTCTGAATCACCACCCTAGCAAAGCTTTGCCTCCTCGAACAACTAGAGACAAGGCGTATTTGAGGGCTTGCTTGGCGTCATTAAAGAGCTCAGAGTTGGCTCAGGGCTGGGCCCCCGCTTTGCTCTCTGCCCCCCCGCCCCCCCGTTTGTCCCAGGCCTGGTGCAAGAGACGCCCTTCCACATGCACCTGAGTCCCATGGCAGCCACTGAGGCTTCACCTACAGATCCTGAGGACCTCAGAAACGTTCTCCGTTTAGCTCCCACCCTTTCTTCTTGCAATTTTAAGGCATTTCCCGGCCAAGGTCTCAAGGTGCCCAGTTTCCCTCTCAGGAAATTCCAGTTCCCCAAGGCAGGGAAAGGGTGAGGGCCAGAGGTGGCATTCAGCAGGTTCTGACCAGTTCTGGAGAACCGGTAGCGGAAATTTTGAGTAGTTCGGAGAACCGGCAAATCCCACCTCTGACTGGAGATTTTACAGTCTCCTTCCCCTGCCACGCCCACCGAGCCACGCCCACAGAACCGGTAGTAAAAACATTTGAATCCCACCCCTGCTTTGGGCTATAGCCAGGGGTGGGATTCAAATTTTTTAACAACCGGTCCTGTGGGTGTGGCTAGGTGACCAGGTGGGGGTGGCTGTGGGGTTTTTTGCAGCACCCCTCCCCCTTATTTTGGGGGCCTTCTGGGCCTCAGGGAAGCCTCCTGGCTGGGCGTTTTTGCTCCCAGAAGGCTTCCCTGGTGCTCAGGAAGGCAAAAAGTGGAGTGTGGGGAGAGGGCTGTTGCGGGGGGCCTCCTCCATTTTTTAGGCCTTCTGGGCCTCAGGGAAGCTTCCTGGGCAAAGCAGTAAGACAACGAGGGGGATCCCGGCACAGCTGATCATAGGAACAGCTAATGGTCAGGCGGGGGAAAAAAGAAATGCCTTAAGGAGTGATTGGGCGGGGAAGAACACAGTCAGCGATGTCAGGCATGTGCTCAATGTTGCACGATAAGGACCGGCTGGGCAGGGAGGGGAGGGGCAAACGGAGAGGGGAGGGACCAGCCAGGGGCATGATTTGCCGGTTCTCCAAACTGCGCAGAATCGTAACAACCAGTTCTATAGAACCGGTCTGAACCGGTAGAATCGCACCCCTGGCTACAGCGGAATCTCTCCTGGGTGTTCTGCATTGGTTCACTTCTTGCATGGCATCTCCCTGCACCCTCGGTGGCAAAGAGGTGCGAGGCACTTCATCCCATGAGGGTGGAAAAGAGCCAAGTTGTCTTAGATCAGTGCAGTCCATTCATCTGTCCGAACCAGCCTGGATAGTCAGACAGTTTCAGCACCTGGGCCCAGGTAGAAAGGTGTCTTTTCCTTCACCTGTTCTGGATCCTTTTAGGCTGGGAGACAGAAGAGCCCGAGATCTCCTGCATGCAGAGCAGGTGCTTTGCCCCTGAGTGACAGAGTCGCCAAATGCCTTCATGGTGCCCTCTGCCCATGTTTAAAGCAGACTGACATCCCCACCATATTTATGTCTTGCAGATCACAGCAAGCTGAAGAAAGAGAAGAGCTTTTGTCTCGGGATGAGAGGCGACAGAGTGGCCTTGGGTGACCCAGAGGCTGCCCCAGGTGGCCTGAAGTCCTCCTCCATCTTCCCCGGTTCCCATTCCATCGCTTTGTTCTGCTCTTCCTCTGCCAGCCTCACCTCTGTTCCTTGCTAAGGCTTCACATCTTCAAGGCGCCCTTTTATTCTCTCTCCCTGGAGAGCCCCTCACCGCTGCAGAAAGCAAATGAACAATAGGTGGATTGCAAATGGAGATGGCAAGGAGGCGCATCAGAGGAGGAAAACTTTCCACAAACAGCAAGTTTTTGTGACGTCGCCCAGCAGCTCTCTGCTTCTGCATCCCACAGGCAAGGCGGAGGCTGCAGGACCAACAATGGAGATGGCACGGCTGTCCAAAGCCTCTTTGTGGAGCCATTCCACACCAGCTCCTGACTCCACAAGTAGGGCGATTCAGCAGGCCCTGATCCATCTTTGCTTGCAAGAAACGTCATGAAATATGATCATGTAAGAATCTGTGTCAAGAAATGCTTCTAGTCTTGGTCACATCAGTGGAAGCCTTGGAGCTGGGAAGAAGGCCTCTTAGAATGACAAATGCTCCGGTGACGAGGATGAGACTCAGGCTGCCCAAGGGATGTCCCTCCCATTGATCTGAACCCACCATCAAGCCCCATTACCCTCTTCCTGGTGGGAGGCTTCAGGGGTTGCCCATGCCAGGTTTCAGACCTGGGCAGCTTCTTCTCACCACCAGGAAGATCCCTCCATCTGGTGGGGTGGCTGATGAATCCCCTCTCAACCAGGCATTGTGGCCAATCACAGGAACAACCATCCCTCCATAAAATCTCAAGTGTGAACATTTCAGCTTGTTCCATTCACACTTTAACAGATTTCTCCAAGTCGCCAAAGTGTTAGTCTAAGTAGACTAAGAAATGTGAAGTGTAAAGTGGCCCTTAGACAAGAGGCCTCTGTGTGGAAGAGGAGCCCGGGTGTGCAGGAGGCGCACTGATTAATTGGGTGCCTGAAATAGCTGGTCCCCACGGGCCCTTTTCTGATAGCAAACTAGGACAGCCTCCCTTGTCAATTCTCTTGTGGGGCCGGCAAAGGAAGGAAGCTTGCAACGGTATAGATGAGCACCCCTTCCTTCCTTCCTTCCCTCATTCAGATCATTTTTAAATTAGGGTTTTTGTATATGTTTAACATACGATTGGCAGGCAACGGGTTACACAGCTACAGGTGCAGAGATGAGGCAGTTTCCTTTCCAGAAGATTCTCTTCATCCGTCACCTGCTTCAAAGCTGTAAGAAGGATTTGAGGTCTCCTCTCTACTGGAGTGGCTAAAGAATTTGAGGACCTTGGTAACAGAAAATGTATTGTCAAGGTTGTGGGCTTTCAATGTTATCAGTGCAGAAAGTGAAGTGCATTTCTCTGCTAAGGCAAGAACTCTGGGACCCTTGTGACGGAACTGATGGTCAACAGAAACAGCCCAGGTAAAAGGAAGAAGTCTGTGTCCACTCGGGCTGCAGAGTTCAATTTAATTTAAAGGCTTCGCTGATCTAGGGTGTGGTCATTAGCTTACTTTTTATGTTGATGAGAGAGGAGGAGGAGGAGGCCCTAGGCACACACAGGCTATTAGCCTGGCCACTTCAATACACCCTCTGACGCAGGAGGAACTGGGACTGGTCATCTTGCTTCCCCACACCAGCCAGTTGGCCACAGGAAAACGCAACTCCCACGTGGAGCCTCCAGTCTAGATTTTGAGGGTGACTCTTGTCCCCTTATAGAGAGGAGGAGGCTGGGAGGTGGGGGCTCCCCTGAGGTCTCCACCAAAGTTCACAGGAACATGGGGAGGGTCCCTGGGGCCGTGCAACATAACCCCCTCCAGGTCTGCTCAATGCAAGAATTCCAGTTAAATGACCCCAAGGTTCACCGTCGGTGCCAGCCCCGCCAAGAAGACCAGGCTGCAAAGTCGATTCCACAGAGTTTCTACAATAACAGAATCAGAATAACGAACCTGTTTGTGTTCCATCTCCTCTTCCTTCTTCTAGTTCGGTGAATGAGGGAGACATCTGTCTGTACCACTTCCAAACATTATCTTCTGGGTCTTCTGGAGTTTAAAAATGTTTTAGCACCTGTTGCCTTGGCAACATCATCTGTGTATTTCCAACAAGGTCATCTTCCTGACTCTACAGATAGAAGCCCACCTTTCTCCTCCCAGGGACTCTCTCCCACCAGCCCCCTGGAGAGCCCAGGGAGCCACCTGACAGCAGGGGATGCTGGCATCAGGCGACCTCAGCCTGGCTGGCTGAACATCTCCTTTCTTAGAGGAGACCACATGAATCAAGGGTAGCTCTACAAATATCTCTCCAGTTTCTTCCCTGACTGTGGTTAGCTCTGTCAGCCTTGTCCCATATGGAGGAAGGAGTCTTGGAGGCTTCATTCTTCCTGCAGCTCCAGCCGCTTCCTTTGAGGCTCCACCTGCCAGGCCTTTGTGCATCGAGCCTGAGGGTGCCCTCAAGGGAAGGATGCCTGCCTTCTTCCTTCTTGGCAGCACCCTGTAGCTTGTGCTTGCTCCCCCTTGAGAAACGGGGCTTTGATATTAAATCCACCCCCCTCTGCCTGGTTGCTGTAGTGTCTCCTCCACGCTCACTTATTCTCACACCTATTGTAGGAATGCAGACTAGTGCAGGATTCTCACAGAAGGACCTGCGTGTTTGGGGCAGGCAACAGACCCATGATGATGGTCTGGAAGTCTGAAACTAGCTGAACCAATCAGCAGCCCAGATCTGACTGGCGTCTTGGCCCTTAGGTGTAGATGGCCTTCCGGCCCCTTCTTGGCCCCCACTGCTCAATCAGTTCTCCCCTTCTGTCCCCCAAAGGAACGGGAGCCTCCCCGGGCCGATTCCAGGTGGGCAAGGCATGGCACTGGGGAAAGGCAGGCAATTGCCGGGATTTGGGGTGGCCCCCATCCTC